>CAMAPF010001115.1:0-386377 GCA_945859915.1 Cuscuta epithymum | reverse complement strand
ACAGGCATACGCTGACGCTGATTGGGCTAGTTGTCCTGATAGTAATCGGTCTACTTCAAGCTTTGCTATATTTTTGGGTCCTAATTTAGTCTCGTGGAAGTCCAAGAAGCAGCCCACTGTCCCCCAATCTTTCACATAAGCTGAATATAGGGCTATTTCTTACACGGTCCAAGATACTCTCCATATTCATTCCATGCTGTTCGAATTGGGGGTTCCTATTCGCCAACCAATTAAGTTACTTTGTGATAATGTTTCTGCTTCATATTTGTCCACGAATCCTATTCAGCATACCTGGAGCAAGCACATCAATACTGATTATCATTTTGTACGTGAGAGAGTTTCGCATGGAGATATAGTTGTTCGTGGTGTTCCTACACTTTTTCAGTTAACATGTATTTTTAAAAAATAATTATCTCCTTAGCGTTTCATTTTTCTTAGAGACAATCTGCGCATTGTTTCCCTGCACATACTGAGATGGTGCAATAGTTTAATTAATACTTTAATTAGGTTTTCTATATTTAGTAAGTTTCCTAATGTATTCAGGACACTTATTTATTATATACTAGTTTTCCACCCGTGCGTTGCACGGGTATTTAAATTTTAGTGATTTTGATTTCTAATTTAAGTACATGTATTATAAATTTATATGATATATGAGTCATATTTTGTGTTTTACTATGAGAGTGTATGTAATGCAGAAAGATCGATCATAAACGTCATAATAAAACATGAATTTTAATATTTTATTCACTTGTATGGAATACGAAAAAGCGTTTACAAATTATTGAACACTTCCTTATACACTACATTAAGTGTAGAATTGCTAGGCTCGCCGTTATCATCGCATATCATGAATTTTAATCCTGATGGATTTGTAACCCTAGATACCGCCACATACAGCTGACCATGAGTAAAGACCGGACGACGTAAGAAGATGCCTACTCTTTCAAGCGACTGACCTTGACTCTTGTTGATCGTCATCGCGTAACTAACCACCAATGGTAATTGCCTACGTTGAAACATGAATGGCAATCTAACATCGGATGGTGTAAGTGTCAGCCTTGGAATATACACCTTCTTACCCGCATTTGTCCCGGTTAATATTTGAGCCTCAATAATATTATCTCCAAGTCGGGTCACAATAAGTCGAGTGCCATTGCATAACCCCGAAGAGAAATCAATATTTCTCATGAGCATGACAGGTACACCTACCTTCAACCTGATTTCATGGGCCGGAACTCCAGAACAGCGTATTCCATTGAGGAATTCAGGTGAATGGATCTCGTCAAGAAGGTTGTTTTCAGAATCAAAAGAGGATGCTGAATCACTGCTTAGATAGATCTTCTCCTCGGAAGTATTTAAACTCAACATGTAATTATTTATCATGTCTACATCCTCTATTGTTGGTGCAAGAATGGCTCTAGAAGTCAAATAAGAAGGATTTGTTCCGTTTTCCAAGAAATCGGGGTATGTACACCTCACAATAGATTCTATAGGATTAGATATGAAAGGAGCAAGAAAACTTTGAGGTATTTCAATCATTGATTCACCATCTTCATCGTCGCCAAGAACACCATCTCCAATTTGCAAGATCCAATCTGCAAAACTCTTCAAAACAGCAGAATTTTTGTCACCTGTAAGCCTCATGTTCTTTGTAAGTTTCAATACCTTACAAAATTGCCACAAGTAGGAAGAGTTCAAAGCTGCAAGTACAATATCTTGTCGACTGCCTTTCGGAATAACTGGTAATATTTGTCTAAAAATCACCGCCAAATACAACTGTTTTCCCACCAAAAGGTTTAGTAGCATCACATGTGACGGTGAATCGAAGGATGTCCCTCATAGTGCGATCAAGAGCTTCAAAGCAATACTTATTTGTCATTGGAGCCTCGTCCCAAATAATTAACCCTGCCATTTGAATTAACTTGGCCAATGCACTACCATGCTTGATGTTGCATGTTGAGTCTTCTGCCGCTGTCAGTGGAATAGCAAATCTAGAGTGTGCTGTACGTCCACCTGGAAGGAGAAGTGATGCAAGGGCACTGGATGCCACATTCAATACTATACCTCCACGAGATCTTACAGCTGCCGACAGAGTTCTCCACAAATATGTTTTTCCGGTACCACCATGACCATACACAAAGTAGATGCCGCCGTGATTTCCATTGATTGAAGCAATGAGTATGTCATAAACCTTGCGTTGTTCTTCAGTCATGTCTAGCAACAACTTGGAATGTTCCTCAGATAAAGCATCAACATCATACCTCATCTCTTCATGTATGAGGTTGTGTTCAAGAGAATCCATTTGAGAAACGGAAGGAAAAGGCATGTTTGCATAGTTGCGCAGAGACTTCCCTTTTTGTTGGAGAAGTTTTTCAACTTCTAGAAGAGCATAATTTTTAATTTGAGCTGCACTTAAATCCAACTCTGCAAGGCAATCAAATGATTTAGAATTTGATTTTAGTAGCTTGTTAAAAATAAGAATAAAATAGTACCAATAGTTATGCTTACCTTGATCATTGAGGTTCCTTCTTATGTTGTATAGTACATCATCTGATAAATCCTCCCAGCATTGCTCCCACACCAATTCCGGCTTTGAAAGTTCATCTGACGTCAGCAGGGTAACAAATAACTCACGGAGAGCGTGTGCAGATCCCCAATGACTTACTTGTTTAATGCAACCAATGTGATCTTTGTCATCCTGGAGCAAACCTCTTGCATAGCAAGCATCCTTGAATGTGGCATGAATAGTACCATTAACGGTCTTCAATTCCTCAAAACTGGTCGGTCCTCTAACCACATTGAGAAGCATTCTAAGGTAGTACTTCTCGCCTATGCCTGGACGAACAAAATAGAGTCTCCCAACTGCAAATCTCTTTTTCCTCGGTACCCACGTTTTTGATGTTTTTTTCCACGTGAATTTAGTAGGAAACTCAGAATATGTCAATAACTTGGCCTCGGGGTACATTTCATTTGCCTTCATCCAGGCTGTGAATTTGGTTGAGAGAACAGTAGCACGATTCAACACTGTGGCCGTGGATTCCCTTTCATTATAGAACACATTATGTTCTCCTGGGAGATGGAAGCTCAGTCGCTCAACTGCAATATCCCTATAATGAATAGGGAACCCAAAAATCCTCCAAGCAGCCTCACATGCTGAGACATATCGGCAGTCATAATACATCTTAATCTCATCAACTATTTGAGATTTATTACTATCAGCATTCTCAGAGAATGCAACTGTTATCCTATCATTGCTCTTGTTTATATATTTGAAGAGATACTTTATTGAACGTGTCTGATTACACCATTCAACATTGATGTGGGCACCATACTTAAGTAATAACATGCGGTTATGCGGAATAACGAATCTATTGTCAAGAAGAATGTCACCTTTTGCCACAGTTCTACCATTCTGTCTTCTTCTATAGATTGGAAAACCGCTTTTATCGATGGTCGTTTGTTGTACAAACTTCTTCGGAAAGTATTTTGTGCAACGGTTCCCAACCATGCATGGCGATTTTTTGTTCAACAATCCACATGGGCCATGTATCATCAGCTCCTTCACCATGGTGTAATACTCTGGGTCACGTCTCTCATCCGGGATCTCGGCTGAAATTATCTTATCGATATATGTGGCCAAGACATATTTTTGTTTTTCATAAACCCACAATACTATATGTGCATGTGGCAGGCCTCGCTTCTGAAACTCCACTGTGTAAATGACTTTTACATGCATAAAAAAATACGATTTAAGAGATTTTTCAAAATAGTACATGTAATATTTTATGAAGATTTGTAGATTAAAATATTAATTAAGAATAGAAAAATATGTAATCTAAATAATACCTGCTTTCACTTCTCCAAATAACTTATTTTGTTTTAAATCCTTGATGAGTTGGTTGAGCTTAATTTTGAATATCCTACATAGGATATCGGGTCTATCATCTGGATTCAGCCCTCTTTCCCTGACGTAGCGTACAATCTCAGGCCACTTAGGGTTGCATGTAAATGTGATGAAAAGTTGTGGATATCCAGCCCACTTACAAATTGCCATCGCGTCCTGGTAGTTCTGGATCATGTTACGTGCACTACCTATGAACGAATTTGGTAGTACAATGAGCTGCCCTAGCCTAGATGTATTTGTTTCACCACGTCCAAGTGCATCAGCTAATCCACTGTACAACTCACTTCTCAACTGCTTTTGATTTTGTCTAATATAGGATAGACGTGATGACTCGATCATCGTATACCCATCAACCATAAACTGCTGAAACAATCGTTTGCATCTCAAAATGTAAGGGGATTCATTGTTACGCTCTTGAAGCCTGTATGAAAAGAACTCTTTCATGGTAACATGCTTTCTTCCATCTGTTGGACGTGTTAAGAGAAAATTTTTTCGAAACCCATCCTGGCCATATGGAAATAAAAGTGGATATTGCAAGCCAAGAAAAGAGGGATTCAACTCTGAAATAAACTGTAAGTCACCAGACTTCGTCTCAATAAGCACATCCCTCTCCTGTTTATTAATGTCGAAGTCCCCCTCAATTAGTGCTGCAACCTCATGTACACTTGGAGTATTATATGTACGTCCATCTGAATTTCTCTTTCCAATTAGCTTCATTTTCAATGACGTGCAATTTGTGTCATTGAATCTATCCCTCGCCATCCTGAATGATTTTGCATGAACATTATAGGTGTCAAGCATATCTCTCAAGTCTGACACGAGTGTTTCATGTAATTGGGTTCCACCTTCACCCCTATATTTTTGACACAAAAAGTAAAGTAAATTAAACTTTTGCAATGCAAACATAGAAGCAATGTATAATTGATTTAGCAAGTCTCATTTAATTACCTCACCGATTGCACTCGGTATGAAATCTCTTCATGTGGGTCTGATAAGTACATTTGCAAGAATTTAGGTTGTTTCCCATCAACCGGTAAAAGACTACCAATCCTATGATAGTTTTGCCCATTCAACCTAAACACTCGAGGTGCTCTTCCATCATTTATTTGTGTATCTATTTTTCCACCCATTGAAGTGAATGAGAACATGGAGTTATAAGAACGAATGTTCTCTAGAAAATGCCTACTACGCTCATCAAGTCCGAATATCAATCCTTCTAATAAACATGGAGGTTCTTTCATAGGAGGGAGGACAACATTCCCTTTATTACAACACATGGTGAAAATTGGTCTGTGAGAAGCAGTTGTTTTTGCTAACTTTTCAGCATGCCAAAATATTGCATCACAGAATTCACATGTAAAAGTAGCATCACCAAGATCTAGAAACGCTGTAACACAGTAGATACTTTTAGTGACTTTATAAAGTTAAATACAATGAGTTAGTACATAATTCCACACTCATAAGTAAATAAGAAAAAACTCATTCAGTTAATACTACTAACAAATAATTAGCATTACAAAGTTAGGTCTTAAAGGTGAGTGCAACAATAAGAGTAGTGACATGTTTTAAAATGATTGGAATCCTATTTTAGTTTCATTGATTAGTAAAAAATGATTATTTTACTTCGTAATTAGTAAAACGTAAAATTGAGTGAATAACTTATGACACATATAATTAACTGGCACAGTCGTATACACTTATACATCATTTTTCTTCTATAATACATCTATAGAATATGTCCATGAATAAATAGATATTTTAAATTGATTTAGTAGCTTTCACATTTATATAAGTAATCAAGTGAAGAAAGTAAATATGTGATGTCTATTGAATTTTTTACAAAGAACTATTAGTGTAAGTCTGATTTATATATAATTTGAAAAAATCAAAATATATAATCAAAAGAAATGTAGCAGGAAAAAATCTGTCATAATGACTATTACTGTATTCAAATGTCACATCATAGTGAATATGTTTTTTACATGCAGTAACTTATATATATTCAACTTTGATCCATTGATTTTTATTAGTAATGTTTTAGGAGTAACCTCCTTGAAGTTTTATAAAATATTTGAATGTAAATACTAATAAATACAACTTAAGTGTGTCTGTAAATGTATATAGGAATCGTAAATAATATAAATAAATTAAATAATATTTATCCACTACTTTTACATTTTAATCCACTTCGTGTCAGTAAAAGTTACTAATTTATGTTTTTATCCACTATTTTTATTTTAATGTAATTACATTTGAGACCTATATTTCTTTATTTTTACACGAATAATGTTACATTTGTACTCATGTAATCCAATCAAGTTTAAGAAACTTGATGATAGGAAATTATAAAAAGTTACACTCATAAAAACACTATATAATGTGAAGAGATTAATAACACAAGGTCCAAATCATTGAGATCGTGTGGGATTCCTGAATCAATAATAATTCAATAAGAGAAGTTGTGCATTAAAATTTAAATGAATAATAAAATTTTTAATGTAGCTATAAGTATTTATTTTATTAGTTACAATTAACTTCAGTAGTCAACAATCTCATATTTATCCAATAAATAGTAATATGTACTCCCTCTGTTTCATAGAGAGATTTCCATTTTCCTGTTTGGACGACCCATAGGGAGGTTCTCTTTTTCATGTTAGGGAAAAATTACAAATCTAAAATGACAAATTGAATATTAAATATTAAAAAAACTACATTTACAACATAAAAGTTATCAACATTAACCTCATTATATTATAAACCTATTGAAATTATATATTTCTTAAAACATACTCCAACTACTTTATTTAATTCTGGTTTGAATAACTACATCATTGTGCCATGAGAGAATTTCAAAGGGACCCAAATAGTATAAATTAAGTTTATAAGAAGTGACATTTTAAACTGATACAGTAACTTATATAAAATAATTTTTTTTTGGATAGGTCTACATTTTTTTAAACTGATAATGTTTTAATTGATTGATACTCAATGGAGTTCATTAGAGACATAAGTTGGTTAGAGAAATATTGGGCACTATATTAGTTAATGATATCACAAGATTATGATTTTATTGAAAGCATAAATGAAAGATGAAGATTATTCTCAGCTATTGTTTATTTAATTTTAAATGAATAGTATTAATTTGTAATGTGCATGGTCAAACCTATGTAATTAAATATGTATATATTAAATATACGTAGTAGTGTATAAAAAGTTGGAAGTAAATTTGGTATTACTGATTTCACTTTAAAATGAAGCCATGTATTATGTAAAAGATGGTGGCACCTTTATGTGAGCCTGCTTCATATTCAAAATCTTCATCTGCGTACAAATAAGATAAATAAACGGTATATTAATATAGTTATATGAAGTTTTAGAGATAAAAGATGTAATTGCGGCATCATTTGGTCACATACCTTCATATCCTATCACATCTTCATCACTTTCAAAATGATTTTCAAGTGTATCATCAATTTGAGCCTCTATATAAATAAATAACAACAAATCCTTGAAGTATACATAACTACTTAAATAGATGGCTGACATGGTAATATAATTGGAATAAATTAAAGTACGTCGTACCCACTGTACTTGTATGACCATCCGGAAATTCTGGAATCAAATTATTCGTGTGAATAATTTCCATTGTTGTTTCAGGGAGGCTTAGCTCACGTATCATGTCATCGATATCATTGTCATGAGTAGTAATTACCGGTTGACCTCCAGCGGTGTCATGTAACGATGAGCTTGTTGATGTAATAACTACGATATAAATTATCACATATTATACATTTATCATAGTGTTATGATTTATTAAGTATTTGGACTGTGTCAAGGTACTAAGGTAGTTACCATTAGTAATATCAACAAATGGATTTGTAGGCCAGTTGTGTTTCGAAGAAGGTGTTGTACCATCACACAACTTGGCTCTCTTAGAAGCAGCAGATCCATTTATTAATTGGTCTCTATTTCCATCAAGAGGATGTGCTCTTCCACGATAAATGATAGCTGATTTAGTTAGTTTTTGCATTATATCCTTGCCCTGTATGAAAGTACGTAATAAGTCATTAAATCTAAAAGTGTTAAAAAGGTTTAAAATTTTCTTTGAAATTGAAGAGAACAAATGTCCATTTTTATTTTTTTATTTTTTTGGCCATAAAACCATTAAATTTTTAAGAGATTTAGAAGACCCAATTTTTGGGATTAATTTTATGTTGCTAAAGAGAAATGATGATACTGCGTGAAATTTGGTACTACATACGTAGTATATAATAAGATTATAGATGTTTATTACACAGTTGAAGTAAATTAATGTATAGCTAGGCAATCAAAGTCTATCAACGAATGATTTAATTAATAGTTTAAAGACGTATGGAAATATAGTGACATATTATATACTCCGTATATTCTATTAATATTAAAGTATACTACGTATACTTTAGAGAAGGTTTAGAAATATCTGACATGTTATATTCTATTAAAGTATACTACGTATACTTTATATACTACGTATGAGAGAAGGTTTAGAAATATCTGACATGTTATATTCTATAAAGGATAATTTATGAGTTGAAAAATGAAATTGAACATAAAAGCAAAGGTACGTTGATGTGTTTTAATTGTTATATTGCTTAGTATATATAACCACAAAGGGTAATATAACATTATTGTTTGAGTATGTTCATAGATTTAGTTTTTTTTAAGACTAATTTTTTTTAGAAAAGGGATTTCATGGCAACAACGATACTTACAACAACGATGTCGCAGATTTCATGGCAATTGAGCTGATCCGGCCACAAAACTTTGGCATCCGCCAACCTAATGATTTGGACACGCTCCTATCCTCCTTAATTCCCAATATTGAACCGCATCATCATATAAGTCCTAGTGAGCCAAGTAGTGTACATATAATACATAACGTAACAACCAAAATTTAGTGAGTAGGAAAAATTTGTCAAAATTATATATATTCATGCTACATAACATCATCTACTTAAAGTATATCATTGAAAGCATTAATAGTTTGGAGACATATATGAAAGTATAGTAATACTTTTGAAGATGAGGACACATTAAAAAAATTGTATACAGAATTATTTGATAAGTGTGTTCATTGAGTAGAAAATAAGAACAAAATTGATGTCTTTTTATAGTTCTTAGTATCATCGATCACATATGATAATATAGAATTATAGTTTACGTATGTTCATAGTGATTTATTTATTATCATATCATTTTTACTATACTTACAACAACATTTGAAGTTGTTGATTTCATGACAAATGAGCCAATTTATTAAGAAAAATTTAGCATCCAGGCCACCAAACAAATTATCTGTACACTAAACTGCTATCCTACTTGGTGCATAATATTTAGCCACATCATCAGTTAAGTCCTACTTAGGCAAGTAGCATACATAAATGAACAAAAATTTGGTTACTAAGTAAAATTGACAAAAATAAATAATTATTCCTAATACTAAGTAGCATTTTAGCTTCTTAAATAAATAATGTTTTTTGTTCCGGGTCGGGCTTAAATTTTAGAACCCGAATTAAAGTCCAAGTTTTGGGCTCGAGCCGGGTATTTAACACGGACCTGTCATGTTTAAGATATAACCCGAAAGTATTACTCTCCAGATTTTATCACCATTGAATTTAAAAGCCGAATATAAAGTTTTAAAGGACGGATGTAGCAATAGTCTAAATTCTTTATGTTGAAAAGCAACGTATTTTATCTTGAAAACATAAGAAATGTACCATAATTTATGAATAGTAATTAGACTCGGTGAATACTAAGTATAGATAATATAGTTGGGGTGGGATCGAGTCAAGTTCGGTCGGGTTATGGCTAGGACCGTAAAAACAGTAATTTTTCGGGTTCTTCATTTTTGTGCCCGTTCGGAGGATCAATACGCTCAGGCTTGTTTGAGTTTTAATGGCCTCTAGTTTGGGTTGGGTTAGAGTCGGGTGGTGTTGAATGGGTCGGTTATCGAGTTTTAGGTCAGTTTTTTCCCACCCCTAAATATAGATGTTTCGAGATCAGGCAAAAAAAAAGTTCTTACCAGGGTGAACTTAAACGAATCATAACACAAATTATGGGATGAAATGAATCATTATGTCTTGTATTCTACCTGTGGAAAAAATAGTATGATTTAAATTGAACATAACATTACCTCGGTAGGATGTAGATTGGGGCAAATATGAAAGTCCGGAACTCCACACTTGGGGGTGGATTAAAAACATCCTACATGTGGACAGTAATATCCAAGTAACATATACAATACTATATAATACATAACAATAACAAAAAAGCATACAAAGAATAGCATAATAAGCCATTTGTCTGAAACTATTTACTACTGTATAATAGAAGAACGATGTATTTGTAAGTATGATAGAGGTTTTCATATGACCTTACCATTTGAACATATCCAGGAAATGAAATTAATAAAACAACACAGTACCTTTGTACATGGAGTGAAGTATGAAATTGGAGAACATCAAATACTGAGCAAGTTTAAAAACATCCTACAGCAAATCAATAATCAAGAATAGGAAAATAAAGTTGAATTTGAGCTGAAATGTAAAGATGAAAGGAAAAGTAGTTGTCCTTTTATAGTACTTAGTAAGGGCAGATAATACGGAATTACTCCATATTATTATTATTTAATATATATTATATATATATTATTATTTAATGTATATTTACTCATTGATTTCATTTCACTTCATATATCATATGTCATATATCATCATATATCATATATATCATAATAATACGCAAATCAGTTTGTGATTATATTATTGATAGTCCGTAATTAATTTGAGTGACCATAAAAGTGGCGTTGATATGAAGAATATGATGTTTTATTGTTTTGGAAACAATCACCGAACATGATTCTTTGGTTGTTGCTATGACACTCACAAAATCTGTACCAATTCGATATACTCTGTATTCCATATAAGCTCTCCTGACAAAGTTCCTATAATTCAGCCTCACCATAATAAATAGTTTATCATTATTTAACATCATTATTTAGTATTATTTAGCAATTACCATGAGTGATTGTGAAAAAGTAACGTACATAGGTATTGATGGTACAATTAAAGAATTTTGATAATTAAGAGATATATTTGACAAAAATAATACTACGTACTACTTTGATCCCTTTAACTTCGATTAAGAGGGAAAAGTGTGGTTATTATAAAAAGTGTCACTGATATTGAATTGGTAAAGTGTAAATAAATTATCAAGATAAGTTTGATAAGGTCAAAGTTATTTTTATGGTTGAATTGTTGGAATTTAGGATGTTTTTACTTGAACCGAAATTTGCTCGTTTGGTCTGGTCTGGGTCGTTTAACTCTGGTATGGTCTGGTCTGAACTGGCGTGGTATAATAAATGTTTGATCTTTGTGTATTTTATAACTATGGAAGTCCGGTCTTGTCTGTTTAAGACCGGTCTGATCTGTTTAAGTTCGATTGATTTTGTCTATATTTCATATAATTATTTCTTTATTTTTTGCCTCAAAATTATTTTAACCGTATGTTTTGTATACCTTAGCAGGTTCAACCAATTTACCGCTTCATCTGCTTAAGCCGATTAAGCCAATTTTACTATTACCGAATGGGTTATTATAAGTAAAATATCATGAACATTTTAATTTTTAATAATATTTTAAATTGTAAATGTTATTTATTTTTGTGCAAGTTACAAAAATTCTTGAAAGAAATGGTAGACCGATAAATCTATTTTTAAATTGTAGGCCTGAAAATTTTTGCAATGTAATTTTAATTTTTAAAATTGTAAATGTTTTTAATTTGACTGAAATTTTGTGATATGTTTAAATCTGATTTTGTTATAACTGTTAAAGTCTGATGTGGTCCAATATGTTTAAGTGTAATTAGGTTTCGTTTGGTTTGGTGTGTTTAAGTCTAGTTTCTTATGGTTTGTTCAAGTCTGGGACTTCCATGTTTTCCAAAATAGGTCTTCCATTTTTTTATTTTCTGAAGTAGGAGTAATTACTACCATGTTTTTGGAGTATGAAATTTTAAACATGCCTGACAGGATTTTCTAAACATGGCATTAGTTGCTCATATTTTGGGAATGAAACATGAAAGTCTTATTTTGACATTTTCTCACGGTTTTATTAATATTTGGGGAATTTTCCTTAAGCTTCTTCAAGGTAAAAAAGTATTAAAAATTACGATAACTAATCACTTTGTTGACCTAACATGTGATTCAAATGATGAATATATTTTAATCACATAAAAGTAAGTGTTACTTTTTTTAAAAATTTGTTTAAAGGTTATGTTCGAATTTATGATTAAGGATTGGACATGTAATTAAAGTTTAAAATAAATTTGATTGGGATTGCGATAAAATCAATGGGTCATAAAAAGTGTACACATTGTTTCCCATACTCTCGCTTTACCACTATGTGGTGAACTCCTGGGTTTCATGTAAAGAGGTAGTGGCAAATCGTTATGTGAATAGGCATTACCGTTTAATAATTTTAACAATAGGACCTATTTCCAAAGAAAAGTATAGAATCATTCAAAGGATCAAGTATATATGCTAGAAATCCAAATTTATTAGGACTAATATTAAAAGAGCATGTTCATGAAAAACATCATGAAGAGATACTTAAAAAAACATCATGAAGAGATGGTCATGGACCAACTATATATGCTACTTAATCCTAATTTTTTAAGAATGCAGAATGCTTTAAAGACGTCATTATAAAATCAGGAAGGTTGAACTTCATTCCATCTCTAGCTTGATGAACTTCTGTTTTTTGACACTTGAGCCTAGGCTGGATCCTGTTTCAGATCCTAGAGGATCACCTTCCAAAACTCGTTTTGAAATTGATGAGTGTGGAGTTGGGACATTTTCATTATCAACGGAGCTTGGAGTCTGAAAATTAAAAGTGGTTCAAATTTAGTCCTTGTACATTTACAAATCATTACATATGTAGGAATTGTATACGATCTCTAAAACACCAGGACATACCATGCTTGACTCCACCCCTATTGTGGAGTAGGAAAGCAGCTCTAGATCATCATCAGAATTATAGGCCTGTATATTGTTGCATTAGTCGGTAGTTAGAAATGCATTACTGACACATAATGCATAAAAAATAGTGAATACACTCACTCTGCTTGAAGTTATGGGAATACCTCGGATTGCAATACAACTGCAGCTTTCACATGCTCTATTTTCTCTCTATCCTCTGAGATCATGCCAATGGAGTAATACACACCGCCACTTGTGCGATTTTCATGTACCTTGTCTATTTTGAATATTAATTCCTTTCCAACCAGTTCTTTTATCTCTTCAGGAAGGCTCTTTGGTGCTAGCTTTTCCTAAATAAAGTATAACCAAATAATCCATTTAGATTTTTTGCACAGTAAACCTGCCTGAGAATGCCACACAGAATCCATTTAGATTTTTTTGCTAGTGTTGGTGATATGCTTGTGATACTATTAAGGTCTAAAGTCCATAAGACTTTAAAGGCCAAAGTCAAGGAAAAAAGTAAAGATCTTAGACTGCACAAACAAAAGGTGCGTTTTTCATAATCTTTTGATTTTTAAGTGAAGAGTGAAAATATATTCATATGGAGACCTGGGGTTGCAGCAAAGTATCTGAATGTATGTTTAAGCATTTGTAATTAAAACATTATGGAAACGCAATACCGTCTATGTAATATCTTTCTGAATAGCCTAAAAGGGAAATCAATATGTTTGCTTTGGACAAAATGTGTGTCCTGAATGTGCTGGGATGAGAGTGTGATGTGTGAAGATAGGTGGAAAGAATATGGACTAAAGTAACATGCATGAAGAAGCATACCGCATCTAGGTGGATGTTGAATTGCTGTGCTGCCTTTCCTAAGAGTCCTTGTGCCTCCAAATCCCAGAACATGAATTCAACGTTGTCACAATTATGGTTGACTCTCAACCTTAAGCTATATCGCCAAATACCTTTACAGATTTGTTTGTGACAGTTTACACAACGAAGTTTACCATTGTCTTTGACGACTTTCTTGAAACATCTAGGTTCATCACACCCCAAATAAGCCCATGTTTTCCAAGAAATAATGGAACTTATTTGGCCATATACCCAACAACCATGAACCTTGCATAAAACCAAAAAAAATACTCACTATAGAAAGCAGAATAGATAATAACAATAGGACCTGGAAAAGAATGTCTCCATAAATTAGTACTAAATTGGTAATAAATTACCTCTTTAACCGATGACAACTCAGAGAGTGGTATGGTAAGACCAATTTCAGCAGCAACATCGGCAGAGAGAACAGAGGATGATGATGATTGCGTTAAAGGCGATGGGAAAGAGCCTCTGGTGCTTAGAAAACTACAATGATTTAAGTATGTTAGCTCCCCAAAAAAATTGAGTAGACATGATATTTAGCATTTCAAGAAACTATTTACCTGCTTCGGAAATCCTCAATCTCAGGGATATGTTCATCCAATATTAACTTTGAAACATAAAAAGAGGTGGCTACTCCCTTAGTGCCATCTAAAAAGTAAAGAAGCAACGAAATGTAAGAAACCATATAGTATATCATTCCAGAGAGTGCAATTAAGAACCTTATTCCTAACACAACAACATTCCAGATTTAGTATTTCAATATTAAAAGTGATTATACACTGAATATATTGGAATTTGTGGTTGTATTTGCTTAACTGTAAATCACGAAGTTGAAAGCTGCACCAGGTTGAAGGGCCTTCGGATGCAGGGGGCTTCTTCACGGGCTCGGATGGATTGTATACCCCAATTATGTCTTCACACAATGAATTATAAATGTGACTTCAAAGTATTAAAGTTGAATGAATGATGCATTTCAGACATACAAAAGATGTATACTTACCGATTAGATCAGCACCGTCAATATCTGGAGAATTCATAACATCCTCAAAGCTGGTGAATTTATAAGTAGTGAGAGGAAACAATGGGTGTGTACCATTTGGCTGGGGCATAAACTTAGTCCTTTGATTAAAATAAAACCGATATGGATGTTGTGTTGGTCTCCACTTGCCCACATTCTCTCTTAGAGTGAAGTGCATAAAGGCATAAAGTCTCCCCTCTTCGATATGGTCTTCAAACAGTGGAATGTACTCTTGTGGCACAGTAGCTTGAATTCTTGTACCCTATGAATATTTGGTGTAGCAATAAGCAAACAATATTTTTTTAAAAACATCTCATGAACAAATGAGCGACTTTAGTGTATATTGATTTCACTTTATAGCTATAATAATGATTTCACTTTATAGCTATAATAATATGTCCATATGCTCATTAAACGTATAAATGTTTGGTTTAGAAATAAGCAGACAATATTTCTTTTAAAAATTACTTAAAAACAAATTAGCCACGGAAGTATATTTACTGATCCCACTGTATAGCTATAATAACCTGTTCATATACTCATTAAACCTATAAATGATTGGTTTAGCAATATGAAACAATATTTTTTAATAAAATAACTGCAAAACAATATTTTTGCAAAACAAATTAGCCACGGAAGTATATTTACTGATCTCACTGTATAGCTATAATAACCTGTTCATATACTCATTAAACCTATAAATGATTGGTTTAGCAATATGAAACAATATTTTTTAAAAAAATAACTGCAAAACAAATCAGCCACTAAAGTGTATATTGATTTGACTTTAGGGCTATAATAATCTGTCCATATGCCAATTAAGCTGATATTCACTCTAACTTCCTACGGAGTATCATTCAGCCTGAGCATTAGAAGGGGATGCCTTAAACTCCCCTTAAAATTACGATTAGAGAAACATTTAGAGGCCATATTATATGTGAATAAGCATTACCTCCTCGTCTATTAGAACAAATTCAATCGATCTGATGCCCAAGTCCCTGTTCTGGAATGGCAGAGACCATTTTCGTGCAACCCTACAGAAAAAAGCAGCTTTCTTCTCCATATCAAGTTTGACGGACGACAAATTCAATTTTAATGGAGCCATTCTTTTAGTATGAATACGATGGAAGAAGTATCGATTGTGTGGTGTGTGAAAAAAGAGCCAGGAATGTGCGTTTAAATAGAAGAACATTGAACTCGTATATGGTAATTCACAGTAGAGAAGATGAGGAATTGAAGCGGTGTATCGTTGATTACCTTCCCAAGTGCGGATTTGCAGCCGTTTCGCTTCTTTACAGAAGCACATCGAAGATTTTGATGCTGATTATCAGGGGGGAATGGAGATTCACGCTCAGTTCAGTTTACTTCTAGTGTGAAAGGAGTGAATAAGCGAGGAATTAGGGATTGGATTGCTTCCGGTGACCGTGAAACGTGCGAGGAATTAGCGATTATATTTCTAGGAGAGAAGAACGATTTAATAGGTTAAGTGAGAGAGGCGGGAACTTCTAAGGGAGAGGATTCTCCCTTTAGATATATAGGATATGACATTTAGGGCTACCACATTAGTAAGTCATTCCATTATTCTCATAGAAACAACTTCACTTTATTATAAACCCCAATTCTAATAATAATAATAGTAGTAATAATAATTAATATAGTAATAATAATAACAATCCTTGTTTTCTTGTTTAATTTTAGGAGGGATTTGACTTTACACCATACGTTTTGAGTGATTTTAGACTTTCCATCCCATTTCCCTCAGAATTATTAACGTGTGCAACCTGTTTAATATAAATTATTTGACTTTGCATCCTCATTCTTTTATTATTTCTGAATCGATGGGGTGCATATATTAATGACTATGAAAATAGGATGTAAAGTCCAATATAGCTCAAAAGGTGGGTTAAAAAATCAATTTTTCCCTTAATTTTATATGCGCATCTCCATATATATACGTGATTTATGATTTAATTAAAAGTTGGTATACACGTGGTTGTTCACATAACAATATGTTTCACCTACAGTCAATATATTAAAAAATAACATGTGTATCACATCTTTATTTTCTTAAGAAAGAATCAAACAAAATTGAATAAGAAAACAAGAATTCTTGTTGTCGTCACCATCATTATTATCATCATCATTATTGGACGGGGGTTTATAATAAAATGCATAACACAAAAAGTTATTTCTAATCAATTTTTTTAATCTTTTAATTTCCTTAAGGTGAGTTACTTACTTTCTATCTTTCAGCTCTCATTAGAGCCTCAGAGGTTGTATTGTTGTAATATGTTCTTGATGGTATCATGGATTACAGTCATGACCCAATTACAGAATTACAATAAAAACACATAAACGGAATCAAGCCCTTAACGGGATCAGCCTATAAACGAGATCGATATTAATTAGCCAATGGGCCTAATTAGGGATGATACCCGCGAAAGGAACCCACAATCAGGCCAGGCTGGACAACAGACCTCGAGCCTGGGCAGAGTTCTAGTGAAGTCGGAATCTTCCTAGGGCTTACGTGCCAGGCTATCATTCGCGCATAGCTATCTGGTAGCAGGCTGGAATAAACGGAAGAACGTGAACTTAAAGGAGATAATCATTGTACAACGTTCAAGACGTTACATGAGTCTATTTGAACATTTACGCTGCCTAAATTTCATCTGCTCTCGTAGTTGGATTAAACTCCATCAGTTCTCAAACATTTTTTCAAATAAAACATATTGCGTCATATTTAAGTCTTTTGCCCTACCGTATTAACTATTAAGTGCTTTTTTTCGTGGGTTAGAAATACTCTATGATGTCCATATGACGTCTCTTAGACGTGTACATTTCAACGGAGTACTAAGTACAAACATAATGTTTTTGATTCTATTAAAAAAACATACTCCGTAATGTTTTTGATTCTATGACTCTACGCCATATTGACGGCGAGTATAAAATAAAGCAAAACTATTTGAAATTTCAACTATCATCGTGGTGTCTTCAGCGTGTGCTCGTATAATTACATCAAGATCAATTTTAAACTTTTAAAACAACAAGTGAAGCCTAGTCGTGAAAATACTTTTGAGATTTTTATTTATAATTACAGTTTTATATAATGAAATATGAAGGAAAAGAATAAATATCTAAAAAATATTATACAAGATTAAACGTAATCTTTACTTTGTTCGATACATATAATATTTAAATGTATAAAAAGTTTAAATACAAAATGATATACGGAGTACATAATATATATTATTGCGCTTTCCTAGTCGTAAATACAAAATCCATATATAATAATATGTTTATAAATGTGAATTTTATTTACAAAAACTATTATCCAAAAAAAATTATATCGTTAATAAAGCAAATGGATCAATTAAAGAAGATATTTTAATTGGATCGAATTTTTTAGAGTGGTCTCGTTTGTTTAAGTGGAATCTGATGTAGTATATGTTCTGATTTGATCGGTGTAAGCCTATTTTGATCTCATCTGGTGCGATAGTGAAACTGATCCGATTGAAAACGTCATATATATTACTCGTATATTGATAATAGATGATACTGTACAAAGTTGTTGAATATTTTATGTGAAAATATATGACAGTATTACTCACTTTGCATATTTTATTTGCATAAAATTAAAAAAAAACATTGACTGCGTTCTTAATATAATATTTTACCTTTCTGAAACAGGAATTATTGTACGAAGTAATAGTTTAATACAATATTTCAATGTAAAAACTATTAAATTTAATTTAATAAAGTCAACAAAATCGAAATTCATTTTCAATAAAGTTTAACGTATTATTGAAAAATGATTTTTATAAATTATTGATAATTTGTTTAAGTAAAATGGGCATGATATCATGTGATCGTCAACATGACATCATATTTGGTTTGCTCATTTCCACCTCCTACTCCATGGGCCATATCCATGTTTTGGAAAAACAATTATTATTTTCATTACAATAATTAATATATACGGAGTATATATATAATTAAAGTTATTTAAAAAATTGAGTTAATTGATTTTTAGGGAAAATTACATAAATGGTACATGTGGTTTGAGTCGTTTTCAAATAGGGGCATGCGTTTTATTTTTTTTTAACAAAGTGAGCCATGTGTTTTAATTTCATTATTATAGGTGGGGCATGGCGTTTAACGTCGTTAGAAAAATTAACTCAGATTTCTGAAAGTCTTTAAAAAATAAAAGAAAAATATTAGGAGGTGCGCCTCGTCAAGAAGACCTCCAGACCATCTTTCTTTTCCTGTGTTTCAGCCACAACTGTCGCCAGAAAGTCCACCGGAAAAGTGATATTAGCGAATTCGATTTTAAAAAATAATCCAAATAGAGTCGAAAAATCTAAAGAGAACGATAGTTTGTTGGTCTCCTTGACGAGGCACACCTCCCAGTATTTTCTTTTAATATTCCGAAGACTTCGGAAAATCAGAGTTAATTTTTATAACGACGTTAGACGTCATGCCCCAGCTGTGATAACTGAATTAAAACACATGTCCCACTTTGTTAAAAAATGAAACACATGCGCCTATCTGAAAACGGTCCAAACCACATGTACCTTTTATGTATTTTCCCCTAATTTATATTGTATTTTTTCATATGAAAGTTAAATTTGTTCAAGTTTTATGGACGAAATGATTATGAGGAAATTTGAGTTTTACACCCCATTTTATTGTCCAAATTAGACTTTGCATCCCATTTTTAAAAAAATTGTTTGTGCACTCCAACTCCATATGAAAAGACAAAAATGTTCCTTCATTAACAATTTTGTTGACTTTCAATATATTCCTGATTGAGGGCATTTTTTGTTTTTTATATGAGATTGGGTGCAAAAACATTTTTTTTAAAACGGGGTACAAACTCCATTAACAATTTTGTTCCCCAATGATTATTTATACTTCATATTAGATTACTAGTGTATTACTCCCTCGGTCCAAAATTGAGTTGTAAAATTTGCATTTTTTGAGTCAAGTAGATTCATTTAATTAAATTGAGTTGTAAATTTCGATCACTTAATTAAGATATCAATTAATTAAATTTTAATTTGAGTTTTATGAGATTTCGAATTTGGCACTAACGAGGTGAGGAGTAATTTTGTATTCGACTTGAAAAATTGCAGGAAAGTGATTACGTCCATGCGTACGACAAGACGCATCCCCATAACATTAATTTTACTGCTTTTCAACGCGGCGAAGGAGACGCGAAGTTAGACCATTTGTAGTGGTGGGGAGGCTAAATTGTTAAATTTAGACTCCGTCCATATGAAAACAGTGTTTAGACTCCGTCAATACTGTTTTTTCCCGCATCCGTGCACCGTCAATAAAATACACTCTACATATTTTTTTACCTACCAATTTAGTAAAACCTTAATTTAATTATTATAAAAAGTATTTTCCTTTTAATATTTTACCTAGATAATTATGAAGTAAAAAATACGCATTTCGATGTAAAAAAAATCACTAACTTTTTTAAACGATTTTTTGGTTAACAAAAAAGAACTTAGTTAAAATAAAATTCGATTATGGAATATTCACTTATTATTTGTGAAGGCTTAATGAATTAAAAATTCGTGTTTCGTGCTTTTTTGGGTTCACCAAAACTTCAACAGTTAAAATTAATTTTTTTTTTCGTTGTATGTATTACATATTGGTGTCATATGAAAGATCATAAAAAATCATGAATTTTGATATATTTTTTGAAGAATTTGGAGAAAATATAAAAAAGTTATAAGAGTTTAAAATAAAATGGGATTTTAATGACGTAAGCGTGACATCAGCATGACCAGGGCCGGCCCTGGGCATGTCTGCCAAGTGCGACCGCACAGGGCCCGGATTTTTGAAGGGCCCAAAAAAATATTTTAATATTATACCCCAGCCCAAAATCCCCTGTATAAATCTAAATATGCTTGAAGAATATCTCTTTTTAAATAAATTGTAAGTTATTAATGACTATTTTTATTATTATGTTTATTCGTAAGTTGTATTTTAATCCCGCACAGGGTCTACATTTCTTTGGGACCAGCCCTGAGCATGACGTCAGCAGAACGCATCAACAACGCGCAGCAGCGGCCGCTTTTCTTCTTTTTTTTCTTTTTCCTTTTCTTTTCCCCTGTCAACCCAACCCTCTATTTTTAGCCTCCTCCACTCCCCTTCCCACTTTTACTCCCACTTTTAATCTCCCACTACACTCAATTAAGAGTCTAAAAATTCCATATTTAATTTTTTGACTCCTAATCTGTAACCACTACAAATGGTCTTATATTCCAAACTTCAATTTTGCATCTCTTTTCACGCCCTGTTGCTGTGTTACGGATGCATATATAAACGCCACGCTCGTTCACAATTTCATACAGAATCACAAATCAGCTCTCCTTTTTATATTCTATTCTATTTTTTACAGTTTTCCTGAACTTGAATTGGATTTTGGTGTCGTGGCATGATGGGAAGTTCAATGGCGGAGAAGAAAAAGGTGGTGATTGTTGGCGGAGGAGCTGGCGGCTCTCTTCTTGCATATACCCTTCAGAACTATTGCGACGTTATCCTAATTGATTCGTAAGTGTTCATTTTTGTGCTTTTCTATTGTTGGATTTTGTGCGGAAATGTTGATTTCACATGAGGGGTAATTTTCTCCCTTAATCTGCTAAATTTTCAGGATAAAAGAAAACCTTTGGAAATATCAATTTCAATCAACAAGCAAGAAAAAACTAGGATATTACTTATTACTATGCTCATTACCAGAATTACCCACATTGTGCTCACTGCTCACTAACACCATAAGTTACGTTATGCTCATTATTATGTTTGACAAGGACCATAAGGTCACAAGGATTATTGGCTGAAATGGCTAGATCTACTTATTTTCTGAATGGAAAGCTTTTTGTAAAGTTGATGACTATAAATAAGTTAGTTAAAAAGTTGCTTACTACGTCCCATTTATGAAGCACGGAAACTCTTGGGAAAGAGTACGTTTCCTTTTCGGAAACTCTATGAAACTCTTCGAAAACTCTCTAAATAGTTGTATTTTACTAAAAGATGACGTTTCCCGTTTCCCGTTTCCCATTTTCCCAGGATTTTAACGTTTCCGTGCAACATAGCGTCCCATTATATTTGTCTCAATTTTCCCTTTTTAGTTCCTTGTATTAGGTTTGTCTCATTCCATATTTGGTAATATTTGTATTGTTCAAGTTCATTCAAATATAAGATAAATATCAAACACAATACTATTTTCCTTAATGTGTATGTCAGTTTTTCATGTCCCCGAGATAGTGGGGATTAGTGGGACGGAGGTAGTGCTTATTGTACTTATTTTGTTGATAAGTCGAATAAGCTGAATCATACTACCAAACAGACTCTTAAGTCTTTATTTGGTTCCTCTAGTGACATTGTGGTTGATAGTTTATTAGTTTCGCTACAAGTTTAGGTGATTTGCTTGATTTTTCTTAATTTGTTATTTCTCATATTGATGTGCTTTAATATTTTTTAGTAGTGCTATGTGTTTGTGTTGGTTTGGGCGATTTAATGACTGTAAAGTAATGCCACAACAGGAAGGAGTACTTTGAGATTACATGGGCTAGCTTAAGGTCAATGGTCGAACCATCATTTGCAAAACGTGCAGTGATTAATCACAGTGAATACCTTCACAATGCACGCATTATTTCATCTCCCGCAATCAACATCACGAGGAGTGAAGTTTTGACAGAACAAGGAGAGGGGTTTGCATATGATTATCTTGTTGTTGCCACAGGTCATTTGGATAATGGCAGTTCCACAAGAAATGAGAAACTCCATTACTACCAAGAAGGTCAGGAGTTTGATGACATCTAATGTGTATTGGCTCAATACCTTTGAGGCTTTGATACAGGCTTTCATATCATCAGATACCTATAATAACCCATCTACTTTTGTACCCAAGTGCATCAGGTCATTCCTGCACTTCTAGATCCCAATTTTGGTGTACAACTATAGATATTTGTCACTTTTGGTGTTACATTCATTTTTTTTCCACTTGCCAGTCGACTTTGGCCACATAAGTGACCAGCAAGGAGCACAAGTTGGAAAAAACATAGTTATCTCACCAAATTGAAACAAGTAAAAACTTTTGTAACCCTAGATCTGAATATCTGCACCTAAGCCCCACACAGAGAGTTAGGCACCAGTCTTGTTTGGTTTAGAACGTTGGTTACAAACTTAAAATTACTCACTTAATGCCTTTAAACTGATAACTAAAGCAGTAGTTCATGATGACGTCCATTCAAGATATTGAAATTCAGTCCGTTGATGTTTATTTGTCTTCCTGGCAGAGAATGATAATATCAAAGCTGTTAATTCCATATTGATAGTTGGTGGAGGACCAACGGGTGTAGAACTGGCTGCTGAAATAGCCGTCGAATTTCCTGATAAAAAGGTCACACTTGTGCACAAGGGATCAAGGTTGCTGCAGTTCATTGGAGAAAAGGCTGGTAAGAAGGCATTTGATTGGTTAATTTCAAAGAAGGTTGAAGTCATCCTCAAGCAATCTGTTAACTTGGACTCGGCCTCGGACGGTGTGTATTGGTTATCTGGTGGTGAAACCATAAGTGCTGATCGCCATTATGTATGTGCTATGAAGCCTTTTGCAACATCATGGCTAAAGGATACCGATTTGAGAGGTAGCTTGGACGACCAAGGGAAGTTAATGGTTGATGCAAATTTGAGAGTCAAGGGTCACAATAATATATTTGCCATTGGAGACATTGTTGATACCAAAGTAAGCTTATACTGAATCTACTGGTTTCTTTATCAACCAAATCATTTTCAAAGCTAATAGTGTCTTTGAAGAATATCCGTTTTTGGTCCTACGATTATTTCCCTTGTTTAGTTCACAACTTTCATTTTTTATTTGCTTTTCATGCACACCTTATTGATTCAAAAAATGTTTGGTTACAATGTTAGGAACTGAAACAAGGATATATAGCTCGAAACCATGCATTGTTGGTTGCCAAGAATGTGAAGTTATTGATAAGTGGAGCAGAGGAGCAGAAAATGGCGAAGTATAAGCCCGGTCCAACAATGGCTATAGTTTCTTTAGGTAGGCGAGAGGCTGTGATGCAAGTTGGGTGCATAACCATTTCTGGGCGGATTCCGGGAATGATAAAGTCTGGGGATTTGTTTGTTGGCAAAGCGAGGAAGGAACTCGGGCTAAAATCTTAGCCTTCATAGTCTTGCAAATTGGTGTTGTTTTTTTTGTCTTTTTTTATTTAATTGCTGAGTTATAAGTAGCATTCCACATGTCTCATTTTTATATTCATACACTATGAATGTACATTTTGAGTCTGAGAAATAATTAAAAGTTTGATACCCGTGCTTCTTGACATGGTATTCAAGTTACAAGTTACATTGTGATGGTTTGAAATTTCTTTGAGTTAGAATGAAGTGAATAGGGTAAGATGTTCTCTCACTTTCTGTGTTCTATAAAACAAATCTAAGCTTTCTTAAACTGAGATCATTATAACAGAATTAATAAAGTACGAATATGATCACACATTCACACATACTAACTTCAATAATTATTTCCTCCGTTTCAATTTTTTTTTAAAAAAATGAATAAATAATTGAAATGCAGAAACATCAGTTCGAACGGATACTATTAGCTAAGTGATTTTTTGAGCTAAAGCAACTTTAGCCAGCTATCTTATTCTTCCTTTGTTGAATGATTGCTAATTATATTAAGGAATTATTTAACTTTGCACCTCACCTTTTTTGTGTGATACTGGGCTTTGCACCCTAATTAAAGAAAAATGACTTTGCACCCTATCATATATGTAGTAACCTTTTGTGAAGATTTATTTTAATAGAGTGCAAGTCAAAGGGGTTTTAAGTGAAATGAGATGCAAAGTCAAAGTTTTTTTAAAATGGGTTGCACGGTTCAACATCACCCCATGAGATCTAATTCTCTATCCTGTTACAGCTTCCAGTGGTACGAACCCTCTCACATTCTCAATTTCATTTCTCATTTCAAATCTTGATTGAGCAGTTTCTCTCTTTTTCATTAATAAGATCATTGTCAAGTATATTCAAAATAAAATCAGGAGGAACTGAAATCCAAAAATTACAATCTGACACAAAACATGCGACTTTTGCCAATCCACGAGTCACCTCGTTCGCTGACCGTTTGATATGAGAGAAAGAGATATTCGTAAAGCTTGAGCAAATATCTTTGAATGTCATCCGCAACTAAGCCTGCCACAGAAACACTTGTCCCTCTAAGGATCTCTGAGATAGCACGAACTGCATCAGACTCTACATCCACAAACTGCCATCCTTCTTCCTTGATCCAAATAAGAGCCTCCCTTATTCCCACCAACTCGATCATGAACCTCCCACGTTTTCTGATGTTCACTCCTCAATGTAGGTGTTAGTTCTTCTTCCTAAACGTACAAGTGAAAGCACTAAATTGTAGCACGTACCTAGTGGCGCGGACGCGCGGCATGATAAAAGCACCCTTAATACAAATGCTCCGTATGAAAACATTGAAAAGTTCAATTTGTACACGTTATTTGTATGCGTTGGTAACTTGGTATAAACGTCCTTATTTTATTTATGCCCACATATATATAATTCGTAAAAGAGTAAAAATTCTGAAAGCTAGCTATGTAAACAAATAATTTGAACTTGTATACACATCTTGTTATACACAGCTGAAATTTGATATGAGTAAACTAGACTTGATGAATAAAATGCTCAAAAGATTTCATCAAAAAATTCCACCGGGAACCACCCCAAATGGCGACGGCCGGACAGAGTCTCCTATATAAGGGCTTATTTGACCTTTTTATGTGAGTTCGAGGGCCTATCTGACCCTTTTCCCCTTTAAGAAAATAATATGGTGACATCTGGTTCATACTATTTTACATTTTGTATCTTATTTTCCCGTTACAGAAAAACAACTCATCTCCTCGTTCCCCTCTAAACCCCACCTGATAAACATATCCTTAGGGGTACGGTTACTCAACTAGCCAAAAGGGGACCCCCCTTACCAGCAGGGGTGCCTGTCTGCCTGTCTGCAGTGGAAGTCCAAGAAGCAGCCCACTGTCCCCCAATCTTTCACATAAGCTGAATATAGGGCTATTTCTTACACGGTCCAAGATACTCTCCATATTCATTCCATGCTGTTCGAATTGGGGGTTCCTATTCGCCAACCAATTAAGTTACTTTGTGATAATGTTTCTGCTTCATAATTGTCCACGAATCCTATTCAGCATACCTGGAGCAAGCACATCAATACTGATTATCATTTTGTACGTGAGAGAGTTTCGCATGGAGATATAGTTGTTCGTGGTGTTCCTACACTTTTTCAGTTAACATGTATTTTTAAAAAATAATTATCTCCTTAGCGTTTCATTTTTCTTAGAGACAATCTGCGCATTGTTTCCCTGCACATACTGAGGTGGTGCAATAGTTTAATTAATACTTTAATTAGGTTTTCTATATTTAGTAAGTTTCCTAAT
The DNA here is from genome assembly GCA_945859915.1 of Cuscuta epithymum. Taxonomy (NCBI): domain Eukaryota; kingdom Viridiplantae; phylum Streptophyta; class Magnoliopsida; order Solanales; family Convolvulaceae; genus Cuscuta; species Cuscuta epithymum. The sequence goes on along the minus strand of CAMAPF010001115.1, from coordinate 360,065 downwards.
GTATTCAGGACACTTATTTATTATATATATGACATTTAGGGCTACCACATTAGTAAGTCATTCCATTATTCTCATAGAAACAACTTCACTTTATTATAAACCCCAATTCTAATAATAATAATAGTAGTAATAATAATTAATATAGTAATAATAATAACAATCCTTGTTTTCTTGTTTAATTTTAGGAGGGATTTGACTTTACACCATACGTTTTGAGTGATTTTAGACTTTCCATCCCATTTCCCTCAGAATTATTAACGTGTGCAACCTGTTTAATATAAATTATTTGACTTTGCATCCTCATTCTTTTATTATTTCTGAATCGATGGGGTGCATATATTAATGACTATGAAAATAGGATGTAAAGTCCAATATAGCTCAAAAGGTGGGTTAAAAAATCAATTTTTCCCTTAATTTTATATGCGCATCTCCATATATATACGTGATTTATGATTTAATTAAAAGTTGGTATACACGTGGTTGTTCACATAACAATATGTTTCACCTACAGTCAATATATTAAAAAATAACATGTGTATCACATCTTTATTTTCTTAAGAAAGAATCAAACAAAATTGAATAAGAAAACAAGAATTCTTGTTGTCGTCACCATCATTATTATCATCATCATTATTGGACGGGGGTTTATAATAAAATGCATAACACAAAAAGTTATTTCTAATCAATTTTTTTAATCTTTTAATTTCCTTAAGGTGAGTTACTTACTTTCTATCTTTCAGCTCTCATTAGAGCCTCAGAGGTTGTATTGTTGTAATATGTTCTTGATGGTATCATGGATTACAGTCATGACCCAATTACAGAATTACAATAAAAACACATAAACGGAATCAAGCCCTTAACGGGATCAGCCTATAAACGAGATCGATATTAATTAGCCAATGGGCCTAATTAGGGATGATACCCGCGAAAGGAACCCACAATCAGGCCAGGCTGGACAACAGACCTCGAGCCTGGGCAGAGTTCTAGTGAAGTCGGAATCTTCCTAGGGCTTACGTGCCAGGCTATCATTCGCGCATAGCTATCTGGTAGCAGGCTGGAATAAACGGAAGAACGTGAACTTAAAGGAGATAATCATTGTACAACGTTCAAGACGTTACATGAGTCTATTTGAACATTTACGCTGCCTAAATTTCATCTGCTCTCGTAGTTGGATTAAACTCCATCAGTTCTCAAACATTTTTTCAAATAAAACATATTGCGTCATATTTAAGTCTTTTGCCCTACCGTATTAACTATTAAGTGCTTTTTTTCGTGGGTTAGAAATACTCTATGATGTCCATATGACGTCTCTTAGACGTGTACATTTCAACGGAGTACTAAGTACAAACATAATGTTTTTGATTCTATTAAAAAAACATACTCCGTAATGTTTTTGATTCTATGACTCTACGCCATATTGACGGCGAGTATAAAATAAAGCAAAACTATTTGAAATTTCAACTATCATCGTGGTGTCTTCAGCGTGTGCTCGTATAATTACATCAAGATCAATTTTAAACTTTTAAAACAACAAGTGAAGCCTAGTCGTGAAAATACTTTTGAGATTTTTATTTATAATTACAGTTTTATATAATGAAATATGAAGGAAAAGAATAAATATCTAAAAAATATTATACAAGATTAAACGTAATCTTTACTTTGTTCGATACATATAATATTTAAATGTATAAAAAGTTTAAATACAAAATGATATACGGAGTACATAATATATATTATTGCGCTTTCCTAGTCGTAAATACAAAATCCATATATAATAATATGTTTATAAATGTGAATTTTATTTACAAAAACTATTATCCAAAAAAAATTATATCGTTAATAAAGCAAATGGATCAATTAAAGAAGATATTTTAATTGGATCGAATTTTTTAGAGTGGTCTCGTTTGTTTAAGTGGAATCTGATGTAGTATATGTTCTGATTTGATCGGTGTAAGCCTATTTTGATCTCATCTGGTGCGATAGTGAAACTGATCCGATTGAAAACGTCATATATATTACTCGTATATTGATAATAGATGATACTGTACAAAGTTGTTGAATATTTTATGTGAAAATATATGACAGTATTACTCACTTTGCATATTTTATTTGCATAAAATTAAAAAAAAAACATTGACTGCGTTCTTAATATAATATTTTACCTTTCTGAAACAGGAATTATTGTACGAAGTAATAGTTTAATACAATATTTCAATGTAAAAACTATTAAATTTAATTTAATAAAGTCAACAAAATCGAAATTCATTTTCAATAAAGTTTAACGTATTATTGAAAAATGATTTTTATAAATTATTGATAATTTGTTTAAGTAAAATGGGCATGATATCATGTGATCGTCAACATGACATCATATTTGGTTTGCTCATTTCCACCTCCTACTCCATGGGCCATATCCATGTTTTGGAAAAACAATTATTATTTTCATTACAATAATTAATATATACGGAGTATATATATAATTAAAGTTATTTAAAAAATTGAGTTAATTGATTTTTAGGGAAAATTAAATAAATGGTACATGTGGTTTGAGTCGTTTTCAAATAGGGGCATGCGTATGCCTGGGACCGGTTCGGTTCTTAGGCAAAATATGGGGAACCGTTTGAAAATATGAAATTTTACTAACGGTTCGGTTCTTATAAATTATTTTATAGAACCGATAAGGAACCGAACCGTTCTTAACGGTTCGGTTCTTATCATTTAACGGTTCTTGGTTTTGGATAAATTCTTACAAATCACGACTACATTTTTGCCAAAAAGACATTCAACGTTTGAAATTACAATACAAATATGCCGAACCAATTAAAGAGAATAATAATTTTAAATAGTTTGGACCTTCCGAGTTCCGACCCGCTGGAATTTGGACCTAATGAGAGACCCAAGAAGCCTAAGAGAACCGGTTGAAGTGAATAATAGTTTTAAATAGTTTTTTTTGAACAAATAGATTTAAATAGTTAAAGGGAAAACTGTCAAATAGGTCCTCGAACTTTCATAAAAAAATCAATTAAGTCCTTCTATAGGAGACTCTGTCCGGCCGTCGCGATTTGGGGCGGTTCCCGGTAGACTTTTTTGATGAAATTTTTTGAGCATCATATTCATCAAGTCTAGTTTACTCATACCAAATTTCAGCTAAAAATTCAATTGAGAACGTATTGAAATTAATTCGAGAACGCAAAAATGTGCAGTTATCTTCACGAATTAATTTGAAAGTGTTCCTGATTGAATTTTTAGCTGACATTTGGTATGAGTAAACTAGACCCGATGAATAAGATGCTCAAAAAAATTCATCAAAAAATTCCACCGGGAACCGCCCCAAATCGCGACGGCCGGACAGAACCTCCTATAGAAGGACTTAATTGACTTTTTTATGAAAGTTCGATGACCTATTTGACAGTTTTCCCAATAGTTAATAACTAAACTAACATAATGAATGTAATATAAATAAGTAAATATACATTAAAATATATTTACTCATAAGATGATAAGAAATATATATAATTTTAATTATTATATATAACGGTTCCTTAACGGTTCCTAGTAGATATTTTTTCCAGGAACCGAGAACCGAACCGTTAATAAAAAATAAGAACCGAACCGTTAACAAATAACTAATAAATGTTGGAACCGAACCGAACCGGGTCATAACGGTTCGGTCTGGTTCGGTTCTCCGGTTCTTGGTTCCAAAGTCCCAGCCCTAGGCATGCGTTTTATTTTTTTTTAACAAAGTGAGCCATGTGTTTTAATTTCATTATTATAGGTGGGGCATGGCGTTTAACGTCGTTAGAAAAATTAACTCAGATTTCTGAAAGTCTTTAAAAAATAAAAGAAAAATATTAGGAGGTGCGCCTCGTCAAGAAGACCTCCAGACCATCTTTCTTTTCCTGTGTTTCAGCCACAACTGTCGCCAGAAAGTCCACCGGAAAAGTGATATTAGCGAATTCGATTTTAAAAAATAATCCAAATAGAGTCGAAAAATCTAAAGAGAACGATAGTTTGTTGGTCTCCTTGACGAGGCACACCTCCCAGTATTTTCTTTTAATATTCCGAAGACTTCGGAAAATCAGAGTTAATTTTTATAACGACGTTAGACGTCATGCCCCAGCTGTGATAACTGAATTAAAACACATGTCCCACTTTGTTAAAAAATGAAACACATGCGCCTATCTGAAAACGGTCCAAACCACATGTACCTTTTATGTATTTTCCCCTAATTTATATTGTATTTTTTCATATGAAAGTTAAATTTGTTCAAGTTTTATGGACGAAATGATTATGAGGAAATTTGAGTTTTACACCCCATTTTATTGTCCAAATTAGACTTTGCATCCCATTTTTAAAAAAATTGTTTGTGCACTCCAACTCCATATGAAAAGACAAAAATGTTCCTTCATTAACAATTTTGTTGACTTTCAATATATTCCTGATTGAGGGCATTTTTTGTTTTTTATATGAGATTGGGTGCAAAAACAATTTTTTTTTTAAAACGGGGTACAAACTCCATTAACAATTTTGTTCCCCAATGATTATTTATACTTCATATTAGATTACTAGTGTACTAGATTCTCACCCGCGCGATGCGCGGGATATTAAACTGTAAGAGTGATACGACATTATTTTTAAATGTTATTTGGTTATGTGAAATGAAAGAAAATTGTCATATACGTAACATGCTTAATAAATTATAATTGAAGATCGGATAGTGAAAACTCGGAGATAGGTAGTAGTAAGTATGTTTTGGAATAAGTAGAAAAAAGTAAACGTCATAATCATAATCATAACATAGCAATAATAGAATAAGTAATGTTTATTTTCACATGTACTAATAGAAGATTATAATAGTTATAATAATAGTAATAAAATAGACAAAAATATAAAAAATATATTATAAACATTGATTTAATCTTTCTTTGAGAAAAATATAAAACCTCTTTTTTTATTTATCTGAATTCATAACATTCACAATATCCATAATTATTAATTAATAAAACACTCAAAAAGTCATAATATTAATGATATATGAATCCAGACCAGCCCAATATAAAATAATAGATAAAAATATATAAATCCAGACCCAGCCCAATGTAAATAATCTTATGCACCCGACGACCCATAACTAAACTCAGCCCAACCGTCTCTATTTAACCCTGCCCAACAACCCAGACCTAAACCGCCCTATAAAACCCTCCTTTACCCTTTGGTCACTTCATTTGCACTTCGGCTCTCGGATAAACCATCCGGTTATCCGATTTCCTCGCCGTTCTTCTCACACACTTCCTCTTATCTCCCAAAATGGTAAGTTTGAAGAATTTTATGGGACGGAGGGAGTATATTACATATTAAATACTTCGCAGTTAAAAAGAGATGTTATCATTTACCATGTTCCAAAAGTACACAAAATACAAACATTACAATGAGCGAACAAACTTAAAATTTTGAAACACTTGTTTGTAAACAACATTAGTAGTATGATCAATTTGTTGATAATTGTCTTCACAAAACAATATTTTCAAAACTTTACTATATGACTCGCAAATCTTGAAAAAAATGACAAAGATTGACTTGGCTCGTTTATTATTGTCGTTGTATAGAACGTAATTGGGTATTGTCTTTTATCAAACTTGAAGCATTGGTGCATTTTATAGTGTAATTGTCAATTGTCTTATAAGTACCTCTTGACTATCACATTTTCCGCCAAAAATTTTGTTCCAGAAGATGAATTCAAAATCAAGTGACTATCGAATGTCTAATCCAATTTTATTAATATTATAAAATTACAAATATTTTAAATAATATAAATATTACAAATTATTGATTATGAGAATTCTAAATATAATACATTGTATTAGAGATCTTACTAAACCCAATTATAATAGTATATTAACATTTAAAAGAGGCCAAGAAATTTCTAACTTATTATTCCAATCATGCTCCACTTAAAAAAGTCTGACATGCTTGTTTGGAGTATAAAATATATCGGATGATTGAAAAACTATTAAAATATATTTAGATTTCATTGCAAAAATATATATATGTAAATTAAAATGAAATCAATTCATGTTATTAAAATAAAAACCAATTTAGAGCGTGTTTGGTGACATGGTTTTTGGCTTATCAGGTTTATCAACCAACTTTCTTACTAAATATCTAACTTTTGATTTCATGCGCTGAATTGTGTGATAATAAAATAAGAAAAAGTTTGATCGGAGTTACGTTTGTGACTATATTGACTAAAGTTACTCTAAAGAATCATTTTAGCTGTTTTCTTATATTTTTTTTTTATTCATTTTATTAATAAAATATATTTAAATCATTTTTTCCATAAATCAGCAAACTTAGTCAATCTAGTGTTCCAGCCAATATAGATTAAGGTATTATCAAACGGGGCTTTAATATGCTTATAATTAAAATGTATCCACAATTGAAGATAAATGAGTATGGCCCATTAATTTTCAAACCAAATCCACTCCCATTTCGGAGCCCATACAACCCATTTCCACTAAACAATCCAGCCATACCCAACCCTAAATACATATACTCCTTATACACCAAACCTCCCCATTATCCATCGGTTAAACCTACTGCACCTCGATCGGGAAATTACTTCTCCCTCACCGAACTATTCGTCTTTGATGCTCTAAACCTCCTTCTTCCATCCGTATCTCCTCCTCCCCTCCTATGCACCAAAGGATCATCCGTAAATCTCATGCTCTCTGTGGATGGATTGGACTTATCCGGTGGAGACGAAGCTTAGCCGGTATACTACCTGCGTATTCCCGTTGCCGGCCGATTGTCATAGTTTCGACTCTATTTTCGGTATATTTCTATTAGTTCTATATACTCCGTATTAATCTTAGTAATTTGTTATTAACTATACGATCTGAAACATGCAATTTATTTTGTTTGAATCTGACTATGCAAAATTGATGTTTTTTAAAGTAAATAATCATATTATTTATGATTCGGAGGTGCAAATACGTCATAATATTATATGTGTATCGTTTTTGTTTTTTGATGGACATATACAAACGGCTTTGTATAGATTGTGTGAAAACAGTTTAAGTTGTGTTTATTTGCATCAATACATCCTTTACACTTTACACAATATTGTTGGCATCAAACTGTTTAGAGTATGGATTTCACTCAGTTTTGGTATTCGTTTTGGTGTTCGTAGCTGTAACCTGCTTTTTCGAAAATAGGTAACCTGCAAAAAAATTGCCAATTAGTAATCTAGTGATCTGAACAAATGATGTTGCTTGAATCCGCCTTCAATTATAATAGTGGCATAGTAAGCAAAGTATGAAAAACTCTTGTCTCTTTGTATATATGAAACAATCTAAACACTACAAAGACTCATGTCGTACCTCTTCTTTTATTTTTGACTTACATTCGAACTTGTGGCAATTTCATTGAAGCATAAATCAGTCCTACCTGTCAATATGTTTAAATAAAATTGTTAATCTTAGATTCTTATAGATGAAAAGCCTTGTGATGCTCATTTTCCGTATAATTGCCTAATAGGTTATAGCTTCTATGGTTATATAAATTGTTCTTACTAAGTGAAAAGCCTTGTGGTGCTCCTTTTCGTACTTATGAGTAATTTAAACAGTTCAGAGCATGGAAGCCAGTTATACCTGTTCCCACATACTATCTTCAAAAACTAAAGGGTCTTTAGACACAAAAAATGATTGTATTGTCTATGATATGAATTGAGATGCATTTTAACATGATTTTATCTTTTTATATTGCAGGTCTAAACCACAAAAAATGATTTTATTTTTGAGAACTATAAAGAACTCAAAAATTACGAACTCAGCATTTTCTAAAGCCCACACCACTTATTTTGAGCCCAATAAATTACGGAGTACTTCGTATGAGCAATGAATCCATATCACCAAAACCTAAGGTCATATATAACGTGGCTTTAGACTTCAGCCGCCTTCATCTATCCGTACGCCCCATTCAAAAAGCTATCTGTCCATTACTCATAGCGCATGTCGGTGATTGGACTTTGCAAAATTCCGACCAACTCCGTTAAAAATTCTTTGTTACTACTCCGATGGTTGATTCCCGTCTGTAGTGCTATTTGATGTTGGATTGGCCCTTAATAGACCATCTCAAAGTTGACGGCGGCTGAGAGAAGGTCAAAGGATCTCAGACAATGATTTAGTCTTCCATCGTTATCTGGGTATCCTTTCTCTTCTATCCCTTTCATTTTCGTCCTACGATTTTGAATGTTTTCACATGCCAATCACTTGTCCAGAATGTGATATATACGCATGTGTTTATGTGTTCAGATTTTTTTTATCTTCGTTGTGTTTTTAGTGATTATATTTGGCATGTACAATTTCATGTGATTATATTGAAAATCATATATTGGACAAATTTATGTAGTTGAGTAAATCTGTACTTATATATTAATGACAGGACGGATATATAAATCTAATTAGGTCTATCGTTTTGGTGCATAGATCTGTTTAAGTTATCAGATGTGTTTACCATTGTTGATGAACAATGCCGAAAATTGTTTATTTTGGGTCCTGTCACTAATTTGTTATCTCAATCCAATGAGATTAACAGTACAAAGAGGTCATACATATTTGAACATATTTTCGGCTTGACATTTTATTGTCTAACTATAATGGCCAATCCATGATAATCTAGATGGCCACATCTAGATTACGGCTTGACATATTTCAAAGGGATATGCTCTCTAGATTATGGCCATCTAGATTATCATAGATTATAATTACTACTGTCAAATGATGTTTGAACTATAATTTTATTTTTAAATCTCCACAAATAGGGATTGTATTTTTAAAGACCTAAGTAAATATTACATATGGTTTTGAATTTATAGTTTTCAATTTGTATTTTTGAAGACCAAAGTGAATAATCATTTTGAATATTATCAGTCAAAGCTGAAATTTTGGTGAAGTACATTTACTTGCATATTCATATTGAATTATAACCCATCATAACACAATTTAAACTGAGTTTGACATCCTTATTCTTGTTACAAATGAATGTAATATGCACTATAAAAGTATAAATGCATATCTTCAATATCCTAGACTGTAATCTGATTTGAAAAGTCCAACTGCATCTTAAAATCTTTCATGTAATCCGGAATGTCTATGCTGCAAATGTGGTTTTGATAAATGCAACGGTTGATGGTGGCCTAAAGCATATAGAAGAATCTCAGACCTTGTCTAACTATCCACTTGTAATTTGGACATTCGATGTATGCCCTCTTCAGTTTTTGACATTTTTTCATTGTCATCACTTCTTACTTTTGTATGAGTTTGGTTTAGAATTGTGAAAACTGTCCAGTCTTTGGACAAACCTGTATACACAAAAACATGAATATAATTTAATAGAACATTTGATTACTCTGAATCATATAGAATAAATATATTTTTCATTGTTGAAATATTATATATGTATATGTATATATATATATACACACACACACCACACACACACACACACATATATATATATATATATATTGAGTCTAAGGTTTTAAACAAAGGTTTTACAAATTATGTTTCTAAAGTAATTTGTGTGTGTATATTCTCACACACATTTGTGTATTACACCTACACCCACACATATTATATATGTGTATATATAAATTATATATCATATTATATATTATACACACATGTATATATTTCTCTCTTTTGGATGCTGATTGTAGCTTTCGTAGGTTTTCCCAGGTTTTATTTGAAAATAGGATACCTGCAAAATGAAAATAGCAATCACTAAATAACCTAACTGAACCATTTTAAGCATCAATTTAACAAAGATATATTATAAGGCTTATACATACGTATTCAACATTTCTTTACTTATCAGTAGCATGTCATTGTTTACCCAGCCCTCGGATGAAAACAACAACATAGACATGGAATATCTTCATATTTTAAAAGACTTGTAACAGGAAAATGATATACCTATAATGGAATTTTTTTAGCTCTTCCCAACTTCAGAATCCAAATGAATCTCAATGGCCTCTTCGACCCTTTCTCTCAGTGCAATAGCCTTGGTGTGTGATGCTATTGAAATTCACTTGTATTTATACTGCAATCGGCCGTGGCTCTTATGTTATTATTATTATATTATATTAATTATATTATATTATACTATATTATATTATATTATATTATATTATATTATATTATATTATATTATATTATATTATATTATATTATATTATATTATATTATATTATATTATATTATATTATATTATATTATATTATATTATATTATATTATATTATATTATATTATATTATATTATATTATATTTATAACATAATGGTTACTACTTATTAGATTATAACCAATGGATTTTAGGATGCTGTGGTATGCATTAAATGCTATCTTCGGCCTTTAGATGTACTCTTATTGCTAAAGATATTAAAGTGCACTTCCTTTAATGCTTTTCAAATGCAATTTGAATTTTAAATATTATAGTACACTTCATTTAATGCTGTGTAGGGAGCTCTGCAGCTTTGCATTTACTGCTTTCATAAGATCAAATCGGCTTCAATATACTCGGCCACATCCCCGCCTCCCCGCATTTAATGCTTTTTTGGAGCAGTAAGCTGGGCACTTAGTTGATCTTTATTGAGCCACGGAAATGTCATATCGGCCTGCAATTGTTGACCAAAGAAGACAAATCAGCCTGCAATGCTTTGAATACCCAACCCGACCCGCTGCAGACCCGACCCGACCCGTTTTTGGCCCACAACTTTGGGCGGGAACACTGTTCATATTTTATTTTGCTTTTGTATAATAGAAGATTACTCCCTCGGTCCAAAATTGAGTTGTAAAATTTGCATTTTTTGAGTCAAGTAGATTCATTTAATTAAATTGAGTTGTAAATTTCGATCACTTAATTAAGATATCAATTAATTAAATTTTAATTTGACTTTTATGAGATTTCGAATTTGGCACTAACGAGGTGAGGAGTAATTTTGTATTCGACTTGAAAAATTGCAGGAAAGTGATTACGTCCATGCGTACGACAAGACACATCCCCATAACATCAATTTTACTGCTTTTCAACGCGGCGAAGGAGACGCGAAGTTATATTCCAAACTTCAACTTTGCATCTCTTTTCACGCCCTGTTGCTGGGTTACGGATGCATATATAAACACCACGCTCGTTCACAATTTCATACCGAATCACAAATCAGCTCTCCTTTTTATATTCTATTCTATTTTTTACAGTTTTCCTGAACTTGAATTGGATTTTGGTGTCGTGGCATGATGGGAAGTTCAATGGCGGAGAAGAAAAAGGTGGTGATTGTTGGCGGAGGAGCTGGCGGCTCTCTTCTTGCATATACCCTTCAGAACTATTGCGACGTTATCCTAATTGATTCGTAAGTGTTCATTTTTGTGCTTTTCTATTGTTGGATTTTGTGCGGAAATGTTGATTTCACATGAGGGGTAATTTTCTCCCTTAATCTGCTAAATTTTCAGGATAAAAGAAAACCTTTGGAAATATCAATTTCAATCAACAAGCAAGAAAAAACTAGGATATTACTTATTACTATGCTCATTACCAGAATTACCCACATTGTGCTCACTGCTCACTAACACCATAAGTTACGTTATGCTCATTATTATGTTTGACAAGGACCATAAGGTCACAAGGATTATTGGCTGAAATGGCTAGATCTACTTATTTTCTGAATGGAAAGCTTTTTGTAAAGTTGATGACTATAAATAAGTTAGTTAAAAAGTTGCTTACTACGTCCCATTTATGAAGCACGGAAACTCTTGGGAAAGAGTACGTTTCCTTTTCGGAAACTCTATGAAACTCTTCGAAAACTCTCTAAATAGTTGTATTTTACTAAAAGATGACGTTTCCCGTTTCCCGTTTCCCATTTTCCCAGGATTTTAACGTTTCCGTGCAACATAGCGTCCCATTATATTTGTCTCAATTTTCCCTTTTTAGTTCCTTGTATTAGGTTTGTCTCATTCCATATTTGGTAATATTTGTATTGTTCAAGTTCATTCAAATATAAGATAAATATCAAACACAATACTATTTTCCTTAATGTGTATGTCAGTTTTTCATGTCCCCGAGATAGTGGGGATTAGTGGGACGGAGGTAGTGCTTATTGTACTTATTTTGTTGATAAGTCGAATAAGCTGAATCATACTACCAAACAGACTCTTAAGTCTTTATTTGGTTCCTCTAGTGACATTGTGGTTGATAGTTTATTAGTTTCGCTACAAGTTTAGGTGATTTGCTTGATTTTTCTTAATTTGTTATTTCTCATATTGATGTGCTTTAATATTTTTTAGTAGTGCTATGTGTTTGTGTTGGTTTGGGCGATTTAATGACTGTAAAGTAATGCCACAACAGGAAGGAGTACTTTGAGATTACATGGGCTAGCTTAAGGTCAATGGTCGAACCATCATTTGCAAAACGTGCAGTGATTAATCACAGTGAATACCTTCACAATGCACGCATTATTTCATCTCCCGCAATCAACATCACGAGGAGTGAAGTTTTGACAGAACAAGGAGAGGGGTTTGCATATGATTATCTTGTTGTTGCCACAGGTCATTTGGATAATGGCAGTTCCACAAGAAATGAGAAACTCCATTACTACCAAGAAGGTCAGGAGTTTGATGACATCTAATGTGTATTGGCTCAATACCTTTGAGGCTTTGATACAGGCTTTCATATCATCAGATACCTATAATAACCCATCTACTTTTGTACCCAAGTGCATCAGGTCATTCCTGCACTTCTAGATCCCAATTTTGGTGTACAACTATAGATATTTGTCACTTTTGGTGTTACATTCATTTTTTTTCCACTTGCCAGTCGACTTTGGCCACATAAGTGACCAGCAAGGAGCACAAGTTGGAAAAAACATAGTTATCTCACCAAATTGAAACAAGTAAAAACTTTTGTAACCCTAGATCTGAATATCTGCACCTAAGCCCCACACAGAGAGTTAGGCACCAGTCTTGTTTGGTTTAGAACGTTGGTTACAAACTTAAAATTACTCACTTAATGCCTTTAAACTGATAACTAAAGCAGTAGTTCATGATGACGTCCATTCAAGATATTGAAATTCAGTCCGTTGATGTTTATTTGTCTTCCTGGCAGAGAATGATAATATCAAAGCTGCTAATTCCATATTGATAGTTGGTGGAGGACCAACGGGTGTAGAACTGGCTGCTGAAATAGCCGTCGAATTTCCTGATAAAAAGGTCACACTTGTGCACAAGGGATCAAGGTTGCTGCAGTTCATTGGAGAAAAGGCTGGTAAGAAGGCATTTGATTGGTTAATTTCAAAGAAGGTTGAAGTCATCCTCAAGCAATCTGTTAACTTGGACTCGGCCTCGGACGGTGTGTATTGGTTATCTGGTGGTGAAACCATAAGTGCTGATCGCCATTATGTATGTGCTATGAAGCCTTTTGCAACATCATGGCTAAAGGATACCGATTTGAGAGGTAGCTTGGACGACCAAGGGAAGTTAATGGTTGATGCAAATTTGAGAGTCAAGGGTCACAATAATATATTTGCCATTGGAGACATTGTTGATACCAAAGTAAGCTTATACTGAATCTACTGGTTTCTTTATCAACCAAATCATTTTCAAAGCTAATAGTGTCTTTGAAGAATATCCGTTTTTGGTCCTACGATTATTTCCCTTGTTTAGTTCACAACTTTCATTTTTTATTTGCTTTTCATGCACACCTTATTGATTCAAAAAATGTTTGGTTACAATGTTAGGAACTGAAACAAGGATATATAGCTCGAAACCATGCATTGTTGGTTGCCAAGAATGTGAAGTTATTGATAAGTGGAGCAGAGGAGCAGAAAATGGCGAAGTATAAGCCCGGTCCAACAATGGCTATAGTTTCTTTAGGTAGGCGAGAGGCTGTGATGCAAGTTGGGTGCATAACCATTTCTGGGCGGATTCCGGGAATGATAAAGTCTGGGGATTTGTTTGTTGGCAAAGCGAGGAAGGAACTCGGGCTAAAATCTTAGCCTTCATAGTCTTGCAAATTGGTGTTGTTTTTTTTGTCTTTTTTTATTTAATTGCTGAGTTATAAGTAGCATTCCACATGTCTCATTTTTATATTCATACACTATGAATGTACATTTTGAGTCTGAGAAATAATTAAAAGTTTGATACCCGTGCTTCTTGACATGGTATTCAAGTTACAAGTTACATTGTGATGGTTTGAAATTTCTTTGAGTTAGAATGAAGTGAATAGGGTAAGATGTTCTCTCACTTTCTGTGTTCTATAAAACAAATCTAAGCTTTCTTAAACTGAGATCATTATAACAGAATTAATAAAGTACGAATATGATCACACATTCACACATACTAACTTCAATTAATATTTCCTCCGTTTCAATTTTTTTTTAAAAAAATGAATAAATAATTGAAATGCAGAAACATCAGTTCGAACGGATACTATTAGCTAAGTGATTTTTTGAGCTAAAGCAACTTTAGCCAGCTATCTTATTCTTCCTTTGTTGAATGATTGCTAATTATATTAAGGAATTATTTAACTTTGCACCTCACCTTTTTTGTGTGATACTGGGCTTTGCACCCTAATTAAAGAAAAATGACTTTGCACCCTATCATATATGTAGTAACCTTTTGTGAAGATTTATTTTAATAGAGTGCAAGTCAAAGGGGTTTTAAGTGAAATGAGATGCAAAGTCAAAGTTTTTTTAAAATGGGTTGCACGGTTCAACATCACCCCATGAGATCTAATTCTCTATCCTGTTACAGCTTCCAGTGGTACGAACCCTCTCACATTCTCAATTTCATTTCTCATTTCAAATCTTGATTGAGCAGTTTCTCTCTTTTTCATTAATAAGATCATTGTCAAGTATATTCAAAATAAAATCAGGAGGAACTGAAATCCAAAAATTACAATCTGACACAAAACATGCGACTTTTGCCAATCCACGAGTCACCTCGTTCGCTGACCGTTTGATATGAGAGAAAGAGATATTCGTAAAGCTTGAGCAAATATCTTTGAATGTCATCCGCAACTAAGCCTGCCACAGAAACACTTGTCCCTCTAAGGATCTCTGAGATAGCACGAACTGCATCAGACTCTACATCCACAAACTGCCATCCTTCTTCCTTGATCCAAATAAGAGCCTCCCTTATTCCCACCAACTCGATCATGAACCTCCCACGTTTTCTGATGTTCACTCCTCAATGTAGGTGTTAGTTCTTCTTCCTAAACGTACAAGTGAAAGCACTAAATTGTAGCACGTACCTAGTGGCGCGGACGCGCGGCATGATAAAAGCACCCTTAATACAAATGCTCCGTATGAAAACATTGAAAAGTTCAATTTGTACACGTTATTTGTATGCGTTTGTAACTTGGTATAAACGTCCTTATTTTATTTATGCCCACATATATATAATTCGTAAAAGAGTAAAAATTCTGAAAGCTAGCTAAGTAAACAAATAATTTGAACTTGTATACACGCCGAAACGTGTACACGGAGACACGGAGTGCCGAGTGCGGTTGTACAAATATGGAACGGTGCAACATCATTAAAGAAATAAACACATATAATTATTTAATAAAAATTTCTCCTCTTCTTTTCATTGTGTTTTTTCACAATGTCAACTATAATGTCTAAATCTTAACGTTATACTTTACATTATGATTATTACGTAACTATAAAGCTGGTCGTTGAGGAAAGATAGTGAGAGCGATTCCCTTAACTAAATTTTATGTGTCTATACCTATACATGTTCCACATTTTTGTACCGAGAATGTTGTGATACTATCCGAGTAAAGGTGAAAGCAGTTGAAGTTTTTTATCGACTAGGAGCCAATTTGATAACACTGAAATTGTTTGTTAATTCTGCTGAAATCTATGAAGTTCTGACTGAAGTGGATGATTCTGCTTATTTATGAAAAAATTATATCTAAAATACTACTTTTAATAAGAAAACAAAAGAAAAAAATATATGAAAAATATCTTAACTTCAGTTTTACCTTTTCTTATTATTACACAATTTAACGCACGAAATAAAAACTTATGTACTTATGCGTTTAGTGAAAAAGTTGATTGATAAGTCTGATAAAGTAAAAAACAGAGTCACCAAACGAACTCTACATGTATCTTTGTTTTTACCATTATATGAACCAATGGTAGCATTACACTATAGAAAAAGCCTGTTTATTGCACTTTTTTCTGGGAATCACTTCTTAGTAATTACTCCGCACTAGTTTACTACTCCCCTTCCGAATTGTTATAGTGTGCCATTCAGGATTGCTTCTAATTGACTGAAATTAAAATTATTTATGGAAATATATATTACTACGTAGTATTGATGATTAAACATTACGCATTCATAACCTACAAGACTTTTATTGAATTGCAAAAACTGATTGAATATGCGAAGTAAAAAGAATCTTATTGACCACATGAATAGTATAGATGATTCAAACAAGATTTGACAAAAATGTGTCCTCGAGGAAGTAGTAGTTGGGAGAATAAACATTGCATATTTTGATAAATTGATCTTTAAAGTAGTAAGGGGTGAAATTTAGTGTATGATCTTGATCACAATTCACAAGTGAGTGATCACAAGGGTGATATTTTTTACATTTGATTTGATAGCAGATGAGTGATAATAACTCGCAAGTTTGGACTTCGACCAATTTACTCCACTTTTTAAAGACATTATTAATCACAATTTTTAATGGAATGCTTGCACAACTGAAGAAATATTTTTATGAGCTTAATAACGATCAGTGAATTTCCTTCAAAAAACGATCAGGGAATCAGCTTTTAGTGACTGGAAAAGTTCTTAGAAGAAAAACAAATTATAACTATTGATTAAAAAACAACTATTTGATTTAGTAATGTGTGGTATAATAAGTTGTGACTAATTATTAATGTTAAAAGTTAAAAAAAAAATTCTCAAAAACTACTCAATGTACTTTTTCAAAAACAATTTGAGAATTAGTGTGACAAACATACAACTATTTTTAGAATTTTTTAAACAGTACACAAGCTAGAATGTAAGAGACTAGAGACTTCTGTTTACAAATATACTACCTCCGTCCCTTAAAACTTTGCCAAGTTTGACCGGCACGGAGAATAATAAAGTAAAAACTGTGTGGTTGTAGTTTGTGCAGAAGAGAGAGAAATAACAGGAACCACAAAATATTGAATAAAAGGGAAAGTGACAAAGTTTTTTGGGACGTCCAAAAAGAAAAGATGACAAAGTTTTAAGGGACGGGGAGAGTATGTAGTTGTAGATTCTAGTGATTAATTTAGCAGTCTGCGTCAGTATAGATGAAAATTTTTGGGAGGCGTGTTTTAGCGTGGAAGTATTACAAACTCCATGATTTATGAAAAGAGAAAAGGATCAAATAGGCTCTCGAACTTACATAAAAAAGTCAAATAAGCCTTTATATAGAAGGTTCTGTCCGGCCGTCGCCATTTGGGGCAGTTCCCGGTGGATTTTTTTGATGATTTTTTTAACATCTTACTCATTAAGGCTAGTTTACTCATATCAAATTTCAGCTAACAATTCAATCGGGAAGACATTCAAATGAATCCTTGAAGATAACTGTGCTTTTAACTACACAGTTATCTTGAAGAATTCATTTGAATGCTTTTCCGATTGACGTTTTAGCTTAAATTTGATATGAGTAAACGAGACTTGATGAATAAAATGCTCAAAAGATTTCATCAAAAAATTCCACCGGGAACCACTCCAAATGGCGACGGCCAGACAGGCGGGACAGAGCCTCCTATATAAGGGCTTATTTGACCTTTTTATGTGAGTTCGAGGGCCTATCTGACCCTTTTCCCCTTTAAGAAAATAATATGGTGACATCTGGTTCATACTATTTTACATTTTATATCTTTTTTTTCCCGTTACAGAAAAAACAACTCATCTCCTCGTTCCCCTCTAAACCCCACCTGATAAACATATCCTTAGGGGTACGGTTACTCAACTAGCCAAAAGGGGACCCCCCTTTACCAGCAGGGGTGCCTGTCTGCCAGGCGCGAGGGAGACGTCGGATGGAGGGGATCGGACGCATGACTTTGATGCCAGGCAAACCCCACCCAACTAGTCAATGGCTAATAAGCATATTTTAAATTTCAGTAATTCAATACTATTTTACTAGTATATACTCCGTATGTTGTTTTACATACACGCCAGAACCAAATAACATGAACATATATTATTTCCGTTGAAACCAGTTACAGGGGAAGTCTGAGTAACATCGCAGGTGGATATCATTATATGAAGGGATAAGTAACATGAAGTTAATAGACTCAATTAATTAGGGAGCATCATCCTTAGATTATTGGTCAGACAAACAAAGATGTTGATGAAATGGTTGCTAAAATGTTAACATCCCTTTCATATGGTGTTACCCTGACATCCATCCTAGTTTGAAAATGGAAAAATGTCAACCCAATAGGGATGATGATGCCCACACATCCAAAGGCACTAGACGCAAAACAAAGAGCGCTTACAATCTTGTAGGAGTCTGATTGGAGGAGTGATATGATCCAGCAGCTCTTGTCTCACATGATGTACTAATACAGTTGAGCTTGAGCCTTTCAAAGTCTAGTGCATGCCATGTTGGCGTTGAACCTGTAGATGATCTGAGCTTATCTCGAGGTTTTGGCTTCTCCAACTCTTTTCTCAGTGAATGATATCGGGCTGCATGTTCAGAGAAATGTGTCATATGTTAAAAACATTATATTGCCGATTGACAATAAGTATAATCACAATTTATCTTGCTGCCTATTATATAGGACATACCATGTTTTGAATAATAAAACTGGTCCAAATGCAATTTTTTATTCCTTTCTACTCCGACAGAAATTTGAACATATTTACGAGTTTTAAAAAGATTAATCATGTTTAATTTTCCTTTGCATTTTCAGCGAAAACCAAGCACCAGATAACAACTTTCTTTGGCATTTTTATTCATTCCCATTGTTGGGATATATTATCCCGACCGATTACTGTTCAGGAGCCCAAGACATTACTCAGTACGGAGCCCGAGCAGCTAGGCCCATTTCGGCCCATCCGGCCCACTTTAGCCATTTGGGTCCACTTCGGCCCATGCGGCCCATTAGGGTGGAGAGCATCCCCTTCCCCTATTCTCTATAAATATGGGAGTTTCCCTCTATATTATGGATCTTTTTTATCTTCTTCCCCAACTCATTCCTTCTCTCTAGAATAGCTTACAATACTCCATTAATGGAGCTCAAATTGTACTTGTAATGGTGAGGAGAGTCCTAATGAGAAAGAGAGGGCTTGGACATTAGCCTAAAAAGTCCCGTGGTTTTCTCCCTTTCGGGTTTCCACGTAAAAACTGAGTGTTCATACATATATTTACTATATCGTGTTGGATTAAACTCAACACCCATGACATTTTCAGAGAACCAAACAAGCATACTTGCATACCCCAAGGAAAAGTATATGAATACTTACCATCAACAATAAACTTTTCTTGTTGAAGCCTGATTATCTTTTGCTTCAGCTCACTGTTTTCAAAAGACAAAGCAGTGTGTTGCTGAAGCAGAGATGCAACCTTTGCAGCTAAGTCTGAACTTACAGTCTGACAAAAAAAAAAGAATGTTCTCACAACTTCAGCATTGCAAATTTGCAATGATTTGCATAATAATACAATTGAGGTCAAGTTTGGAAAACAAATCTGCATTACTACAAAATAACACTTCATAAAAAGCACATTATGTGCCCATTTGGTAGCTGGAAACTTCAGCTTACCATCCTTATTGTCTACTAAACACTAAACTTATTTAATGTGTTAGGTGAATCAGTTGATTTTTTAAGTAGTTCAAAAATTGCTTTTTACCAGGAATGGACGGAGTGAAAATAAATTACCTTTCTACCCTCATTATTTAGATAATATTTCATTTTAGTTGATTAAAAATACTTTTTAATACAATTTACACAATTCAATACATACAGCGATTCAGCATTTGAAAACCAGCCACCATTTCAGCATAACCTATTAATTGGGCAATTTTTTTGTCAATCAAAATGGTCTAATAAAAGCAATGATTTTTAGTTGACACACAATCCACCCAATTAAACTTTAGCCTTAGAGTTCACTATACTGGAAGGCAATCTAATTTCCTTTCAGCAATGTAATCTCTACACTTTTTTGTAATCTCAACACTTATAGCACTTAAAAACCACCTAATTCTGACTGGTCACGCGCTGAATAGAAATGGACAAACAAAAAATAAAGGAAGGAAAAAATATGTTATAAAGTATGCATGATAATAAGTGAATGCAAATGTAAGTAAGATTTGCATAGAAAATGCCTGTAAAGTGTCAATTGCTCTTTCTAGTTCAGCAATGTATTGAAGTTTACGGACCCTTGATCTCTGCCCAGGGTGCCTGCATGTAAAATTACAGAGTATGGTCACATTCCCAGCTTTTAAGTTTTAACACCTACAAAATAGTTTTCGTAGTGATTAATGCTTCTATAGGTTTCACGCATGAAGATAATACACTAAAAAATTTGACTAACAATTTGCTGCCTAGAGAAGATGACGTTGCAGGCATTAATCCATTTAACATTGAACCATTGGCTAAAGAAAAGCAGCGAGCAAAGAAATGAGTTATGAAGAGGTTAGTAAACACTACTAGAAAAGAACTTTATGATTCATGTCCATGTCATTTTCTTTAACATTTGACACGGTGCATGATAAACCTTAATAGTGTGTTTGACTATACATTCATGTGTTAAAGAAAAAATAAGAGTGATTGGAAGGGGGGAGAGAGAGGGAGCAGAGAAATGTTTTGCTTGTTTGATTGGCAGGGAAATAAGGGAGAGAGATATAATTATGCGGGCCCTGCCACCTTTTACACGCGCTCCCTCCCATGGGATGAAAAAGGGCTATAAAACGTGTAGTGATTTTGCTTTCCCGTGTTATACTTACCACTTTTTTCGTTTTATTCCATCCTTTTGACTTTTATTTAATGACATTCTTGTTATTTCATAATTAATAATTGTAATATCATTTTTTTCATACAAAAAACATTTTTCTATCTTCTTTTTCTCTCCACAGTCTCTCCTTCCTAGCAATACAACTAATCCACCTATTTCTCACTTTTTTCTCCCCACAGAGAGTACAGTACTGGAATGATTAGAGAGCACTGGAATGATAGAGGAAAGTGCTTCTAATCTGGAAATAAAGTGAGAAAAAGAATATGGTGGATACAACTTTATCACTTTTTACATCCTAAGTGCTCCTATACAAAGAGTACAGTACTGGAATGATAGAGACTCAAGAAGAAAACATGGTATTTCTAAAACAACATCAACATGGTGCAAGGATAGAGAGATTATGAGAGTGCTGGTGGCTGGGACTCAACACGCATATGGTGGATGACCTCGGGATCTTTTAAAGGTTCATGAAGCTGACCCAATTATTTGGAATTAAGCATTGGTTGTTGAAGTTTTAAGCCTTCATAAGAAGGTCAGACAGTAAGGACATACAGATAGAACTTTACCACTATGCTTTGAAGCATGAATTCATTCCAGGCAATTAATTACGACTAACCGTCATGATGTCATCCTAGCAACCCCAACATAGTTTTGAATTAAGGGGGTTGGTGGTGATGTTGGCCATTACCTAAAGCATTTCAATGTTTTAAATCAGATATGAAAGGAATCTTGGATAGTACTCTGTAAAAAATATTGTGGTAGCCAGGGGCGGACCCAGAAAGTTTATCTTGGGAGGGCATTAACTTAAAAAAAATATTTTTTGGGAGGGCGAAAATTATTTTTTGGTATATATATACACTAAAAAAAAATTGTTGGAGGGGCCACTGCCCCCTGGGTCTCTACTACGGTCCGCCCCTGATGGTAGCACAAACTACGTGGGGTCAAGAAGCACCTCATATGTGGTGAATACCATATAGAAACCCTTACAAACGGAAGCTTAATGCATCCAGTAATTTTCTGAGTTGCAACTAATATTATCTCTTTTTCTTGTATGTGATTTATATTACCCCTACTCGGCTACTCTCCCAATTCAGTCATATTTCTACAAAAGAATATAATTTTCATTAAATTTAATGTATTTTTCCAAAAATGTCTTTCAAACAAGTTAAGGATTAAAAGTACTAAAGTAGTATAGATGATTTGCAAGGCTTGTAGTTTTCTAAAATTATAAAAGTTATTAATCCTTCATGAAGCATGAATACTTTTCTGGGACAAAGGTAGTATAATTGACTACAAAGACCGAGTTAGATAGTGTGATTAAGTACATACAAGCACGGACCTGAACAAGAAAATGCAGGATGAAAAATCGCAAAGCAGATATATTTTTACCACAACAGAAAAGTTAACATGCCTGAACAATCAAATGAGTCAAGATTCTAACCTCTTCACTGGCTTTGCCTCGACATTGTTCTCACCATTTGAGCCACTAGCATCACCTGCTAAATCCCTGTGAGCAGTTTCAGACAAAGAAAGACTCCAATCTGAACACTGCAAAGCATCTTGAGAAACATATTCTGATAGGGCTGAGACTATGGCATTATCTGGAAATGTTTCTTTGCCTTTTCCTCGGGGGGAATTCGGACCATACACACAAGTTTTGACCCTTCAAGAGATTCATCACAACCAGCTCCAGAAGATTCATTTGCCTCATCACGTATGATTAGACTTGGTAGTGGAAGGATTTCATCCAAGAGGGTTAAAGAGTCACTAGCAGACCGCCTATGTGACATTCCACCACAAGCATTTGAATCAGATTCACTCAACAGTTCGTCAAGCCATGCAGGTTGCTCATCCACAATCAAGCTCTGAGATGACGATCTATGGTGCTTAGGATGAAACTGGTTGTCATTGAACAATGTGGGGGAAATGGGTCCCGAATTTGGGTAAATTATAGCTTTCTTCTGAAGGGGGCAACGAGGAGGATGATGTGCTTGCCTTGACATGTTGTGTTAAACTAATAGGAGCCTACCATTTCTCTGTTCATTCTTTTAGCATCTTTTTTACTTCCTTCAAAATAAAATTAACTCAAAGAGAAGCCTGAATCTCATCTTTCTCTGCCTCTTTCGTGCATTCATAATTTGCAGGAGGTTCATATCAGAGCATGAAAACCAGAAAACCACAAATATGAATTTTAGTTTAGCGGGAAATTAGGAAGTCCATAACACAATAGTATTCGAAAACATAGAATTATTTTCTACCCTTGGGTGGAATATGGTTCCGTGGAATCAGATTCCCTCTACTACAAAGAAAAATTATAGCACTTGACTGTTTACTTTCTTGGTCAAACCAAAGAACAAAAAAGTCTTTCACCGCTGTAACAAACACCCAGACAAATAATCTGAATACATCATCTAAAACTTTGAATAGACCACAAGCTACAACTAACAAACACATAAAAGTTCAAGTGAAAAAACAGATATCCCGATATTAACTGTAGCTAAGTGCGAAAGCTCTCCAGTATTATAACGACTTGAAGTGAACAGTTTATTCAGGTAAAACAAGTGCACGTGTAAAAGTATCAAATCACATACCTCTCTTTTGTTCATTTATACATCAACAGTATGGCTTCAAACCAAAAACACAGCTCCGGTGCAATAAACAAATAAATACATCCAGGAAGAGGATAAAGCAAAAAAAAACTTCTAGATGATGAAAGATGAAACTTTTACAAACCAAACACTCTAGGATAGCCGCAGCAATGCAAAGAGAAAAGAAGAGAAATGCGTCGGGAAATTGTCAGAAGTGATTTCGACATACCATCTTATGGGGTTTTCCACGCGAAGAAGAAGAAGAAAACTGCAGTGGAGACGGCCGGACTAAGACGACAGAAGCTTTTATGGAAGAGTTTGGTCGCCAACGGAGAATGCCATGTTTAAGTTTTGCTTTTTTCGGGGGTTGGAAAGATTATAGAGAGAGAGATGCAAGTTGGAAGGAAGGGTTTTCAATTAGGAAGATAGGGATACGATACAAAGCCGCGGCAGCAACTCCATACTCACTGCAGGGAAGGATTTGTACGAAGGAAAAGGCGTTTTGTTTGTCTTTTTGGGTCAAGACCTCCGCCCCGACCCGAATAAACAATTGGGAGGTTTGTAGTTATGGTGACACAATAGAGAGTGTTTGTTATTACTTTAAAAAAGCATTTTTCAGCTTTTGCCTTTAAAAAAGCTGAAAAGATAGTTTTCAAACGACATATTTTACTTAAATTAAGCACTTAAAAGTTTAAAGTTGGAAGCAGGTGGAAGGGTGTTTTAAATTGTTTTTCACTTTTTCTATTACACAAAAAGCACTTGGTGGTGTTTGGATCTGATTCTTAAAACTGCTTCTGCTCCTTCAGGGAGCAGAAGCAGAAGCAGAATTCGGAGTGTTTGGGTGAAAGTGCATAAGTGATTCTGGTGCTCTAATTTACTCCTAGAATCAGTTTTTTTTAGAAGTTGGGGGGACCGGCTTCTGAAAACTAATTCTGATTCTGTTTATGCTTTAAAAAAGAAGAAGAAGCAGAATCAGTTCCAAACACCCCCTTATTTTGCCAAACACTATCAACTTTTACTTTTTCAGAATCACTGTTTTCTCAGACACTACCAACCTTTACTATTAAGTACTTTCTCCAAAATCACTTTAAAAAATCATTTTTTTGAAGTAGTAGCAATCGTAAAAACTCCCTCAATCTAATGATGGCAGATCTTGTATTCGTGCGTACCAGAGGTCCAACCCAACACACAAGAGCTGTAACCTTCGCACAGCCATTGCGGGACTTGACCCTTTATCAATTTCCAACCTTCTCACCACTCAACCAATTGAGCCCCGTGCGGGTTTGGGCCAAGTATTCAAAATGGCACTCAAAATCAATCCAACCTAATATGGATCACGGGTTAAATTGGAGGGCATACAGTAAATTGGCTTGAATTTCTCTCTAATCAACATCACATTTGCCTTGTTGATCTCCACTAAGCCTATGTCCTCGAACTTGATTGTACCAATCTCATCCCAACATAAAGGCGTACAACATCACCTCCCATGCAATGTCTCGTATGGAGGGCATGTCAATACTCGTTGGATAACTGTTATTATTGGCAAAATGCACAAATGTTAAATGCATGCCCCAACTTTCTTGGCTCTGAGGGCTTGTTTGGTAGTGTTTACATGTTAAAATTTTGCACGTGAAACAATTGCATGTAAAGTCAGAGAAATAACTACTTTACATGTAAAATAGATTACATTGTTTGGCAGGAGGTGTAATTTGTTTTTAAATTGCACGCAAAGTCATTACAGTGGTTTTAAAAAACATGCAAAGTATTTTACCACTATCTCCCACGTAAAATACTTTACATGTTACAATGCAAAATGATTTAAAAAATGTCCTGCATTTTACATTAAATAATTAAGACAAAGGGTGTAAATCCTTTTACGTCCCTACACTTCACATGCAAGAGTAGTTATTTTACCTCCCACCAAACGCACTCTAAAATACAATCTCTCTTCATTTCCAAAAGTACATCCAATACATTCAAACTCCCCAAGCCGAACATATGTTAGTGTTCCTCCTCAACTTGCTTACAAGTAACCATCAACTGACATACATAGCTATTATCTCTTCATATTAGATCATCACAAGCCGGCTTTCAACTTCCCATACATTTTGCCTCTTGGGTATGATCTGATGATGAGCTCCAAAAGTCTTTATAGAGATCATCATCTCTCTCTCGAAAGTCATCGACCGCTCGACCGCTCCTGTTATTATGTATTCACGGATCTTCTTACATTCTTCATCATCCTCTTGGGTCTCAGAGGCGGAAGTGGGATCTCGTCATGTGGGGGGGGGGGGGGGTCAAAAATGAATAATGCAAGCAATGGTATGTTAAAATATAGAAACAAATGTACACTATTAGGATTGCAGGTTGACTGATTTTAGTTCTTTTGGGACTTTTTGGGCAGTTCAAAAACATTTTTTAAAGTATGTTTGGGTAATGTTTTGAAAAAAAAAACTAATGCTATCAAATGATATTTTTTGTATTTGATTTCGCATCACAAAATAAAAACAAAATTAAGTACTACCTCCGTCCCCCCAAGTTTGAGACAAGAAAATATGACACGGTTATTAATAAAAGTGAGTTTATGTGGTTGATATTAAAATGATAAAGTAAGAATAAAGTAAGAATGATTTAGAACCACACAAATTTTACCAAATAATGCATGAGACAATCTTAGTGGGACGGACCAAAAAGATAATATGGGACAATCATAGCGGGACGGAGAGAATATATGTTAAATATTCTTAGAATTGTAGACAAAAAATCCAAAAGTCATGTACCAAAGACAACAAACATAGGCGGATGATGAAAAACAAAACAAATACATCATAATTCATCAAAAGAAAGAAAGGAAAGATATAAAAGAAGTAATTATTAGCCCACAAATACCACAAAATTATTAAGAAAAGTTGTCAAGTTTTGCATTTTGATGTGTCTAGTAACACTATTTAAGTGATAGAAGTGAGAAAAACATCAAATACTTGTGATCTCATGACATCATAATGACACTTCCAATGAGGATGTCGCAGGTTTTAACATAGAACAAATAATATAATAGGTAAAAAGGTTTGCCAAAAAAAGTAAGAAAAACCAGAATGATTTCAATGTTTTTGAATATGGAAAATTAAAATGTGTTTAATTTGATTCATTTCAATTTTAGACCGATCAAATTACAATGACGTAAACAGATCAGGGGCGGCCCTGAGGGGGGGGTGTAACACCCCGGCCCCACCGGACCCGAGGTAGTTACTCCGGACCAATAGTACTGTCCCCACAAACCACCACGAGCCTTTACCGCACACTTTGTCCTCACTCATGCGCGCCCTGAGAAACTTCCCAGGGGGTCACCCATCCCAAGACTACTCCCGTGCAAGCACGCTTAACTTTGGAGTTCTTGGGTGATGAGCTCCCTTAAAAGGAGATGCACCTCTGTTGATATGAGTAGTACTATTAATCTGTTTATACTAAATCTCAAGTGTTACAATCACCCCCACTTAGGATCGCAACGTCCTCGTTGCGCCCTTGAACCAATCTCAAATCTCAATCAAATCCCAGAATCTTCCCCCGCTAAGTGCCCGCCCGAAATCCAACGGGTCAACACACTGTCGCAGGGTTGCTCTGATACCACCTGTAACACCCCGGCCCCGCAGGACCCGAGGTAGTTACTTCGGACCAATAGTACTGTCCCCACAAACCACCACGAGCCTTTACCGCACACTTTGTCCTCACTCATGCGCGCCCTGAGAAACTTCCCAGGGGGTCACCCATCCCAAGACTACTCCCGTGCAAGCACGCTTAACTTTGGAGTTCTTGGGTGATGAGCTCCCTTAAAAGGAGATGCACCTCTGTTGATATGAGTAGTACTATTAATCTGTTTATACTAAATCTCAAGTGTTACAGGGGGGCAGGTGGGGCAGTGGCCCTAGGCCCAAAAAAATTGAAAAATTTTTAGGCCCAAAATTATTTCTTTATAGTATGCTTGAGTAGGCTGATTTTCAGCCCAAAAATTTTAATTTTGTGCAGCCCAAAAGCCCCGAAAGACACGGAGTAACTAAACTAACGTCGTAACGCGTCAAGTTCAATCCCGTAAACTGAGTTCAGTTACTTATGTAACCCTTCACCCCCACAGCTGTAAAGTCACACAGGTCATTAGGTGCACCTTCTGACCTTCTGAGTTCCGACCTTCTGCTTCAGATGTTTGGCCATAAGCCATTACCATTGTTTTCCACTTGCAAAATTATACGCAGTAGTTTTTAACATTTTCTTTATTGATTATGTGATCAATTTTTAACAATTACCATTTTCTTTTATTAATTTATTTGAATAATACAAACATGTGGATATGTGACCTGCTTATTAATTGATAAATTGATTGAATTCATAGTTGTTTAATGTTTATAAATGATTATGAATAGTTGATTTTTAATTAGTTTAATTATTACGGAGTACATGTTAATCACTTAATTGTTGATTATTACCTATTGATTGTTGGTGTTATAATTTATTCATTTTGTTAGGTAAAAATTTTCAATTATAAATTATAATTAAACTATAAACTTATTTAATTTTTCAGTTTAATAAAAATGAGGGAATAAGGATGGCAGAAAAAAATGAAGAAGAGAAGATTAGATAATGCTGCCGTAAGTAAAAAAGGTTCAATAAAAAAGTTTATTTTTATGAAGAAGACAAATTCAGAAGGTCCTCCCAAGAACTTTAAGGAGAAGAATGATTCAACAATCGAAAACGAAACAGTTAACAATCATCATGTCGTAAGAGGTCAAAATTTAGGAGTTGATAACATTGATATTGAGCAACCAAAAAATAAATTGGATAGATCAAATGTATCAACGTCAATTGTTGGTCATTTGATTTTGGATATTTATGACCCTGCTGATTAGAATCTGGATGCCAAAACAAATGATATTGTAATTGAAAAAGGCCCTATAAAAGAGACGCGACTTAATTATCCTCTTAATGCTAAATGTAGACATTTCTCAAATGCATACTATACTAGAAACATGAAAATAAATAAAATGCACTTCAAATATTATTATTTTGCATGAAATTTAAAAAGAAACAGCTTTTACAATTTTTTTTAAAATTTAGACCCATTTTGAATTATTCGCCCCTAGGCCTTCAAATATACAGGGCCGCCCCTGAAACAGACCAGATTAAACTGGTGTGACTAGATTAGACGAATTCAAACTCCGTACTTATATATTTATTAGACCAGAATTAAACATAGATCTAACAAGAAAATATGATTAAAAAAACAAGAAAATACTCACTAACTTTTGTTTATGACAATTCCCATTTCAAAACTTTTTTTTAGAAGTAATCTTATAAATTCGATCAACCAATATTGACCGACTGAAGTATAGATCCTTCTGGATTCTTCTTCTCATGAAGGTGTCTTGCCGCCCACAAATAAATCTGGCCCGTCGAATCTATCTCAACCTCATATCGCCACCGATTCAACCCCTTCTCCACAGGATCAAGCTAAGAAGCCCCATCCTCTCCGATTCCTGTGATTCCCGTTGGTGAGATCTCTTTATATATCCAGGACATTTATTTGTGCTTTCCAAATATCTGTATGTATAGATCGTGCTGAAAGGTCTCTCTTAACATCTTAGAGTTCACAGATTGAAAAAGATGTTCGGAAGGCCGCCGAAAAAGAGTGACAACACTAAGTACTATGAGATCTTAGGAGTTGATAAGAACGTTTCACAGGACGATCTCAAGAAGGCTTACAAAAAGGCCGCCATAAAAAACCATCCCGATAAGGGTGGCGATCCCGAGAAGGTATAGTTTTATTGCTGGCCTCTGTTGTTTTGAATTCTGCAATTAGCGGTTTTGAATTATTCTCTGCCATTGTTATTGTAAATAAATGCGTCAGTCTTGCATGCGTTTGTATTACTTTTAATTATTTATCATTTTATCATATTCATGTTTTGGAAATTGTCGCTAGTGTTGTAGTTTCACTAGGAATGTTTTTACCTATTGACTAATGTTAATCATGTTTCTTCCAAATTAGCTCCCATCTGTTTTGCTAATTCACAGAGCTCTTTAAGGTTCTATATGAAGAGTTTACTTTGTTCTATTTGTGAGCTTTCAGATACAAAATTGGTGTTAATTAACATTTGCAGTTAACCCAACAGTCCAATTATTGTCTCACTGTTTTGGTGCACATCCAATTATGCTTATCACCAAATATTAACTTATACTCCCTTTTTGCTGAAACTGTGAAATAAATGAGAAGACTTTTCCTTTATATCCATGTTTTTTTCTTTTTTCTTTGTTATTTTGTTTTATGATTGTTAACTGCATGTTTAGATAGCTCTGTGCATATTTATATAGCCCAGTTCTTGTAATTCCATCCACTTGGGGTCAATTTACAGCTACTCCTACTAAATGGGTTCCTGGTTGGATAAATTAAGTGAACTTCAGATGAACTTTAAGCAGACCTATTGTGGTCACTATGCAATTTGTGCTAAAATGTTGTCAGCTTTAGTATTGGTTTAAATATTTATATGGTTTTCCGTTTGCCCAATTTCGCAATTTAAATAAACTTTGTAGTCCTATTGCTTTGTTAGCTATGCAACTTTTAAGTCCATATACTCATTTTTCCCTTCTGCTCGAAACTTTTATATTTTTTATCAGGTTTGGAAATCATGCTTTTACTGATGACTAGGATCCTATTTTATTGCTTTTTGTAAAATGTGCAATAAGGGATGAAATGCATAATTTGTGCATGTATAGATTTGTTTTTTGTAAGTGATTTACATTTTTGTTGTATTTGGGTTTTGTGTTTCAGTTTAAAGAGATTGCTCATGCTTATGAGACATTGAGTGATCCAGAAAAACGTGAGATATATGATCAGTATGGCGAAGATGCTCTTAAGGAAGGAATGGGAGGTGGTGGTGGTATGCATGATCCATTTGACATCTTCCAATCCTTCTTTGGTGGCAGTCCATTTGGTGGTATGTCCATTGGTTCCCTTTCTTGAATGCCCTAGTCAGATACAAATTAAAGTATTTGTTGGTAGGGAACATAGTTAGAGTCTTGAGAGGCAGAGAAAAGAAAGAACAATGCGGAATGTTTTTTTACACATTGTTTGTTGAAGAGAAATATGGAGAAAAAAGAATATAAATGTGGTATTACAAAAAAGTAAAGAATACATCTGAACTAAATATGTTAGTTTAGAAATACTATTACCTTCTCTTCCCATGAGAAGAGAAGCTAAGTAGGTGCTACCTACTTATTTTGTTCTTTTCCTCCATACCAAACTTAAGAAAAATGCATTTCCTCTGCTCCTTTTTCTCTTTAGTTTTCTCTTCAATCAAAGGCTGAACTCAATATTTTTATTTTTGTAGGGGGTGGAAGCAGCCGGGGCCGCAGGCAAAGGAGGGGGGAGGACGTTGTTCACCCCCTCAAGGTATCCTTAGAGGATCTGTACAATGGAACTTCAAAGAAGCTGTCTTTATCCCGAAATGTGTTGTGTCCAAAATGCAAGGGGTAAACATACAATTTTGTTGTGTTTATGTAGATAATTGTATAGGTATCAGTGTATGTTTGTCGAATGAAATATCATGATTTTTTTTCCAGGAAAGGATCCAAATCAGGTGCATCAATGAAGTGTTCTGGCTGCCAGGGCTCTGGGATGAAAGTTTCCATTAGGCACCTCGGACCGTCTATGATCCAGCAGATGCAACACCCTTGCAATGAGTGTAAGGGTACTGGAGAGACTATCAATGATAAAGACAGGTGCGCACAATGCAAGGGTGAGAAAGTTGTGCAAGAGAAAAAGGTGTTGGAAGTAATTGTGGAGAAAGGAATGCTGAACAGTCAGAAGATTACCTTCCCTGGAGAGGCTGATGAAGCTGTGAGTATATTTCTAGCTCTTATCGTTTTTATTTATATATTACTTGCCATCCAAATCTTTCCACCATTTGCAATAGAGCCAAAGATTCATTATTTTATGGCTTGAGAATATGATAGAATAAAGAAAAATGGGTCACATGCTTCTTTGTTATTAAGTAGCAGCCGGTCCATGCAATTTTGGACGCGTTTTTTAATTAATTAAAGAGGAACGATAAAAGTACACAGCAACAAAATACGGGCGGGAAAACTGTCAAATAGGTCCTCGTACATCCGATCCCCCCTTATCCCACCGTAGGTGAGAGCCTTTGCGGCACTGGGGTAAATGAAAATGATGATTACTTGCCATCCAAAAAAGAACACAGTTTCATCAAGGTATAACACTTGTAATTCATGTGTTAAATCAATTATTTTTTTAAATTTGCATAAAATTTGCATACTTAACTAGTTTGGATCAATTTCTATTGGAAAAGATACACAAAGTTCAATCTAAATCACCCTTTGTTATGGGTTAGCTGAAGTTGCTGAATGAATGGGCTGAATTTTGTGAATGGGAAACGTGTCTGGAGATTTTTTTGTCAGTTAAGCCAAAAGGAATGTATTGTACTTCCTCTTGCTCTGCTTATTCAGAAAAATAAGCTGAATCCTCAGAATAAGCTGAATCAGGCTGCTGGCTTCCAGACATCATAAAGCTCACCGAGTTATACCTTAGATTTTTTAATGAAACAATACTGTTTTTGGGACTACAAGAAGCTTGTAAAAATGGACTTCCCCTGTTAGAGGTAGTATTATCCAAGACTTTTTAAAAAATATCTGATTCAATTTATGCCCTATTTGTCTTTTTTTAGCCGGACACTGTCACTGGAGACATAGTCTTCGTCTTGCAACAAAGGGAACATGCTAAATTCAAGCGAAAGGGAGATGACCTTTTTGTGGAGCATACCTTAACCCTAACAGAGGCCCTTTGTGGTTTCCAGTTCATCTTGACACACCTAGATAATAGGCAGCTCCTTATCAAGTCACAACCGGGGGAAGTTGTTAAGCCTGGTAAGTGAAAGTAGGCTTTTTAGGCTTTGAACTGCTTCTGTTCCCTATGCCATTCAAGGATCCCTTTACACAAGGGTGATTGAGTGAATACTAAATTCTATTTAGTGCTTTCGGGTATGTTAATTTGATCTGTTTTTAGATGATGAATAGTAGTGACTGGTATTGACTTGTCAGAGAAAACTTCAGGGCTAGGCTCTAGAAGCATTGACTATTTACAGAACACTTAGGGTCCTTTGTAACACAGGTAATGGAAGGGAAAGTATTGAGGAAAATAAGAAAATTTAGACAATAAACATTCTGAGAAAATTAAAATACCTCAAAAATTATTTTTGATATTTGTTTGCAGATTTATTTATTCATTTATTCTTATTCTATGCTCCATTTGTTTTCATTTATGTCTCTTCTTTATTGAAAATGTATTTATTAAGACAACCAATTGGTGTCTTCAAATGAACAAAAAAACCCTTGTCACTTGGATATCCAGTTTTCCCTCATTTATGAAAACTTCTAATACCATGTTTTCCGATGCACGGAGTACTAAATATAACTCTGAAAGGCATTTAGAAAAATGTAATTATTGTTTCAATTTTCCATACGTTTCCAAAAATCACAAAAGCTTCAAAAGTGGGAAAATAGGAGAGGGAGCATAGACTAAGAAGTAAGAACTCTGAGTAGATGTAAGTTTTGAGAATCATTAGTTTCTTTTTCCTTTGAATTTTCCGAGTATTAAGTTTTGAATATCATTAATTTCATTTCCCTTTGCATACACAGAGGTAAAACTGAACATAGGAAACCAACCCTCCTGTCCTTAAGAAACTGCACTCTTTAATTTCTTTCCTTGCCCAAGATTTTTCAGGGATCCAAAATACGTTCACGATGCACTGAAGTTTTTTCTTGAAACTTGGTTTCCTCTACTTCAGTGATGGGTTTTATAAGGTATTGATGGTATTACTAAAATTTGACACTGCAGATCAATTCAAGGCCATAAACGATGAAGGAATGCCTATGTACCAAAAGCCATTCATGAGAGGAAAGCTTTACATTCACTTCACGGTGGAGTTTCCGGAGTTTTTATCTGTTGAGCAATGCAAGGCTCTCGAAGCCGTTCTGCCTCCCAAGCCTGCAACTGGAATCACTGAGATGGAGCTTGATGAGTGTGAGGAAACCACTTTACATGACGTTAACATCGAAGAGGAGATGCGCAGGAAGCAGCAGCAAGCCCAGGAGGCATACGATGAAGACGAAGATATGCATGGCGGGGGCCAGAGGGTACAATGTGCACAGCAGTAATTCAACAATAATTTTGGGAAATGGTGTGTGAGATGCTTAATGGGTCTCGCTCGTGACTAAAACTGATTAAAAAATGATTATATGTTATAAGCTACATCGCTTCCTTCCTGTTGTATCTCCACAGAGAATTTAAAGATTGTGTTTTGCTTCTTTCTACGGCATAACATGCGTCTGTTTTCTTGAATAATGGTAGTGTTTATTTATTTGCTCCACTCCATTCTCCGTTGCAAATGACAATTACTTATTACTCTCATAGTCTCATTTCTTCGAAGAACTACTTTCACTTCTCTATAACTTCTAGTAGATAACTCATGCATGTAAATACTTAATAATCAATGTTCCCATGAATTAAAAGACCTCGTTACTCTCTAAATAATGAGAAAACAGTTTCTTATACGAAAAAAATGCCAATGGAGTAGCAATTAATTTAAACCATGTCGGTACAACAAATAAAACACATTAATCATACATCATCGATATTTTAGGAAATCACTTTGCATGAGCAAAGTTAGTCGCAAATGCTCAGGCCTTGTTGTTTGGCTAGGTTCTCCAGCAGCCCCTTTCCGGTCACAATGGCCTGAACAAAGAAGCCAACCACGGAGAACATGGCCTCCTGTTCTTGATCTCACATTCTCATTCACTTTGAGCTCCGCGAAGGCCTCTGAGTCACCAACCAGATTGAGCAGGTTGAAGATTCCACCAGGGTCGAGCTGATCGATGACCTCTAAGACCGAGCCTCAGGTGACACAGTAGCCTTCAATGGCTCTCATCAAGATGACCTTGCAAGTTGTGATGGCCAAGATCCTCTGCGTATGGATCATAATAGGGGTCCCCAAGTAATTCAAGCCTTCTTCACTGAACATCTAGGGCCTGGCCTCGAACCACACCGCCTCCTCAAACTTCACCCCGTTTAGAGCAAGTAGCTCCAGGAAGATGCAGCCCAACGCACCCAGCATCAGCATCGCACACGTGCTGCAGATCACCTACAGCTCATGGTTCCTTGTGAACGTCTCGAGGTCCGCATGTCCCCCATCTGTAGTGGCCCGAAACTTGCCGTTCAGGTAGCTTGACGCCTCCTTAGAGAAACTTGCTGTTCAGGTATCTTGCCGTTTAGCTATTCTTCCTCTCCATTGATGGATGGCAGTTTAGCTATCCTTCTACATGATGCATGGCATTCTTCTTCCATGTTTTATTTAGTCCCGTTCAGCAAGAAACTAATGAAATACTCGTATTGCATATTGTAAAATCTCCAAATTTTTTCTTGCTTTAATCAATTGGAAAGAGGTCATTGACAAAGCACCATTACATTAAATGCAAATGTCAGCATTACATATTTTGAAGAGACCAATTCAATTTTCTCTCTTGGCTGGATAAAAAGTAAGCTGTCCTATATTTTTTTTTTGTCTTTCCAAAAACCTTGAGCCTAGCCAAATGAGCTGACAACACACAAAATGCTTTGATCCGTTTTTTACCCAGATTTTTGTGAGGGAAACCCACCTTGGAACCTACTGTTCTTTGGCTCCGGATTAAGCTTTCAAGCCATGTTGGTACCGACTGTTCTTTTTGCCCGATTCTGAACTGGTAAAAGTGTAGGGGCGTTTTGGTCCTGGGTAGCCTAAAGCAATGTAAACATCTTTTATAATGGAGTAACAATTTTTCTGATCCAGGGCCCTTCACTTTTTTGATAAATTTAATTTCTATTATTAAAAGATAACTGAATCTTTTGAGCAACACTATTAAATCACACAAAACGAGACTAACATTTGCCATTTATTCATATAACCTGAATATTGAAAAAATAATAAATACGACAGTTCACACTATTCCAAAGTGTGTTGTTTGCAGCCTTTGGGTCCAAAATGATGAGAGCTTCGCTTCAACGTCTTTCTGCATAGGTAACAGTAATGATTTTGGCATGCCCAGCACAAGATGTGATTGTTATTTCCAACCTTGGCATTTTGTTGACCACATATGGGACAAGTATGACCAGGACGATGAGCATCGAGTTGTTGAGCCATAAATCGGCCAACTACTTGACGATCGTTCATACGCTCCTCCCACATCTGTATCGTCTCCACAGGGAAAAGCTCACACTGCCCATCCCTGAAATGGTCATACCCACCAATTGCTTTATTACAGGAGTAGCAGAAATACTGCCCACAGTTTTCACATACCATTTTGTTGCAACCCTCACTCCGGGTGATAGCCATCTTACAAGAAGGGCATTGCTTTGCAGAACGGACGATCTCCTTCATGCTAAGAAGTTCATTGATCATTTCTTGCTCACGGTGCCTTTGTTTGCCGTTTAGTTGAGATGAATTTTGCCGCTCCTTTAAAATGTGAAGTTTCATTTCGGGCGACATACACGCAACTCCAACGTGGCGTTTGTCCCTACAAAGTGTACAGAAGCTGAAGAAACATGTTGGGCATTGTGCATGATTGTCTTCGTCTTCTATGCATATCGTTTCACACCTCGGGCAGTAGCACACATCAGACATTGATTCCAATGTTTTCTGCAACATTAGGCGTTCCCATTGTTCAAACCCCTCTTCATCAAGTAACTGTTTCAGCAAACCTGGGGGTATCGCGCCCCCCGCATTTCGCACTTGGACACAGAAGCTTAGATAAGGTGCCTTCCTTTACATGCATTTTTGAAAATGTTTTGATGCACTTGCAACAGAAAAAGTGTTGGCAGGGTAGTCTAACAAATTCACTCCCAGGATATTCACCAATACAGATGCAGCACTCTTGGATGTTTTTGATAAAGAACTCATAGCGATGCTCCTTATCATAGCTTCTCAGTAAAGGAATATCAATATCAGGAGAGGAGCTTCCTGATATGGCCCGCCTATCTTCCATAACCCCCACATCATACAGGCTCAGTTGAAGTTCTTGATCAAATTGGAGGTATGAAAGAGAGGAGCTTTGCAACCATTCCACCCACTGGTATATCACCTCCTGCCCTGGTTGCTCTTTCCAAATTGAATCAAGAAAGTGACAAAGCTGGGAGATTTTTGAAGACTTCAACCATTGCACGGACATGGTGAAATGAGGAGGGAGATGAGAAGGATATGATTCAGGTAATAAGCATGAGAGTGTTATTGGTGGGAGATGCTCAACTCTGAAGGAGTATCGAAAATCGGGCACAGAATCTCCACTCTGGGTCGAAATTGTAGATGCTTTTAAATTCACAGAAACTGTAAGCTCCTTCGGAACATCGATATGAATATGGATCTGTACACATCGTAGGCCATTCTGTCTGTCGAGGTGAAAAATGTTGTCACCATAAATGGAGTCCAGTGCTAGTAACTCATCTTCCTGGGCCTGACCATTGATCTTAAGCAGTTCTTCAGACAACTCTGGCTCCTCAACACCCAACCGCAACTCCTCCAATCTTCTCCTTAAATCAGAACCATCCTTAATCTCCTCTGTTCCCACTCGAATCTCACCATAATTTTCCTTCAATACTCCTTCTGAATCCTCTTCTGCGCTCGGATCATCAGGCTCAGTTCCACCACCGCATTCGCTTCTAGAACCATCCTTGATCTCCTCTATTCCCACTCGAATCTCACCATAATTTTCCTTCAATACTCTTTCTGAATCCTCCTCTGCGCTCGGATCATCAGGCTCAGTTCCACCACCGCATTCGCTTATAGAACCATCCTGATTTTCGCATTTAGGCAGGCCGATTTGCTGCGTTTTCTGCAAAAACCGGTGTTTAGCCGCCTGGCGATACCTGTTCCTGGACATCCACCTAGGGTTTCTGGGATTCTTCTCCAAAGATTTGTCTTTTGACAGAACTTCAGCCGAAACACTTGGATCAGTCTCAGATG
This sequence comes from Cuscuta epithymum, assembly GCA_945859915.1. Taxonomy (NCBI): domain Eukaryota; kingdom Viridiplantae; phylum Streptophyta; class Magnoliopsida; order Solanales; family Convolvulaceae; genus Cuscuta; species Cuscuta epithymum. The sequence continues at coordinate 322,427 of CAMAPF010001115.1, read as the reverse complement.
TAGCCGAAGAGGAAGAAGCATTGCGTGATGGTTCATCTTTGGGTTTAACAATCCAGTTATCACCGTGTTGTTTTCGCTGATAATAATAATTATTCGGTTTTGTTCTCCTAGACATGGCTGCTTGCTTAGCCTTGCTCAAACAATGGCAAAAAGAATGGAAACAATAGTGGGTAATAAACACCGAGTAAAACCTAGGGTATAATATTAGGCTGTAAAACACCTTATAAAGAATAGGCCAATTTTTTGGATAAAGGGTAATTAATTAATTATATACTCCGTATCATCCAGGTCATAATATTAGGGCGGTGAAACCAAAGAATAGCGCATAATAGTAGCCACTTAGCGCATAACTTCTGATATTAGACCTTGAATAGTTGCAACATTTGCAATCTCCCTCACATATGATATTATGTGCGTCGCTGATCCTCGAGAACGAGAATTAGGGAGCGGCATTGCGGCGCTACTTTTGGTTTCGTGTGTGCGAGTGTTGCGGCTGGACAGGGCGGGTCCCGAGAAAATACGGACCCTGTGCAAAAATAAAAAAAAGGCTTTTCCTAAAATAGGTAGAAATATAATATACGTGAAAATCATATTTGTAAAAATTTGCTACAATAATAATAATTCATATATATCAAAATACAAGTTATTCACTAACATACTAGTTAAAATAAAACTATTCCCTCACAAAATACACTTCATTTATTTGTTAAATTGAATTATAAATTAATAGTTAAAATCAAACTATTCCCTAACATCAATATAATTGATAGACGTAATGAACATTTGATACATATTTAATAGTTTGTTAATTTAATAATGACATGCAATAAAAAATATTAGTAGTTATTATTATGATTACAAATTAATATCAATAATTGTAGCGGATGGCATATATGAGCTTAGAATCTAATGAGTTTTTAGTTATACTTTATATGATATAAAACTACGAATTGAGAGGATGTTAACAACAACCTAATGGTTGAGCCGGTTAAGTGTCCTCATGGGTAAGAAACCCTCCGGGGTTCAAATCCCTTGGTGTGATTTTTTTTAATTGTGAAGCATGAGATCTGAATATTGGGCTCTATTCATTCTTATAGTAATAAGAGGTCTATTGAAAATTTGGGCCCTCAAAATTTATGGGCCCTGTGCGGCCGCACATCTGGCACACCCTCTGGGCCGGCTCTGCGGCTGGAAGTAGGCAGACCGGACTTTCGGAGCAGGCTTCTCTCTCGACAGATTTGGAAGAGCAATCGAGCTATATGGCGGAGATGGAAGAGATGGTGAACAAATGCGACAACGTGGTGCTCAGAGAGTAGGAGGAAGAGCTGGTCTTGGACGAGGAGATTGACGGAGAGGATGAATCGTCGAATCGTAGCCTAACCTTTCCGGTTGTTGGCACTATTCTCATGGCTCCTGTATTCGGGGATCTCATGGCTCTTATTTGGCACCCCGAAAAAGGGATATCTATTAAAGAGATTGGCGAGAAGAGGTAATTGTTTAGTTTTTTTACCATATTGTTGATATGGAACGTGTTCTAGAAGGTGGCCCGTGAGTATGAACAAAATTTGCTGGTGCTGAGGGCGCTGAAACCGGGGGATATTCCTCTTCGGGTTTCCCTTAATGAAGCTGAATTTTGGGTAATGTGCCTTGTGATTATATGAATTTAGGGGTGGCTAGGAGAGTTGGTGACTTCATTGGTAAATTTATCAGTTTTGACGAAAGTCAATTTGAAGAACGTTGGAATTCTTACATGAGGATAAGAGTCTGTATGGATGTAGGAAAAGCTCTCAAAGTGGGCACGACGTTGAGAAAAGGGCGGGGTACATGCCATAGGGTGGAATTTAAATATGGAAAACTACTTAGCTTTTGCTTTGCCTGTGGTATAATTAGTCATGCTGATAGGTTTTGTCCTTTGGCTTATGATTGTGAGAACAACATATTGACTAAACCCTTCAAGATTAATCTCTGTGCTGGAGGGGGGGGGGGGAGCTCGACCGATGAGGGTCAACAAATGGATAGTTACAGAAGGTTCTTCAAGCGGAAACGGGTTGATCCAACAGGGTAAACAACAGAGCATTATAAGCAACGGAGGGGTAGAGTGGGATAATCACCATGGTGGATGCTAGTACAATGGGAGGGAAGGAGAACGATGCAACAGCTATGGAAGAAGGCTTTCCAGGAGAGCAAAAGCGTAGAAGAATGTGGGAGGAAAAGCAACATGAGGACGGCGAAGGGGACAATATGGTGGTGGACCTTCCAAAAACGATGCAGGGGCGGGTCTTAGACTCTAGACCCGCCGAGAGCCTTGAGAATGTTCTAGGATATGGGAGGTCAGAGGTTCTTTGTCAATTGTGTGAGGGTGCAGCTGAATTCCCACTACTTTATTTTATGTTTTTTTATCAGACTGTCGTTGTTATTTTCTGTAATTTTTATCTCAGTCAGACTCTTGCATTAGGTTGGGGTGATGAGGGGTTTGCTCGAACCACGCTAGGCTCATTTAGACCTATTACGGGATCAGCGGGCCATAATGCTTTTCCCAGAGTGGTTGGCTCCAATGTTCTAAAAGGCGTTAGGCGCTAGTCGGGCGCAAGCCCAACGCCTAGCGGCTAGGCGGACGCCTAGTCGGTGACTAGCCGGAGAAATAGAAATTGCGTTTTATCTATATTTTTGCATAAGTATGGTAAGTAATATTGTATTTGTGTGTGTATAAAATACACTAGCGTTTGCTCGCGCAAGGCGCGAGAGCTATTGCCCAATGCCAAAATGATGATCTTTTTTACAAATTGTCGAATCAATTATATTCCGTTCGTCTCAAGTATTGTGTGGAAGGTATTGCTATATCATTATTATTTTTTGCTATATTATTTGAAAGTATGGGATTGTGTGATTTGGCTTTACTATATTTTTTGTTCAAATATATGAAATAGTTGTAACTTGTAAATGCCTATACAACAAGAAATCTACAACCATATGATTTGGGGTGTTCATTTCATCTGATTGCAGACATGAAATTGAGTGGGGCAAATTTCCTATGTGTGCAAGCATTTGAGAACGGGTTATAAAATGAGCATGCCTTCAAATATGTTTGTTGCATTAATTGGGAAGATTCAAAAGGTTTTTTCAGTTTGTTTGGTTTAACATTCCAACCATGACCAGAGAGAGAGTTGTGCGGATACTTGGTAACTTTCAAGTTAGAGTTAACGGAGATTAAGTATTTAACGGTATATCAAGGGTAAAGGAGTCAATTGAAAAGTGAGGTTCCATTTTTAATAACAATGTACATGCAACATCTCATGCATAGAGTGTATTGACATAAATTAAGGGTACCAACCTTGATTCATAATTATAATGTTGTTAGATGTATACATATACATTAACAATCATGAAAGATAGAATTATCAAATTTAATCATACTTAATATATGATAACTAATCACTTAACTTCATTATGTTATACATATAAGTAATGATAAAATTCAGGTATATATACAAACATGTATAGTTTTATCTTAATTTACAACTTCATTTCTTTATATCCATGACGAAAGTCAAAGTACATATATCGCATGAAAAATTAAAATTAAAAGTAAAGTAATGTTCGATGATTCTAGACGGTCTAGGCGGCCGATTAGGCGCTCTAGGCTGGCAACTAGGCGCTATAGGCGGCCGACTAATTCACCTAGACGGCAAACCAATTAGTCAGAGCGCCTAGACAAAAATCGGGGTGCCCGGCCACCGCCTAGATCCTAGGCGGGGACTAGTCGGGCGTCTAGAACGATTTTTAGAACAGAGGTTGGATCTAAGTCTAGTTTGAGGGTCGGTGGTTGGAATTGGTCCTTTTATCTTCTTGTTCCCTTGCTGCATACTCTGATATCAATTTAAGTTGTCTTGTTAAAAAAATGCTTAACTTTGACCACACTTTATTTAAGAATGGGTTAAAATTTTGGGGAAAATAATTTCAATACCCCAAACTTTAATTGGGCTGTGAGGTGTGTACCTAGCTTAAACTTGCATATGTAATATATGAATGCATTAAAATTTGGGGGAGAATAATTTAAATATCTCAAACTTTAATGAGGGTGTGAGGTGTGTACCCTAAACTTGCATATGTAATATATACACGCTGAACTTTATATAAAAAGTTATTTACGCATTATGATTATATGTTTTTTACAAATACAAATTTATTGGAATAATTATATAATTTAAAATACCTTAAGCCTTGTAAGAATGCAGTTAACATTCTAAAATTTCATTTGTCAAATAAATAATATTATTTGATGTACAATTTAACTTTAATTGCATCCTCATGACCTCATAGATGTTTTGTGTATAAAAAATTATGTACTTAATACCATAAAATTACATTTATAAAAATTATATAGTGATGGTGCTAACATAACATTCTATGTATAGTGTGGGGTATATATATATTATGTGTGTAAGTTTGGGGTACTTATGTCACACCCCTTCAAAGTTAGGACATTTAAATTATTTTCTATTAAAGTTTTAATTTTTAAAAAATATAATTAAATTCTTCTCATTTTAAATTTTAAAAATGTGATTTTTAATTTTTTTGACAACTAGAGAATTAAATATGTTAATTGTCAAAATGATGGGTGGCAAACGTGAAAATGGAGGTCTTGCGGTAAAAAATAACATTATTTATTTTATAGTTTTTGAAACCCTCCATTTCATCCTTATGTCTTTTCAGCTTTTAAATGAATACCGTGCATTTTAAGTTACTATCCAATGATTCTAATGAAAAAAGGAGACGAGGGGATCAGAGCGCGGGGATGGATAACACAGATCGATCAAGGGGAATTCCTCAAACCCTTTGGGGATCATGCAGAGCAAAATGGTTTACGACTGAGACGGAAGCGGTAGGCATTCAAGAAGCTGTTCTTGGAGCGATTAAAGAAGGTTGGGAAGAGGTGGATATTGAATTGGGTGCACAGGTGGTAGTGAGAGGGGTGCGAAGAGGAGGGGGTCTGGCATACACGGATCTGGTGATCGATGATATACATTATTTGTTTCAAACAAAGGGAAATTATGTTATCTCTTTTTGTAGTCAGTCTGCGAATCGTGTGGCTCACGCTTTAGCTTTCCACCTGATTATATTGTAAGTCATATTGCAAACGATGCTTTGATTTAAAAAGTGGCTAGTTTCTTGATAAAAAATGATTCTAATGCAAAAAAAGGGACTCAAGCGGGATGTTCAACCACGGCTTCATTCTCCGTCTCCTTGAATGGTTCGTTGTATGGTTTTTTTGAGGGTAAGAGGGGCATTTGGCAAGGAGATCCAATGTCTCCGTTGTTATTTGTCCTTTTCTTAGATTTTTTTTCCCGACTTATTAATTTAAAAACCAAAGGGCCAAATTTTAATTTTCACCCCCAATGTGCGAAACTTGGATTGACACACTTGGCCTACGCAGATGACTTAATACTCTTCTCTCGGGGTGACACGTATTCAATTGAAATACTTGTCAAAGCCCTTGAAGAGTTTGGGGATGCTTTGGGCCTTAAGGTGAATCATGAGAAATCAAATATTTTTGTAGGGGGAGTTAATGAAAATAATCTCCAGGAGATCATGGCCCTTGTGGACTTTGGGCGTGGCACATTCCCGGTTAAATACCTCGGAATTCCACTTGCCCCTCTTAAGGTTTCTGTGGCACAATACTCACCGCTGCTAGATACAATTTCGGATTTTTTAAAGGCTTGGAACACGAAGACTTTATCCTATGCCGGAAAACTCGAGTTGATAAGATCCGTGATCCAAGGGGTCCAATCTTTTTGGCTCCAAGTTTTCCCGGTCCCCCAAACAATCCTAGATAGGATTGTTTCTGTTTGCCAGATTTTTCTATGGGGTGGGAAATATTCTAAAGTGGCTTGGGATGACATTTGTCTACCAAAACAGGAGGGGGGCCTTGACATTCTTAATGCCAAGATTTGGAACCATGCTCTCCTCTCTCGAACACTTTGGGATGTCCATAGGAAGAAAGACACCCTATGGGTGCGGTGGGTAAATGGGGTCTACCTTAAAGGTAGGAGCGTGTGGGATTTTATCCCACAAAATCGTGACTCAATGTTCATGAAGAGATTGAGTCACATCCGGGACCAAATTTTGGAATGTTTTAACAATTTGAATGATACCATTATGGGCTTAAATAGTAGATCCTTAAATGGTAAACTCTGTTCCGAAAAGATTTATGAGTTGTTGAGAATTAAAGGGACGCCGAGAGTGTGGATGAGCTTCATTTGGAAGTCTTATATCCCTCTGAAGTTCTCATTCAACGTTTGGCTTGCTATGAGGAACCGGCTACCTACACAGGATAGCCTTAGTTACCTACATATTATTAATCGTTGTGACATGTGCAATGGTGGATTGGAAACAATACCACACCTATTTTTTCGTTGCCATTACACCTGTAGGGTCTGGGAAAAAATTAAGGAATGGTTGTGCATGACTCGTGAGATGACCACGCTATGCAGCTCCGTGAAATGGATCTTGAAGGATCACAAGGGATCAAAGATCAAAGGGAAGGCTGTTCGGATTGCGTTTGGTGCCGCGGTTTACTACCTCTGGTACGCTAGAAATGCCAACCGATTTGATGAAGGGGACGTGAAGGAAGAGGAAGTCATTGCAAAAATCAAGCATGTGGTGTATAAAATACTTTTCAATTTACACCCACATGACTTGATCACTTTCTGAGTTGAAGGCCGGGGCTTGGATATTATGGAGGCCGTGGTTTTTGGTTAGACCGCTACATGTTTGCTTGGTGCGCCGATGCATGGACATTATGGATGTCGTGGCTTGGGAACTTGATACAACGCGGCATGGACATTATGGATGCCGCGGCATGAAGCATGGTCTTTGATATTATGACGTTTGATTTAGAGGCACCCTTTTTTTGTACTTTCTTTAGAATTTAGCCTCTGATCTGTATGCGTGCATGTGCAGCACTGATGTATTTTTGAACTTCTTGATGGCCCAGGTTTTATACCTGGTAATTTTGGCATAGAATAGATCGAATAAAAACCTCCTTCCACCCCTACATTATGTGGGGGTGGGGAAGGTTTTAGGAGATCTAGGACATGTGATGTATAGTTTTTCTGGGTGTTAATATATATTTATGTTAGGGATATTTTATGGTGTCCAATCCTGATAAATATCTTTGTATTTGTGTAGCTATTTTGTCTAGATATTTTAGCCCATTGGGATCTTTGTTAGCAATTATTAGATTAGCTTTATTAGGAAATGAGTAAAGTGTCTATTGGGCCCAATCAATAAAAGAGCCCAATCATGATGCTTAGGTCACATCACACATTCCCTAGGCATATAAATATAGTCTTTTTGGGAATGTGTAGAGAGGCTTTTACAGATCATTCACGCGCATATCATTCTTAGAGAGAGAGAGTCGATATTTTGTTTCTCGATACCCAACTCTGTATTTCGAATATCATTTTCGGTATTGAATAGAAACTGTTCTCTTCTCTTCTCTGTTCTATATTTTATATGATTGTTGAATGAAATAGGGACAAACAATTGGTATCAGAGCCGAGCGTGAAATCGATTGAAGGTTTTCTGCGTTTTCGAATCTGCCATTGACGCTGAAAAACAATATTTTTTCGAAAATTTGATTTCTACAAATTTTGTTTTGATGGACCTGTTTTGGATGCTATTATGCAATTTATGAAGGATTCCGATCAACATTTCAGATAAAACAGTGTGGAATTGCTTAGTTTGGATTTTGAAGATTTCGATATTATTGGGATTTTTTATAGGTTGAATATCAAGAATTACTTCTCGCAGTTGAGTGTGAATAACTTTGCAGGTTTCTCGAAGTCGTTTCTCGAACTGCAGGTTCTCGAAGGCAATATCGAAAAGAGCTTCTCGAACTGCAGGGTCTCGATAGGAACTTCTCGACAGAGCAGCAACTTCTGCATAGGAAGTTTTCGATAGGGACTTTTCGACAGGAAGTTTCTCGATAGCAAACTTCTCGAAGTACAGGTTTTTGTATAGGTTTTTGAAGATTCATCGAAAAGCAACACCGAAAAGGTTTTCTCGATAACCGGCATCGAAAACCAGGTTCTCGATAACCAGCATCGAGAAGGCAGCCTCGAAAACTTTTGTCGAGAACCAGGCATCGAAAAGTTTTGACGAGAACCAAGTATCGAGAAGACAACATCGAAAATAGGTTCTCGCAGGTTACTATCGAGAAAGTAGGCTGAGCTAAAAAAAAGGGCAAAATTGTTCTTTGAGACCCGCTGAATTTTAAGGCTATCGGGTCCGTAGGTCGCCCGCGCAGGGGGGGTGCGAATTTTCGATTCTGAACTGAAAGCCGGAATTCTTTTGTGCGCGAGAGCTCCCCTCTTCTCATTCACCTTTTAATACTAAGAGAGGAGTGACTCATATATATAGGCTCCAAAGTTCTAAAGGAGTTTAGGTGTGGGAAAGTTAAAGAACTCCACTTTCCACCTTTCCTTGAAAGTGCACACTTTTCATCTATTTTTTCCAAGAGCTAGTTTTGAACCACTTTAAACTTCAAAGTCCAAAACTCCAACACCAAAAGTCAACACTACAATCAAAGCTTCCAAGAGTCAACCTTGAGATTAAAAAAAAATCTCAAGGTTAAGACTATTTTTCTCAAGGACCAAGCTACACTTCAAGGTCCAGAAAATTGTAGAAACTTCAATCAACCTCACGTCTACGGTCAACATTCAACAATCAACAATGGATACCTCTAGCTCATCATCAATGGGTAAGAGCAAATGTGCTGAAATTTCTGATAAGCTCCAGGTAAGCAAATGTTCTTGCACTTGCAAAGTTCATTCTTTACAAGAAAAGGATGATATTATAAAGGAGTTAAGAGACAGGTTAGATCACAATTACAAAAACCTTCTAACAAAACTTGACAGAATTTCCTCATTAAGCGTACAACTTGACAATGAAAAGGACATGCTGAAGAAGCGAAATTCAGAAGCAGAAATGCTTACACAAAAAGTTGCAGAACTCACTAAGAAGTTGAGTGAAACTGAAGTAGAACGAATTTGTGAGAAAGGCAAAAAGGATATGCTATTTGATAAAATCAAAGTTCTTTATAAGAAAATTAAAGAAATGGAAGATTTAATAGCCAAAAGAGGGAAGTCTGAGCAAACCATATTTCTAAATCAGAACAAGGACACTCGTTTTTACAATTCTAAGGAAGGTCTTGGCATCACAAACCCTCGTAATCTGAAAAAGATCAATTTCCGTCAGCTTTATGATATCAATTACATGGGTTGGGATTGACCAAGTTGATGCTATTTGTCGGAGCAAAAGAAACTGCTGAAGAAGAAGAGACAAAGAGATCAAACTCTTCTAAAGCTGAAGTTCCGTTCAGTTATGACTCTTTAAACGAAAGCTATGCCACAAAAGAACCTATTTTTTCACATGATGAGAGTGTTAGTCCTTATCCTTCTGAGACGGAAGTTGTGTCAGACCAGGAACCCCCCTCAATCTCACAGTCGGGTGAAGAAGAACCTTATATCCCTCCACTAATCAGAAAATTTGAAAACTTACACATTTCTTTAGAAAAACAAAGAAAAAGTTTTGAAGAAGAAAGAAAAAATTTTGAATCTGAAAGGGAAAGACTGTTGAGTGAAATCACCATGCTTAAAGAAAAATCCCAGTCCGGCACAGCTCCCTCCTCATCAGACAATACTTGTTCTGAAAAGACTTCTAATAATCAAAATCATTGTTCTGAAAAGGTGTCCACTCACTCTGAGTCCCTATCAAAGAAGGAAACAATGTAAGTAAGAGACCGGAGAGGAGAATGGAGTGGATACAAGAGAAGGGAAAAAGGCAAACAGAAAAACAAAAGACATTTTCAAAAATGAAGAAGACTTCCTCTAGTGCTTTATTCTATTCTAAGAATAAATGTAGCTCTGTCTCAAATGAACAATCTTGCAGTTGTGGTTTAGACTTTTCCCCTAAGCTTAATGTTTCTAAGCCCTTTTCTGAACGCTCTTCTTCTGTGGATCATGTTGATGTTTCTAATTCTGATTCCTTCTCTGATGATTCTAATGTGAATGATGTTGTTCATAACTGTCGAAAGAAGCCAAAATCTGATAAAGTGACTCTTGAGGGTGTGTATACCTTGCCATTTCTAAAGTATCCCCTCAAAGTCCACTCATTTAAACATTTGAAAAGGCTTTCACAAGAAAAATTGTTTAAACCCTATTTGACAGAACAACCATTCACAACAGTTGAAGTCTCTCCCAATCGCACTTTTAAACAGAAATGGGTCCCAAAGTCAGAAATTGTCAAAGATAAACCTCAAGATGCGTCAAAGGCAACTGACTTAGGATCCAAAGTCAAACAAAAAATTCATGATTTCTTTTCAACTAATAAGGAAGGATCCATCTTGAGGTGGGTACCAAAATGCATTTAATCTGCTTTTGCAGGTCCGTCATGTGTGATAACTGATCAGATTGCTCCACACGCATGGCGGGTTTCAAGACGAGCTGTGAGCAATCAACTGGTGCACATTATGAAGGGGAGTATTGGCATGTATACTACCCCAACGAGCTGAAAATCAATAAATGCACACCTCAAGACCAATACACGCCAAGAACAAAGAACGAACAACAAGTGCTTATTCTAAGGGGGAGTGTTTCTTTTTCACTCCTCCTAGTGCGGTACAACGAAGAAAGAACATATCAAGGAGGAGTTTACTACTTTACTCCCCGGGTGACAAACAACACCTTGCACATTCTGAGGGGAGTTACATTTTTCTCCTCCTGGCGCCAATCAAGGATCAATGCAAGACAACTCAAGGATGTCATCATGGCCATACTGAAACGGCACACATTATGGAAAGCAATGCCAAATCAGTTGAAGTGCCTGTAGTGTGTCTCCAACAGTTTTGGGGAACACTTGATAAGGATAAAGATGAAAATGGCGACGAAATAGATGACGTGCTAACCGCCACTATCAAGGACACCAAGGTCATGATTACCAAAGAGCTGATGCACCAAGTGCTGCAAATCCCAGAACAGGATGAATATGATGAGCTGGCCACCGAAGAAGATATCATGGAGGACATGATCACACTGGACCACGCTCAACCTATCAGGCTCTTTCTGAAGTCAAGCTAGGAAGACTACTCAGACCGTGGAAGACTATGATGGCTACACTAAACAAGTGCTGCACTGGCAAACACACCGGCTTCGATTAGTGCAACAACTACTTTTTGACTGTCTTCCATGATGGTTTTCACTACTGGTGTGACGCTTCTCCAAAACAACTCCATCCATCCACTGAAGACTATCAACGGAGAAAGTCAGCAAGTATCTCTAAAAGATGACTAAGGATTCAACGCTTGTACCTCTCTTAATACCAGTGTCTCTGTTGCAGTGAGCTGATCCAAATGATCCATCTGTCCGACACTACTGCCAGAACAATAACATTATACTCCCTATGGCTCAGATAAACCCCCCTGAGCCTACCCAAGGGAGTCAGCCGAGAGCAAGTGAGGGTCCTGAGAGTTCAACCCAGCCACATAGACCAGTGGCGGTTCGGCCCCATAATGATCAGACTACGTCTGCTGAGGGCCACCCCCGAGTTGCTGAGGAGACTACCAATGACTCGTCCAGCGCAGCCAGACCACAAAACGCTGGCGATGAGGGCTCCGGGAGCAAGGCTGAAAAGAGCGACAACGAGAAAGGTGGCGAGGACGACGATCATGCGAACAACAACGCAAAGAAAGCCAGGAAAGCTCCGGTACAAAAATGCTGATTCAATATCAAGCTTCCTGCGGCTGCAGATAAAGATGAGTCTTACTTGAGAAAGAATACTCAAGGACAGATTACCGGTGAGATTCGCTCTAAGCAACATCATGACGTCCCTTCTTCATCATTCATTCCTAAGCAAAGAGTGCAAACATCAAGCAACCAGGCTAAAGAAATGGCCTTGTATGACGGTTGCTCAGACCTAGATAAAATAAACCGGGCTAACCCCATAGGCACAGAGACTGATCTTTTCAGTCTCCGGGTAGAAGACGCAACATCCAACCCAACTGCGCATACACAAGCCTCCCCTAGCCACTCTACTGCCCCCCAACATGTAGTAGTTTCAATATCAGGGGATCTCATACCCACCTCTCTGCCCTATCTCGAAGTAGTCGAGGATATCTAAAGTGACCACCAGCCCTAGGTCACTACCCCTCCTTCTGCCACGTTGTGTCAGGTGTCACCCTCCATATATTTTCTAATTTTTCTAGGACACATACACTCTTCACACCACCACACTCTACAAGTCCACTTTACCTGTCAACAACGATCGGAGATACGTCGATGATGATCGGAAGTCCTGCTGCTCAACAGATAACTCAATCATTATCTGCAGGCCACACACCGGTTATCTCTGCCGATGTTGTGACAACGGTTACTACCCCTATAACCGGCAACTCTAAACCTAACACAAGGTTTCTCTCAAGGATGCAGATTTTGAGGGGGAGTTTTCAAGGTCCCCCTCCCAAGCGCCAATTATCATCAAAGGCATCCTACTGAGTGCTACAGTTGAGGGGGAGCATAGAGAGAAAAGAGCAAAGATAAATGAGAGATAAGTCCAAATGGCTTAGTAAACCCAACTAAGCCTACCCAAGGGGCAAAACCGAGAGTGAGTGAGTAACTGAGTGAACACTATGAGAGTGAGGAAGCAGAAGGCTCGTGTGAGCGAGAAAACAATAATCAATGACATGTCTGCTACCTCAATTGCGCTTTCAATTGAGAGAATTACTCCCAGTCACTCAAATAATCCGGACAATTCCCCATAGGTCCAGGACTGAATTTATTCAGATCCCGGGTAGAAGTCGCTGCATTTTGTCCAAACGGCGCATGCACAACCCTACCCTAGACCACTCACTTGTCTCCCAACAGACAAGTGCTTAATCATATTTTACGGGGAACCTCATCTATTATTACTATCTCCTTCCGAGGCAAGTGATACTAACTGCAGTGGTCTCAGCCCCATGCCACTGAACTTCCATTGATCACGTTGTGTCTAGTTATCTCACTCCCAAATGTTTTGAATTTTCTAGGACACAGACACTTTTAGAGTCAGTTGCAGGTCTTCATGACTCGCGAGAACTTCCATAGGGCTCATCTACTTTAGATGTAGGCCAATGATTGGAAGGAAGTCCTGCTGTTGCAACATAGAAATCACCAACATGTTCAGGCCATCGCTCTAGAGTTTATCTCTATAGTGATGATAACGGGTGTCTACGCGACCTCGGGGGGCTACCACTTTCTTTGCTAATCTTTATGATTATGCCATAACAACTAGAGTGACATCTACTTCAGATGCTTCACAATGACTGGTTGGAAGTCCTGTTAGAACTTTATTGCTTCTATCATTTTACACAGGCCACACATCGGTGTTTACATTGATGTTGTGATAACGGAACACTATGGTGTCTCCGGTTTTTATCTTACCTTTTTTCTTTTTTGTTTTGTTTTTGTTATCCAGAATAAAAGAATAAAAGCATGACATCCCGATTCATCGGATCGTCATGAGGGGGAGAATGGTCCACATGTTGTTTACTATCAACGAATCATTCTTGGACACTTCTATCCTCCATCACAAAAATAAACGACGGCTCTCTATTCTCTCAAATCATCAAATGGTCAGCTAAACTCAGAAGTTAACCATCTCTTTCCGTTGTGCCACCGACGAGATCTCCTCAAAGTCAATTGATGGAGTATATGGCCCAGGAACCCCCGGCCCATAGACTCCTACTTCTCCTACACAAGTCCATTGAGCCCAGAGAACAACTCAGGCCCAAATGCAACGGCCCAAGCCTCAAGGTGGCCCAGAATACACGCTGGGGTGCCTTCGGCCCCCTTGGACGAAGGCTCCAAAACTCACAGGATAGCCTTCTCAGGCATAAGAAGCTACTGGGAGAAAACGGCGAAAAACATGAGCCTTCGGCATTATCAAGCCCTCGGCATGAGAGAAGCCTTCGGCTGAACCAAGCCTTCGGCCACACAAGGTCTTCGGCTACACAGAGGTCCTTGGTTACATGGAGCCCTCAGCTACACTAGGAGCCTTCGGCTAAACATGCTCAATCATCGAAGATTCCTTTTGGAGACAGCCAACCACCACATTTAATGCCACGTCACATCCGCCAACTGCATTCAATGCGGTGAACGTACCACTGCCGGTGCCACCCGGCTGATGTGACCCCTCAGCCGTCGGATTACTGACACGTGTACTCTCATCGCATTTATTGCTGCTATAAATAGCAGCCCATTTCTCCTTGTAAAACGATCCCAGATCAACTTCCACACGCTGAGTTCATTTAATACAAATCGACTCTCTCTCCTCCTATTTTGCTCTGACTTCTCTCTAGTTATTCCCTCAATAACCCCTCGGATAGGATACCCCCCGGGTAGACTATCCATCATCAATCTTTTTCCGATGTGCCACCTACACATTGAAGGAGACAGAGGTCGGGTAATCAAATTCTGAAAATGAATCACATGCGCGCCTGGAAATCATCAGAACATTCATTCAAAAGGCGCCATTGGAATTCATTCAAGTTGATCAAGAGTAAATTCTTGAAGACAAGGACTACATGCAAGACTTTGAAGATTCCTCAAACCCTGGCATCAAAGAATAAATTGCCAAGAAGATATCAAAGGGGAGATTGCAAGGATTTATTCAAAAGGCCTTCTTAAGAAGTCGAGCTCAAGACCAAGAGAAAGGAAGCTGAGCTGCACTGAAGATCAAGACAAAAGAGGAGCAACTCAACAAATGTTATCTACGCTCTCCTCTACATTGCTGAATAAACACAAAGACAAAGATATTCGCGCTGCAATGCTGATTGAACAAGATTGAACACCAAGGGGGAGATTGTTAGGGATATTTTGTGGTGTCCAATCCTGATAAATATCTTTGTATTTGTGTAGCTATTTTGTCTAGATATTTTAGCCCATTGGGATCTTTGTTAGCTATTATTAGATTAGCTTTATTAGGAAATGTGTAAAGTGTCTATTGGGCCCCAGGGGCGGAGCCAGGATATGACCGGAGGGGGGGCCAAGGTGAAATAAAAAACATTTAAAATATAAATAAAATAAAAATTAATTAAATTATTTATTGGTATTCATCTAAAAAAAATCAAAAGTGCACGAGTAAACGCCGTGTGAGTTAAAATTTAGAACGTTATTTCGCTCTTGCATGTCACGAAAATCATGTATAAGAGAATTCACGCTAAACTTTTTGGCGATTTACTTTTCAATAGTAAGACAATAAGTATTAGCACCTTCTTGAATAACTAAGATTTCTTTACTTGTAGATTTATGCATATATGAGAGGGAAAATGGTGTGGACATTATATATACTGATATATGCGTAACAGTACGTTATTATAAGTTCACATTATTATAATTTCTAAACTCTTGATAATAAATTATAATAATGTTAAATAATTAGTACTTTTCTTAGGAGCTTTAACCTTTAGTACATATGGTAAATTACTAGATACGTATGGTATGGGGTTGCTCTATCGTTTAGTATTTCATTTGACTAATCTTCCTAACAAATACGTACTTACGTAGTACTCAAAAGGTTTGGTAGGTAGAGGGGGCCAAAGAAAAATACTAATACTAATAACAAAAAAAATAAAACTTGGGAGGGGCCATGGCCCCCTACCATGACTACGTACCTCCGCCCCTGTTGGGCCCGATCAATAAAAGAGCCCAATCCTTAGGTAACATCACACATTCCCTAGACATATAAATATAGCCTTTTTGGGAACGTTAGAGAGGCTTTTACAGATCATTCACGCGCATATCATTCTTAGAGAGAGAGAGTCGATATTTAGTTTCTCGATACCCAACTCTGTATTTCGAATATCATTTTCGGTATTGAATAGAAACTGTTCTCTTCTCTTCTCTGTTCTATATTTTATATAATTGTTGAATGAAATAGGGACAAACAATTTACATTTCATCCAAAAAAAAATGATCCTAATGCCGCATCATGCCATCATGGTGCTATTGTGAATGGCTTTAGTAAGATACTAAGATGTGCCTATTTTGAGTCACGACCTACAATTCAAGTAAATATGGGTTTTTTTGGCAACCCCTATATGTACCCCAATTGGTACCCCCAATTTGTACCCCAACCTATTTTTGTGGCTCACAAAAGTCCACATCAATAAATGAATTGTCCCACTTTAATGAGGTGCTTTTGTGAGCCACAAAAATAGGGTGGTGGTACAAATTGGGGTACCTTTAGCATTTGAACTTTTCTCTTATCTCAAAGTAAATTTAGAGTTGATACATCTAAAATACACTTAATACGCTATGTATATAAACCTCACAACAACTTGTTAAACTCCTTCACTATCATGGATTCATGGACGTCCGCTAAGACATGCGAGAAAGGAGAGTGGTGGGTGCACAAATATAAATGTAGTCTATCTTCTAATTATTCATTATCAAGAATACATTATTACAATTATCAAAATAAATAAGAAATCCTAATTATATTTTCAAGATGATAATTTTGTAGTTTTACAACTTTTTCCTCATCTAGATAAAATTACATTTTCTCCTGTTTCCTATAAATGAGAGTATTCTCCTTTATTTTAATTGCACCTTCAAAAGCACCTTCATTAAGTGTTCATATTATAATCACTCGCTCATCTCTGCTAATTTTTCCTTCATTTCACAACATATATAGCACATAATATTAATCCACACATGTTTTTATTACTCTTTTACCGTTACTTTTGGATAATCTATTTTGTTGACTAGCCCACTTATAGTAAGATTTAGTAAAAAAAAAGTAGGGGTGGGCATGGGTCGGGACGGTTCGGGATTAGGGTTATCCCGGTCCCGTCCCAATTAATAATAACGGGACGGTACGGTACGGGATAAGCCTTTGTCCCAGTCTTGTCCCATTTAAATCGGGACCGGGATGATTCGGAACGGTTCGGGACGGTTCGAGACGTCCCAAACTAACAAAAAATAATCATTTGTAATTAATATATATTAGCATTCCTAAAGTATCATGCACTAAAATATTAACATTTTAAAAGTTAATTAATGTTCATCACAAGCTAAAAGCTACTACGTATTAGATTTTAGTTAGGTTTAGCAAAATTTGAAATTTAAATTTAAAACAAAGCAAAAATGAATTATTTTATTCAAAATCATTTGTTCTAGTTGTGAGATACTCATATATAGATATATAAAGTGAGATAAAAACCTATGTTAGTAAATATTTATTTTAGGTATTATTTTTAATTTAAAAATCGTTCATGAAAACTAAAAACATGTTATCATTTATTTTTTGAGTTGACATTACAAACTAGTTACATGCTACAAAATCTATATAGTTATGACAAACGGGACAACGGGACAGTTCGGGATAACCTTCCAATGTCCCGGTCCCGTCCCGTTTGAAACCGGTACGGGACCGGTGCGGGACAAAATCAATGAGACCCAAACGGAACGGGACAACACCGGTACGGTTTCAGGATATACCGGAATGGGACAACGGGACCGGGATTCTTGCCCGCCCCTAAAAAAAAGTGACACCCATTCCTCAAGCCTCCTTAACATCGGTCGAACATTTAATTAGGAGTGTAAATTTAATTTAATTACAGACTCTAACTCAAATACTTACAAAGGCCACGTAAGAGTAGTCTAAATGTTACGAGTAACATTTAATATTCTCGAATAACTTTATTTAATTGTTGTCTAAATATTTGTATCATTTCAGATCTTATAGAACAAGAAGGGAGTACTAATACACATGATCAGGAAGCAACCCCAAACAAACTTATTATCAAGTGTCTTCGCTTATGATCCCTAAATGGATTGGAAATGGCAGTAAATACTTAGAGATCTCTCTTCACACGGCGGCAGCTACTTAGAGATTGACGGCGGAAGACGGCGGAACCGCCGGCAGCAGATGGGGCAAGAATTCCTAAGCCTCAACCACGGGATAATGCAATTGGAATGGTATATGTGTTTGCAGGGCAACTTCATCGCCTCATCGACTCCAACTTTGAATTTTTCTCTGCAAACGGCGCAGCGCTCCTCCGAGTGGCTGGATTCCGTTATTTTCACCGTCGAAATTGTGTCGAAGACGGCCAGGCAGGGATTATTGAGTCGCCGGAAGCACCAGGGGCAGCTAATTTCGGCGGCGTCCTCCGGCAGCGGAACATTCCAGCGGCATCGGTAACAATACCATGAGTTTTGGCTCCAGTAGCTTCCAGACATTGTTTGTGCAGTGCAGAATGATTCGGACGGTATTCACATTCTTAAAGTAATTAATTTGGGCGACTTTCGTCGTGGGTTTTCATCTATTCTTTCTTCTTACTCAAAGTCTCAAAGAAAGGATAAATGAACGTTTGGGTAAAGTATTTTGTGGCGTAAATTCTTATGGACTAAAATTTGAAAGCTTGTTAAGATGGGTAGATGCTATAGTTTTTAAATACGGAGTAGAAATTTAGTGATTCTATTGAATACGTATATGATACAACCGGCCCAGTAATAGGCCAAAGGAAAAAATAGCAAAATAATTCAGTGACATTTATGTAATTAATGTAAAAATAACGGTTTCTGCTAAATGCGCATTAGTGCACTGTTAATGAGCAATAATCCAATTTTAATGTGCACTGTGTTAGTACAAGAAAGCTGATATCACAACTAAAAATGGTGGCATTTTCGTAATATCAGTGAAAATCGTGGTTTTTGTTATATGAGCATTAATAGATTTTTAATGAGCATCAGACGTATTCTATTGAGCATTAAGAGTCGAATAATGAGTATTGTGATATCAATTTCATATATTGTAATTCACTTTCTTTTTCTTATTTTTTCTATTATAAAAACTCATTAAACTATATCTATAATCAATTCCTATGAATTTCAACATGCAAATATAATTTAATATGATACTTTTGAAATATGCATTGTTATGACATTTTAAAAATGAACATAACATGAGTACCAATTGAGCATATGTTACTTACAAAATGTGCATAAATATGAAAATCATAAGGTTTGTTAGTTGGACGTCACAACATTTTCATTGAGCATCAAACCTCCTATATTGAGATGAAAATAACGCTTCTGTTAAATGAGCATTAATGAACTTTTAATTAGCATTAGACCTATTATATTGAGTATTAGGAGTCTAAATTTGAGCATCGTAATCTCTGCTTCATATCTTTTAATCCTCTTTCTTTTTATATTTTCCTTTTATAGAAAATTATTAAATTATATCTGCAATCAATCCCTATGAAACATATATATTGATATTTTTTTAAAAAATGAGCATAATATCAGTATCGATTGAGCATATGTAGCATATAAAATAAGCATTAGTATGAAAATAATAAGCTTTATTAGTTGAGCATCAAGTCATTTTTCATTGAGCATTAAAACCCCCTCTATTGAGTATTAGAAGCGTGCAATTGATTGTCGATTGTAAATTGTAAAATGAGCATTAGTATGACATTCATAAGTTTTTTTTAGTTGAGCGAGCATCAAGACGTTTTTATTGAACATCAAATCTCCTCTATCGAGTACTAAAAACATTCAATTGAATATCATGGTATGTGCTCTTGTATCTGTAATTAACTCCTACTTGAATCTAATGTTATATGTTACTTTTGAAATATGCATTGTTAACATTTTAATATGAGCATAACATTAGTACCAAATGAACATACATAACTTAACAAATGAGCAATGATATGAAAATCATAAGTTTTGTTAGTTCAACATAAAGAAATTTTCATTGAACGTCAAACCTCCTCTATTGAGTATCTGAAGCATGCAATTGGGTATCATGATCTCTGCTTCCATGTATATAATCTAACTCTTATGCGAATCTAATATGATACTTTAGAAATATGCATTAATATGACCTTTTAAAATTAGCAAAAAATCTGTACAAGATAAACATATGTAACGTAAAAAATGAGCATCAGAATATAATAATTTAACTTACAATGATAAATATAATAATTTTAAAATTAAAAATAATTTATAGTATTTTGTTCTTGAATTACAAATATAATCGTGTTGTTTTTATGATATTTACTTATACACATTTATTTTACACTATACTCATTTTAGAATTACACAAAACTCATGTTAGTAATTAGCACATACTTCCTCTGTCCCATTTTAGTTAGCCAAACTTGACTTTTCAAGTCAATAATGTCTAACTTTGGCTGATTATATGTTTATATAGATAAAGTATTGATAATATGAAAAAGATATGAAAATGTTCTTTGTTAAAAGTATAAAATTATTAAATTTTGTATAAATGTATTAATTAAAATAATTGGTCAAAGTTTACCATCTTTGACTGGAAAAGTAAAAGATGGCTAAGTAAATTGGAACGGAGGTAGTAATATTTAATAAACTAACAAATACTCATCTTAAAATTAAAAATAGAAGAACAATTAAAACATTAATAACTAAAATATTTTATAATGCGCAAATTAAAAAAACTTAAGTTAGAAAAAAGAAGATGAAACAAACTCAAACATTAAATAATATTTTATATTATACATTTTAATGATAATTGAATAAAAAATTAAGGCATGTTAAAGAAAACAATAAAGAAAAGAAAGAACTAAAAAAGAAAACAACTAAAGCATTGAAAACTGAAGCAACGAAAAACTGAAAATCAAGGAAAAGTCAGTGGTTTTTTTCTCTAAGACTGTTGTCTGGATGATTTTTGTGAGGGATCAGAGGCGCAGGCTCGAGTCATTAACCATTGTCTGGATGATTTTTGTTCCGCGTCTGGTCAATCTATTAGCAAGGAAAAGTCAGTGGTTTTTTTCTCTAAGACTGTCCCCAGGCTTGATGCGGTTCACATTGCTTCCTTTCTTGGCATGCCGACTACACACAACTTGGGTAGATATTTAGGGGTTCCTGTACTCCATCAAAGGGTGACTAATGGTACGTACCACACCATTTTGGATCGCATGGACCAGAAACTCGCTGGTTGGAAAGCTTCGACGCTTGCTCTTGCAGGACGGGTTACCCTTGCCCAATCTGTGTTATCTGCGATTCCTGCTTATGTTATGCAAACTTCGGTGCTCCCCAGCCATATTTGCAGTGAAATTGATAAAAGAATCAGGAATTTTGTTTGGGGGACCACCACCGAGGAGAGGAAAATTCACCTCATCTCTTGGGATGTCATCTGTCAACCAAAACAACAGGGTGGTTTGGGACTCCGCTTAGCTAGACAACTCAATCAGGCTTATATGGTAAAATTGGGCTTTCAATTCCTTACCAAACCAGATGAATTGTGGGTGCAGGTGCTTCAAACTAAGTATAATCGGGAGACAGAAACAGGTTTTCGGCCGCGACATTCCTTTTCCAAATCAGTGATTTGGCGGGGGATCATGGCAGCCCTACCTACGGTGGAGATTGGAATGAGGAATGGAATCCGGGATGGTCGCAACACACCTTTCTAGACTACTCGTTGGCTGGACTCGGGCGAGAAACTTATAGACCATATGCTTCCTTTTGCTCCTGAACAAGACTTCTCTGCGCCTGTGTCACAGTTCTGCACAGCTTCTGGTGAGTGGGATTTCCCCCTTCTTCGTTCCTTGGTCCCGGAAAATCTAGTGTTACATATTGCAGGTATGCCCCCCCCTCGCCCTGGCAGTGGAGATGATACTCTTGTTTGGGGTTGTGAAAAGGATGGCCGCTTCAGAATTCGGTCAGCATACGCCCTACTTGGTGGACAGACTAACAAAGAAGAAGGACCGGACTGGAGAGTGGTTTGGCATTGGCGTGGCCCCAATCGTATTAGACATTTCCTTTGGCTCGTGGCACACAACCGGCTACTAACTAATGAGGAAAGAAGACGTAGACATATGGCAGCAGAGGGCGTCTGTTCACGTTGTAATCAACACCAGGAAACAGTTTTGCATGTGCTACGGGAGTGTCCTTTTGCGATTACCACTTGGGAGCGCCTTGCCTATCCTTTTGCTGATCGAACAAACTGGGAGTCCCCATTTCTGCCTTGGATCACACACCACCTAAAGGCACCGAGCAATAGTCCTCTTTGGGGTTGTCTGCTGGTCTCTCTGGAAGGCCAGAAATGAGGTTATTTTTATTGATATCCGCACCACCCCTGAGTCCCTATCCCAACGTATCCGACATTGGGTTGATTCTATTGAAGAGGCTCTGAGACTTAACCAATCCACACATACCGATATACCAACCAAAATGATGGTTGATGTCTCTTGGCCACCTCCACCACCCGCATGGGTGGCTCTAAATTCTGACGGGTCAGTTATTCCTGAGACTGGACGAGCAGCTGCGGGAGGGTTGTTCCGAGATTCCGATGGTCGCTGCTTAGTAGCGTACTCGATGAACCTGGGTTTTTGCTCGATCACTAGGGCTGAAATGAGAGCTGCTGTACAAGGATTACATTTTGCTTGGGAGTTTGGATATCGCCAGGTACGACTGCAGTTGGATTTGCAGGCGGCTATTCAAATTCTGATGGAAGAAGGTGAGCGTGCTCACCAACATTCTTCTGAGGTTGCACAGTTTCGCGAGCTTTTAAATCGTAATTGGATGGTCAGAGTTGAGCATGTTTATCGGGATGGTAACCGGGCAGTAAACTTTTTAGCTAGCCTCGGCCATAGATTTCCTATTGCATGGCGTTCATTTTATTTCTACTGTTGATTCTAGATTATCGTCACACATTCTGTATGACTTGCTTGGGATTTCCCAGCCTCGTTTGATCATTAATAATGGGTAGGAGCTCATGCTCCTATGTTTCTACCAAAAAAAACTGAAAATCAAATAAAGAAAGAGAAAAGCAACGAACAAAACAAAAGAGAAAACAAAAAAAAGTAAAGCCAACCAAGTAACCAACGGAAGGACTCTTGGCGCGGAACGAAGAGGGGAGACAGAAAAATATAAGAAAAAATTGCGTCCGTATTACAATTAGAGTATTGAATTACAAAAATATAACCTTATTTCTATTTTCTAAAAATATGACAAATCTGGAGAGAGCCCATCAGCCCAACGCATCCACTTCGCATAGATCCCAGTGCACCTCGACGTCCATTCTAATTTCCAGCGCAGATGGCCATCTGCTTCGCATCATCTGCTCGGAAGGAGAGCTCGGTCGACCGCGTCTTGCATCACTGTCGGCCATCTCCTTCACCGTCGCTCTCCTGCCGTCGCCGCCCTCCCCGTTGCAACTCTCTTCTTCTACTCATTTCTTCTCCACCGCCATTGCTACAACTGAAATCGAAGATCTAGGCGTCATCCTCAATGGCCGCACCTCCACTGGGCCACCATAGTCCATCGGCGCTCCAGATTCGCTCCTCCGTGACTTCGTCTTCTCCATCGAGAAAGAAAGTGACCTTTCTTCTCTGCACCTGCGCAGTCGGCCATCGTACCACCGCCGCCACCCGCTTCTATTCTTCTTCTTCATCGTTTTTTTAGATCTGAGGTGAAAGCCGTGTGTTGAGGTTAATTCCTTCGATCCTTGGGCCCAACACGTAAGCCCAACGGGTCTCGATTGGATGAGGTGTAGGAGTGTGGATATTTAGCCCAACAACAATCAGAAAAATCAGGAAACAGAGGAAATATGTAGATAGGTATTATTAACTTCGTAATAACTCCCCTAAGTACAATCTACTTGCTAAAAAGGGCACGTCGGCCGTTCGTCTTACAAGGCAGGAAAGATGCTGCGAGTAAGAATGCTGTAGCTAGAATGCTAAGAATAGAAAGTTGTCAACCCTTTACAATGAATTAAATGCTTCTATTTATACCCACCAATGGGCAGGTGGCTATACTGACGTGGCAGCCTGTGGACCGCTGGTGCCCCAACCACCAAATCTTCAGCATTAAATGCGCTTCCCGCCAGAATCTAGGTTTCCCGCCTAATTAGTGGGGACGTTCGTCCGCCCGGGAAGCGAGTTGGATCGCTCCAAGTGACCCTCAAGAGGTATCGGCTGTTCGTCTCCTGGCCTTGATGGACTCTCACCATGTGGACTGGGTTTCCTCCGACGACTATAGGCTTGTTCTGGAGACGTTCGTCGTCATCCCTGATGGTCCTGCTCCTTGTCCCTACATAGACGTTCGTCGAGATGGGCCGTTGAGCCTAAACCCCCGATTCCAGACGTTCGTCCTCCCCCAAGGAACATGGGCCTGCGGCTAGCCTTGTGTTCTAATTGGACATGCGTCTGGTAAAAAAGGGGTTAATGGGCCGGACCTCGGCTTGGGCCATTAACCTAACACCGTGGTTAGGGTTACGCCGGTGGTGAACGGCGGCTATGGTTACAAGAGTGGTGATGGGCTGGGTTGAGATCTGTTGTCTGGGGCAGATCTGTGCCGGTGGTGATGGGCTGGAGGTTGGGAAAGTGACGGATTGGGGGTTGGGGATAGATGTTGGTGGGTGATGGTGTTGAATGGCAGGGATGAGCTCGCAGGTTAGGAGAGGCCGGAGGGACAGGGGTGATGAGCAGTCTATGGAGATTGTAGTTGGCAGTGTCGGTTAGGTGGCCGCCGGAAAATTATCCGGTGTAATGTAGGGCAGCAGTCACGGGCCAAGGCAGTGGCAGTCATTGGCTGGGGCGGTGGCAGTCACTGTGGCGGTGGAGTCACTTTGTCGGCGAGTCACTATGGCGGCGGAGTGACGTGGTCGGAGTCACTTTGGCCGGAGTCACTTTGGCCGGAGTCACTTTGGTCGAAGTCACTTTGGCCGGAGTCACCTTGGTCGAAGTTACTTTGGCCGGAGTCACTGAGATAGTGACCAACGACGGCGGTGGCAGCGGTAGCAGCGGCAGTGCCGGTGGCGACTGCTAGAGGTGCTGGTGGCTACAAATGTATATAACGAATATTAAAAAATAAATATATGATTAAATATAAGGAATAAATGACTTTTAGTCATATTTTTGGAAAAATTTAAAACAAGTCACTTTTTTTTATATCTTTTTCATTCATTTTAGTAATATTGGAAAAAAAGGGCCAAAATATAAGCATCAACAACCATTAACCTAACTCTTAACCTAAAAGTTGCATCTAATTACAAAAAAAAACCGGTTGTACCATGCTCTAGGTATAACCGGTTGTACGGTATAAATTGCCGATTCTACTAGCTCTATCTCACATAAATGTTTTCTTCCATTATTTTCCGCCCAACATAAATTATTTTTAATATTTTATTTTATATATCCAACTTTTATGAAATTTGATTTTTTTGTGTAATTGTATTAAACTTTTAATGTAGTTTCTGAATATGTAAATTTTATTTCCAAAAATAATGTTATTATTAAGAAAAAATAATTTTAAATAATACCAACTATTTTCCATTAACTAAGAATAATACGTACTTTAAAAATAACTTTATATAATATTAACTATTTAAATATGTATTAAAAGTGATATAAAATTCTAAAGTAGAAAAATTTTCACTAAAAAATCTACTGTATCATTTAACTCATAAAAACCAATATCAAAATATCACATAAGTGATCGTATTTATAAAAATCATTGATTTAATGATTTAAAATTAGTTTTTGATGTCTTAAATGACCGCATTTCTTATAGAAAAATGACTTCATATTATTTTGGGAAAACCGTCAATTACGTCCTCCTACTATGTCTGGAAAGTTGATTAGGTTCTCGTACTTTAAAAACACTCAATTATATCCTCGAACTCTTAAAAACGTTCAATTGAGTATATCTAGCAAGTCACCAACCAATCTTCCGGAAAGTTGCACATGTGACCGGCCACATGACATTTTTTTCATCTTTTCTATTTCTTTTTCTCTTTTCTTTCCTTATTTCTCTCTCGTTCTCTTCGTTCCCAGCGCGCCTCTGCAATATTTTTCGTTCCCTCTACAACTTTTTTCTTCTTCCTTCATTTTAGGGCTCAGACCACCCCTTTGTTTTTCTCTTCGGTCTCCTCTTTAACTCTTTCAGAAATTAAAGTGCCAGACTGCCAACAATGATGAGCTCATCGTAGATCCGAGCATAAGTTTCAACGACGCCAATGTCGATGATGGCAGCTGCGAGTATGGGTAGATTCCGACTGCTACGAGATCTGCCAGGCATCTGGAGAAGGTGGTGGCATTTGTCATCCTCAAAAAGCTCTCTCTTCTCCTCTGTTCGTTTCTTCTTTTGCCGGGTAGATTCCGACGACGTTGAGGAAGACTCCGATGAGCAGTAGACTCTGTTGGGTGTGTTCCGAAAAACAAAGAAAATCAATCAATTAAAATTAATTAAAATGACCAATGAAAAACAGAAAAGAGATGAAGCAGAAATTGGTCAAAGCTCGTGCTACGCACGATGTACTTAAAACATATTCCTTGCCTCCTTAGGTGCTAGGAGCGTTGCAACGATTGTTTTCCAGGATACAATGACTATGAACAATCGTTGAGCACTCAAATGAATTGTTCCAGCGAATGTGAACAAAGACAGAACACACGAGGAAGTTTTCAGAGAAAGCTGGAGGTGTTTTTGAGCTAAAGAAACGTGCAGTTCGTATATGATTGCCTGTGATGTTGCAAAGTACCTGCCAGCTACTAATTATAGGAAGGATTTGTGGTGTGTTAATGGAGCAGGGGCGGAGCTAGGACATCAAAGAAGGCTAGACCGTATCTAGAGAAAGTACCCAACCAATTAAACCATCTCGATTAAAAATCACAACTGAAGTTTTGGTTGGTAAGGGTGCGCAATATATTAAATATTTTCACCTCACTTCATTCCTTCTGTCTAAGGCCGATCATATATTTTTTCCCCAAAACTCTTTCAATCTCAACCAAAGTAGAAGATGACTAATTTTCAACATTACAAATATTGTGGTCAATTTGGTGCTCGTTAGTACCTTCACTTTGTATATAGTAGACTACTAACGGTAGTAGCCGGTTTAAAAAAGAAAGTAAAGTTTTTTTGAGGCCGATCATATATTTTTTCCCCAAAACGCTTTCAATCTCAACCAAAGTAGAAGATGACTAATTTTCAACATTACAAATATTGTGGTCAATTTGGTGTTCGTTAGTACCTTCACTTTGTATATAGTAGACTACTAACGGTAGTAGCCGGTTTAAAAAAGAAAGTAAAGTTTTTTTGAAGACCAGAAAGAATACAAAGTTTCTTTAGTTTTCCTTAAATGAGGTTGTTGAATGCCCATAATCTCTTCTATCAAATCAAAATATGTTATGAAAATCATTACAAATTATTGAATTAAAATTAAATGAAATAACAATTTAGTAAGACAAGAACACGTTTGTATTCAACAAATCACATACTATCTTTGTACCGAAAAAATTCGACATATTGAATTTTCTTGATCAATGGTGACAAACTTTGGATAATGATTTTGATTAATATATCTGTATACAATTTATAAATTTCATACTTTCATGAAAATATTCCGGATAAAGAAATTTTTGATATAATTTTTATATTTTAGATAATTTCGTAATAAAAAATATCATTACTCAAGTTGATTGTTACAAATTACGAAAAAATAGATTAAAAGTGGACTTCATAATTGATTAATTAGGGTCATAAAACTAACCTTAATTCATGGAACAATGGTCAACGTTGGTCGGTTGACTAAGGCCTAAGAGCAAAGTGTGAATTTTGAAAAATTTGGTTCGCGTTTATTTGCTTCACCAAGCAAAAATTTTAAGAAGCCCCATATGACTCCCTTATGGAGTCATATGGGGTATTGTGGCACCACAATCACCATTCATTTATTTTGTGGGGTCCTCAACTAAATAAATGAATGGTGATGATGATGCCACAATACCCCCATATGACTCTATAAGGGAGTCATATGGGGCTCCATAAATTTACTACTTCACTAAGTGTTAATTTTATAAATTTTGTGATTCTTCTAATAATCAGTCCTCCATCATTCCTCGATTGACACAAACCACCCCACAACTTTCAATGAATGCGTATTCTAATTCAAAATCACTTCCTTTCCACCAATAGCCATTGATGAGCTTTTCTATCTCCTCCGCTAGTTCTTCGGTAGCAAAAAGAAAACATTCATGGTGTTTGTAGACATAACCTGAATAACATTTTTCAAAAGAATTGTATGCCTTGCCCCTGATAAAAATATGTTATTCCAACTCTTTGTACGGGTAAAAATTCTATCCGGTAAATAACTAAGGATAATTTTCTTATCCCTCCCTACTAATGCGCCCAAGCTGATTATCTTTTATGACTCCCAAATAGGCACATTCGGACTACAAAAATACTAGATTTATAAAAATTGACAACCTGGACCGAACCTCTTTCATATTGATACAATATGTCTTTCACCACCTCACCTACATTCTCGCCCTAGAGGCTTTAAAAAAATAAAAGACTATCATCAGCAAAAAAAATAAACGAGAAACCTTTGGTGCTCCTCGACAAATAGCTATAAGATGAATATCTCCCCTAATCTCCGCTCCTCAAAAAAGAGCACTCAACCTTTTCGCAATTAGAATAAATAAATACGGAGATAAAGGATCTTTCGATCAAATACCTTTTCTGGTATAATATGCCCTATAGCCTCTCTGTCAAACTGAAAAAATAGCTTAACGTAGAAAACACTTCATAACTATTGAATATAAGGTTTTGTTCATGACTAACCACGTAGGAACAAAGAATAGAACTATCCTAAAGTCCAAGTGGGCATTTGTGCTTGATTACTGACCAACCATGCAGGTGGACCAGCGTATCGAACTACTATCAGAACTATATTTAGTTTTGTTCTATGTGAATGATTGCCGTGCATAATGAGTAGATGAATTTATATGTGATTGCATGATAATGTCTTATCTACGTATCTAGATTGTTATAATCATGCATGCTCTAAATTTATGTGGCACAATTTAAATATCTTTCCATGCATGATTGGACATCCACTTAAATTAGTTGACCTATATAGCTTAATATTTTATGGAAAGAATATTTGCTTGTGTTAAATGAATACCTTCCTACCTTAATAGAAGTTGACCGTAGCTTACTTAAATTCGTTAAGTAAATATTCCCTTGCCATACGATTTTGAAAGGTCATCCTTAGTTAAAATATTAAATAAATATTTTTAGGAAAGAATCTTGCCTTGCCGGTACATGATTGCATGACTCATATTTGAAGTTGTCCGTAGCACCTTATTAAATGAATATTTTGTGGCTATGGTCCGTTGCATGCTTAAATATGTTAAGTGAATAAATTATTTCCTATATACTTGTTGATTGCTATTAAGTGTTCGTTCATATATACATTTTTGTTATCAAATGACGAACTCATATATGCATGTATTCTCTTGCTCCCATATATATATATATATATATATATATATATGTGTGTGTGTGTGTGTGTGTGTGTGTGTGTGATTGCCCGAGGATCATCCCAATCATGAGCTAGAAGATTGGTGAATAAAAGGAAAAGTTTTTTAATTATATCAAGGAAAGTCTCAAGGGTTGGAGTGTGACCACATAAGGAAAATCTCAACGTCTAGTACCAAGTAAAAGCTATATATATCGAAGATCAAGAGAAAAGAGGTGTGCTTGACCAAGACAACTATTGAGAGATATATTTACACAGAACTACCGGAGTTCAAGACACCTGAAACTGCTCATATAGTGTTCTAGATATATTTTCTACTTTCCCTTCATATTGTAATCGGGTTTTGAGGATTGACTAAGTGTAGCATCCTCGGGTTGGTTATTGTGTGGTGAGAGCTTTATTGTAAAGGTGGGGGGCTCTCTACTCGCAAGGTAGAGAAACATAACTATTTCTAGAGATGATAGAGTTGGGGTGACTCATGGATAGACTATGAGAGTTTTCCTTGTAATCATTCAAAGGCTTTTTAGTACAGTTGTTAAAATTCCTCCGAGGGAGGTCGAGACTTTTTAATCCTTTTGAGCCAATAGATTTTCCATCGTTAAATCTTTGTGCATTTATTTATTTCGTTTCACCTATACCCCACACTAAACTTGACGAAAAACTGTCACAATTCCACATACACAATTCACCCCTCTTGTGTTACTAATTGTTGCATAAATAACCAAACCAAGCCAATTGTTAATAGTAGTACAATAGTAGTTTTTGACTTCGCTGTGAAAAGCAACAATCTATTGTCTAGTATCATACTCCGTAAATTTTTCCATCATCAAATGGCGGCATCTATACTTAATTAATCCAACTGATCTGATCTGAATGTTTGTGATCTGAATTTTTTAAGTTCTGATCTGATCTGATATGAATTTTTCTGATCTGATCTGATCTGATCTGAATTTTCCTGATCTGATCTGATCTTATCTGAATCTTTCTGATCTGATCTGAATCTTTTTGATCTGATCTGAACGTTGCTGAACTGATCTGAATGTTGCTGATTTGATCTGATCTGATCTGAATGTTTTTGATCTGATCTGAATGTTTCTGATCTGATCTGAATTCTTCTGATCTGAATCTTTCTGATCTGATTTGAATATTTCTATAATTGTAATTATAATTATAATTATTAGATTTATAATTGTAATTAAAAATATAACTTAAATAAAATTACAATTATAATCATAATTATAAAAAAATAATAATTAATATTAAATTTAAAATTATAATAATTATACCAATTACACTAATTATAAATACAGATACAATTATAAATGTAATTATATTTTTAATTATGATTAATTTTATAATTATTTTTTTTTGTAATTATAATTATAATATTTATCTCTATAATCATAATTATATCTATAATTACTAATTTAAATATATAATTACTCCGAAGTAATAATAATTACAAAAATAACAACAAGAACAACAATCATATTAATAATAATGATGATTATAATTATAATTACATTGTAAATCATAATTATAATTATAATTATAAATATATTATATTATATTATATTATATTATATTATATTATATTATATTATATTATATTATATTATATTATATTATATTATATTATATTATATTATATTATATTATATTATATTATATTATATTATATTATATTATATTATATTATATTATATTATATTATATTATATTATATTATATTATATTATATTATATTATATTATATTATATTATATTATATTATATTATATTATATTATATTATATTATATTATATTATATTATATTATATTATATTATATTATATTATATTATATTATATTATATTATATTATATTATATTATATTATATTATATTATATTATATTATATTATATTATATTATATTATATTATATTATATTGTATTGTATTGTATTGTATTATATTATATTATATTATATTATAATATAATAATAATTTTATATAATTAACATTATTATTATATTATTATTAATAATATTATTATATTAATATATTAATATTATTAACAATAACTATAATATAATAATCATAATTAATATAATAATAAAAGTGATAAATCATGTTTGAATTTTTTGATCTGATCTGATCTGAATGTTTCTGATCTGATCTGAATGTTTCTGATCTGGTCTGATCTGGTCTGAATCTTTCTGATCTGAATGTTGCTGATCTGATCTGAATCTTTCTGATCTGATCTGAATGTTTCTGATCTGATCTGATCTGATCTGAATCTTTCTGATCTGATCTGATCTGAATCTTTCTGATCTGATCTGATCTGATCTGAATAAAATAAGATTAAGGAATAAGTAATAAGATTAAGACGAACGGAACAGCTTCTAAGTCTCTTCCCGCCTAACTCTGGGGGTATTTGGGTAAATTCCTTTGCAATTAGTTATCCCTTCCTCATCTTCTGCGTTTCCTCCTCAACTTAATTACACTCCGTATCGTTTAATGTTTCTGAAGTTACTCGATCTTTCAAAGCGTCCTCCTCGTACCAACCTCTCTGTTTCCTAATGTCTCAGAAGGTTTTGGTTCTTTCAAATCATCATCCTACATGTGAACCACAACAAGTCTCCTAATCGTTTGAAAGTACTGCGTGATATTTATCAAAATACTTCCACCATTACACCCTCTACTCAATGATTCCGTACAAGGTTCTCTTGAACAATGTTGATTTTCAATTGGATGATAAGGTCTTACTTTATCTTAGTGGGGAAAGCTGGTGATTTGTTAAGATTCTTCCCTTTTTTTCCCCAAAGTCACTAATTTCTTGAAATTTTGATTCCCTATCACTAACAAGTGGAACTTGACATTCTGAGTTAATGTTGAAAATTTGGTCAGAGATTTAGGATAGGGGAAAATACAGCGAGAGAATTGGTGTCTACGTTGTTGTTGCTAACAAAGAAGGTGGACAGTCTTTAATCATCTACTTATACTTTTTTCCTTTGATTATTTTTTGCTGGCAGTGATATTTGTAAGTTTGTAGTAATTTACTAAGGAGCAACTCAATTTGCTTAGGGTGCACACAATATTAATTTCTCAATTGTGGTGTTTAGAAGTTTACTCCCTGTCGTGCTTGACAGTAGTTATTCGCAGATTGCATTATTGGTTGTCACTCCTATTCATATCCTTTGCCAATTATTGTATGTTTATGTGTGTGGCTTTGACATTATTAGATACCCCTTCCTCACAAGTTAGGGAGGTTGTTAGGTTGCTAAGTCAATGCCTTTTTTCTCCAAAGTTACTAAATTCTTGAAATTTTTGATTCCCTGTGTCACCAATATGTGGAACTTGGCATTTTGAGTTACTGTTGAACATTTGGACTGAGTATCGTCCTAAACTGAGTTTTGATGTTAAAATGGAATACTTCCCTCATTTAGCCATTCCTTGCATGAAATTTATGGATGACAATGCCTTGGGTACCCTAACGGCCTAACCATTGTGGGTTCCCCTTCCAAACTGGATTCCCCTTTTCCTCATTTAGGCTCTTTTTATAACTGTTCTCTTTAATTCGATTACAATTCAAGACTAATTTGATAAGAAGTGAAAAGTACTTCCTGTTTTTAATCATTTCTTGATCTTTGTCCATGATATCATGAAACTAAGGCATGAGTTATGATATTCTAATGGGATGGCAGATCAGTGTTGTAGATTTTAAGTCTTCTATTTCATTCTAAAAAACAGTCATTGCTTCAAAGCTAATGAAAGTAAAGTATTAGTTATGGGTTATATGTGTTGATTTTTAAGTACACGTCCAATGAGAGTTAGCCATCCTTCCTCTTTACACGTCCACTAGGTATGGATGTGTGTGACATTGGTGCAGATATACTTAGCTGCACCTTTCGTTTTAGTTGCTTTGACCATCATGCAATGATGCAATCTAAACCAGTAACAGTGAATTGCTTATTATGTTTTTTGAAATATGCAGGAGATGTTTTAGTGATCTTGGATTTACGTTATGGTAATTTTCTTCTTGAATCTTGTGTTGCATGTGAGATGTTATGACTCAGAATCTCTTTAAGTGGAAGTTCTTTTAAATCTGTAACTGTCGGTTGAATTTACAATATAGATATTGACGCTTATACTCTTCCCGCAAGATAAAAAAGCTTACACTTCCTATTGTGAAGGCATACGCCTTGAGGCCCAATTCCAGGCGTTTTTATGCAGGATTATTTTTCCTGTCAAGAATAATAAGGCTCGGAGAGTGGATTCAAGATTTTATTTTGCTCAAGGATTTTGAAATTGCTTATTGTGTCATTTGTGTGATTGCTTATTAACTTTAACCATTGGTTTCATAAGTGTTAAGTGCTCGAGCTTTAGTTTAGATTTATGGAGTGTTGATATCTTAACCTCATGTGGTATTTGAGTCTTTCTGGACTACAATCACGCATTTTGTTAGTTAGAACATACTACGTAGACCGTAGTACTGTCGTAGTTTAACTATTCGTTATCTTTTTGAGGCTTATGCCTTTATGTGTGCATTAGGCTTGCGCCCCTGCCTCAATACCTACACTACTTTTTGAACATTTTGACCAGCCCTGAGCCCCTGACTAGATTGGTTTTTACATGCCATAACTGACATTCCATCATGCCAAACCCACAGCAAAACGACTTGCTACAAAAAGTGCACCACAAATGACATGCACTCCAGCAGCAAGCAAGCCCAAAGGAAGCAACAACAGAATTGTTTATTTCGTTTCTGGCAAAAATATTTGAAAACATCATGTGCTTTACTATGTGCTTTGTGTTGTCCTTCCTAAATTCAATTGATCTGCTCCTGTAGTAATTATAAGCTGCATTTTGAGATGGGGAGCTATACACTGTTATACTTTGTTTGTTTATTCCTAAAATCTTTTTGTGGCATCAAATAATACATGGAGTATAATTATGAAAAAAAATATTGCTAAAGTTATCTAAAAAGTTAAAATAGTCCGTTTGGTGGCTAGGGGTGGACACGGTTCAGGACGGTCCAATATTATGCCGAACCTATACCGTGACTATTGAAATAGTCTGATTCGGTCTTAGACTTAAACCTGCTCGATACGGCTCCCTTTTAAAACGAGATTGTACCATGTCATACCTATACCAAACAATGTCTGTTTTTCATTTGTGTAAGGGATAATTAAAGTTTAGTCATCTTCTAAAAATAAACACAATACACTAATTTGAGATAAATTATAGTAGTACTAAACATAAATCACAAAACATTAATTTGAGATGTACATCACATGTACAATGGTATACATGTGCGTTTAAAGCAACTTTGATCAGGTTCGGTCTGGTACCGGTTCTCATAAAATGAGAACCGGTCATGGCATGGTTTGAAATCGGTCTGATCCGGCTCGGAACAAAACTTTTGAGATCTGTTTCAAACCCCATTTTATGGTTCGGTTTTATGTCAGTTCAGGTTTTTTGCCCACCCTTATTGGTGACTCAGTTTTTCGCCTCATTAGTCATTTTTTTTATCATGCACGTCACTATTGATTTCGTACACTGAATTGTGTAATAATCAGTTTGAGTAAGTTTGAAGTTACTTTTCCAGCTGAATTGGCTGAACTTACAATAGATTATCATTTTAGCTATTTTTTATATAAAAAAATCTTTATTTTATTTATAAAATTAATAAAATATATTTTCAATATAACTTTTTCATAAATAAACATAATCAACTAATCCAACCACATTAACCCAAATTTCATACACTTCAATAGAAACAATCAATTCAACCAATTTTAGTGTTTTCAAATGGGTTCTGAGTCTATTCTACAAGAAAAATTACGTTAACTTTACATTATTTTGATTATTTAAGAATTACATGAAACTTAAAGTTTAGTGTTTAGTCAAAAAGATGGTTGACAGATAAGGTAAAAATATATATGAGCAAATGGGCCCTTAGAGCATCTTCGATGGTACAATGTGCACGGTGCACATATGTCATGAGAGATAGCCAAATAAATATTAACAAATAAATTATTTCCTTCCTTATATAATTTTTCTTTATTTTATTAATAAAATATACATTAAATATTTTTTTTCATAAATCAGCATAATCAGCTAATACAATCATTTCAGCTAGAACATCATAAATTTCAGCCAATACACTCACTCAATTGTATTAGAGTATTTCAAAACATTATTAGACAATTTTTAAAAGACTAGTTGTCTTATAAACCGCATTACTTCGTATAATCCTTCGCACAATCGGCTAATATTACAAAGTCAAACTGAATCAGAATGGAAATGATTGTATAGTTTGATGAGAATTATAGAGAAAGCCGCGGCGAGGCACGAGCATAAATTAGGTACAGCGGCCGTCCTCGTCCGAGCACTACTCTTCTCCTGCCTTTGAGATTCCTCTTCTTCGATTGCCGCCGAGAGCGGCGGCTGCACACGGCGGCTTCTACTTCCAAATTGCTCTTCCACTGCTTCTAATTCAGCTTCTTCTGGTGGTAGCGTGCGGCGGCTACTGATCTCAGATTGCGGTTCTAATTCAGCATCTTCTCCGGATGGTTCATCCACTACTTCTTGCTGTGAGGCCACTTCCTCCTGTGTTCCCGGCGGAGGAAGGGGAAGCTCACGGCGGCAGAGGGGGCAGGAATTTTTAATCCTCAACCAGGGGAGAATGCAATCGGAGTGGTACAGGTGTTTGCAGGGCAACTCCCTGGCGTCGTCCCCGACCTGGAACTCTTCCTTGCAAACAGAACAGGCGTTGGAATCATTGTCTTTCAAGTGAGATGCCGTGACCGTCACCGTAGGAATTTTGTCAATAACTGCATCTGGTAAAGCGGTAGGCCTGAGATCGGTTCCATTGTGGTTAATATTCAATGAAAAAGTTCAGAAAATTGAATTTCTTGGTCAATGACAATAAACTTTGACCCATTATATTATTTTATACAAAATTATTTTGAAAATGAAAATTATATTTAAAATATTTTCATAAATGTTTAAAATTTAAATTTTTTATAGGAATATAATAATTTAAATCAATGTCTGAAGTTTGTCATCATTGATTATGAAAAGTCAACATCACAAACCTTTTTGGGACGGAGGTAATATGTGTTAAATTCGGTTCGATTCTAATTAAATTCGGTTCAGTTCGGTTTAGGTCTTACCCTTTTTTGGTTCCTTATAAAAACACATTTTACCTTCAGTTACATAAAAAAGTTCAAATTTCAACTCACGAAAATAATTGTCAAAATTATGAACATTACATTATATATACATGCTATCTCAATGTTCAAATATCACAAAATATCCAAGTGTAATTAAGCATTAAATTTAAAGATATTAAAAACATAAAAGATTTAAAATAAGCACCAACGGCCAAACAAAAAGGTTAAATAGCTCCAAGGTACACATCCAATTACAGGTAATTTAACTCCAAAGTAATATTCTTATACTAGTATTGCTCCATAAGTAAAACGTAAGTAGTAATAAACTGACCGGTAATATATTAGTAATTTACTATGAACAAATAACAACGTAATCAGCAACAACATAAATTCCTTTTTAGGTGAAATCAAATAACAAATACAAATTACAAGCAAATAATAAATGTAAAAGTGGACATAAGTAGTAAAATAACAATTACACTGGTTGACATGATCCATAATATGTAAGGTATATCATGCAAGACAAATATTCCTGAACGGAACGCCTATTGACCACCTCCATTTGAGGTGCTTTCGTGTAGAAATTTTTAATGAGATTTTGTGAGTGTGTTTCACATGAAATGTAGAGTATATCCATTAAATTTTAGCTTAAAATTCAATCGGGAAGTAAATTAAATTAAATAATAAAATAAATGACGCTTATATATATATATATATATTGGCGTAACTAGGGTTGTAAACGAATTGAATAATTTTGATTCGATGCGTGATTCAAATTCGAGTAATATTCGAATTATATATATATATATATATATATATAATATAGTACTTCTTATAAATAAATATAATTCAATGTAAAAATATTAATAACATAATATTCATGTAAATATTTTGCATATTTTAATTTAAAAGTTCTTACTTTACCTAGTAAAAATAGCTTAATTTACAATTAAAATTCTCTGTTGATTTCTTTATATTGATATTAAATTTGAAGTGACTTGTATAAATATATTTTGTTTCGTATGAAATATGTAATATGAAAATGAGTTAAAAGGAGCAAAATATACATCATAATTTTAATTATTTTCACAATTTAACTTTAATTTTTTCGAATTCGAATATTCGAATTCGATTCGAAAAAGATTCGAATATATTCGAATATATCAAACGAATCGAATACGAATATAAAATAAGATTCGAATTTTAAATGAATACGAATACAAATATTCGATAATTATACGAATACGAATAATATTATCAAGTATTCGGTTCGATTCGATTCGTTTACACCCCTAGGCGTAACGTTTTTCAATAATTTGTTTAACTCGCTTTCCATTTGAATTTTAAGCTGAAGTTTGGTGGAAATAATCTATACTTCATGAAAAACGAACTTACAAAATTTCATCAAAAAATTACACCCAGAAGCACGTCAAATGAAAATTACTCATATTTCATCAAATAATTACTCCGAACTTAATAAAAAAAATATCTTAAAAATCATGATCATACGTTTTTTATTTCAAAAATGTAAAGGTTTAGTGTTAAATAAATAATTTCAATATTCTAAGCATTTTTAGTGTACAATTAACAATATAAACTTATTTGTTAAAGTTATTCATTTGAAATATTGAAGCTTAGATTAATAATGTCTTCCTTAGAAATGCCCAAAGTATTTAAAATTTTATATTTTAAAACTATAAATTTAAATTCGTGAAAGAAAAGCATATTATAATGGCGTCAAGATAAATTTTCGTATAAACGTTGGGGTATGTTAATTACATATGCAAATTTGGGTATTTACCTCACACTTCTTAAAAGTTTAGGAATTTAATTTAGTTTCCCCTACACTATGTCCGTTCCTAATTAAATTGCAATTTCCAAATTTTAAGATTGTCTAAGGATAAAATTGAATCATCTTTCGTGATAGGTAGACCAGTTTTAGGAATTAAAATTTATATATTTGGAAGCTATATATTTTAAGTTCTATAAATCCACAAAAATCAAATAAGAATATAATAAAAAAATTAGTATTCTAAATAAGTATTTGAAGTGAAATCGTGTTGACAAAAAAAGTTGATTTTGCAAACCATTTTAGTACATATGGAGTATGTACTTTTCGGTTCCGTGCTGAATTATGTAATCTACAAAAAAGTAGTTAAAGTTAATGCTATGGATCATCTTATATTTTTTAATTATTTTTACTTATACTTTATTAATACAATATATTTTAAATGTATATTGTCCATAACTCCACAAATTCAGCCGCTAGTTACACTAATTTCAACAAATTGAGCAGATTTACTCACTTCAAGTGTTACCAATTGAGTTCATTTTTTACATCTGAAATAGAGCTCATTTAATAGCACTATGGATCGAATAAAAGAAATTGGTGAAATTCTGATTGAATAGGTTAAACCTAATAAAATGGATAAAGAATATACTCCGTATAAAGCATATATAGTGTTTTATTAATAAGAAAAAATTATTACGTACACAAAAAAGGGTAAAAAATAGTCTTACTCAACAAATTTATCCAATTGAGTTAGAAAAATTACCTCAACTTATTTATTTTTATTTTTATACAATTCAACACAAGAAATCAAAGATTGAGTGTTTTAAAAAAATATTCCAAGAGGTGATAATAACCTGAAGTTTGTGGCCGCCTAGCCGGTCATATAAAATGGGAAAAATGCAAATATATTAATTCCTCAAGTATATGTACATATATACCTCTGAACTTTTAAAAGGTGCAAAAATACTTCTAGTATTCTTATAAAGTAGCAAATTTACTCTTATTGATTTTAACTAAATAAATTAAATTTAAAAAAAAGTCAAAAATAAAAAATATAAATTTAAAGATTTAAAAATAAAGAATTGTTTTTATGTTGAAGTATTAACCCTTTAATTTTAAATTGAAAAATTATCCCTTGTAAATGAGGCACTTTAAATTCATAAATATTTATTTTAATCTTGTTGCCAAATTTCGAACACATTTTTACATTTTTTGAAATTAAGTTCTTTGGTTCTGTTTAAACTTAATAAAATTCACTATTTTGTAATCTTGAACTATTTATCATCATACAAAATATGTACTACCTACGTCCCAAAAAGATTGGCCAATTTGAGTTTTCTTGGTCAATGATGATAAAGTTTAGACAATGATTTTTGGTATTATACTTGAGTGTAATTTATAAATTTTATACTTTTATGAAAGAGTTTTTAATAAAGAATAAGCTCATACATGCATGTTTCATATTTTAAATAATTTTGTATTAAAAGATATCATTGGTCAAACTTGACCATCAATGATCAAGAAAAGTCAAATTAGTCAATCTTTTTGGGGCGGAGGGAGTAATTTATAGTGCAAAGAATACATTTTTTAATATTTCAACATATATGTTAACACTTTTCCGAAAGAATCATTGATATATGGTAAATTTTTGAAAAAAAAAATCATACTAACAATGTGAAATTGTGATATAAAAAAAATAAACGGGAGAATTGGACACAAGTAGTTTTTTATTTTTATTATTTTTTAATTTTGAATTTTAAATTTATTTGTAGTGTTTTTTAAAATTTATATTATTTATATAAATTCAATAAGGGTAAATCACATTTGCTCTCCTATACGAATATAAGCGATAATTTTGCACATTTTAAACGTTCAAGAGTATATGTGTATCTCCACATATACTTCGGGGTATATTTGAACCTTTCCTGTTAAAAATTTCCATACAATGCTCGGAATATACATAGAAGATCACCTTAATGCTGTATTATCTGTAGACAACAGCAACGACAAGATGGCTGAGCACCGTGGGCAGGTGGATATAGTGGTCGGAATGTCCGCTTGCCAAAAGCATTGGTCACAAATATAACTGTATGGCATATTTTTGTCTACGAAAGTATGAAATGTGCAGGCCGAAATGCAATTTTAAGAACTTAGTTGTTATTTATGTAGTGCAGAAAGAAAGAATTTAAGAGGACATTATTATTCTCGATCATTCTTTGATTTCTCTCTTCATACTTCTCCCCAAAGAAAGGGATCGGTGACATCATTGATGACGACCTGCTTTATTTTTATAACAAAGTTTCAGCCTCTCCCAAATTATCTAATCAAATAAATCAAGAGATGCTTCACTGTAACAAAGGATTTGCAGACAACAAGTCAACAACCATATATAGACTTTAGTTCTTATTTTGGCAGCTGCATGCATGTGATGAAATTTCTGAAACACTCAGGTGAACTGCGGGCAGTGAAGAACCTAATAGAATATATTTTGGGAAACAAATATTCCTAAAATATATTCTATTAGAACCTAGAGTGGGGGTTAGGGAGAAAGTGCCCCGCTTTCAACCCCGAACTTTAGTATTAGTACTTAGGAAAAAATAGTCCCCCTATCCGGATAAGAAACAATCCGTATAACTATTAAGTAGATGAGCTAATAATCCCTTAAAAGAGCACATGAAAATTGTTATAAGACATTTAAACGATTATCGAATTATGATGAAATGATTGTTTATGGTTAGACATGTTGTTGACACAAACCATTATTTGCATAGTGACATTGGTGATACTTTTGGGGAATATGAATTATATTTGTTCATAATCAGAGGATTATCAATTTATTTTTATTGCTCACTTGATTAAGAAAGTAGTGTGAATGAGGTTGTGAACTTGTTTAAGAAAAATGGATGAGAAGAACGAATTGAAGTTAACATTCTTAACATGAAAGTTGCTAATTATTGTTCTAAATGTGTTCATTATCGAAAACAAATTATTATCACTTTGGAGCTCGCACGTTATATTTGTGAGTACACCACCACCACCACCATCATCATTATCATTATTATTACACTTCATGTTTTAACACAATGATAGATTATGTGGCACGATATGTAACGTTGGACATGATCATATCCCAATTGTAAATGTGAAATTTTGACTAATTATAATATGAAAATTATAAAGTATAAACGGTGTAAGTATAACTCATTTGTAAACTTGTAATGCATATTATGTCTTTCTTTCAACAAGTTGAATATTATTGTTTATGAATAATAGGTTGAAGCTAGACCTATAATATGGAATATTATAGGTAAATTTTATAGGTAAGTTTTATAATATGTTGAATAAAAATTAATGGAAAAAAATGTGATTGAAAGTTATTATATATGGGCAAGTTTTATAATGTGTTGCTTTTGAATATAATTGTAATCACTAAAAATTACTACTATATAATTTTGTCCATTTCTTCTATTTTATTTGATAAACATCCACCAAAAATTGAAGATACTTCGACTTTAATAGAAGGAACATAATTCTTAGATTGAGTTTCACATAATTAATGCAAACATCACAATTCTAAATTAAAGACCTATAACTCATTGCAATTTTAAAATACTTGAGCTTTTACATTGAGGATACTACTCACTATTTGAAATGAATTTGAACTGAGTTTTCATGTTAAAATATTATTAACAAAAAATTTATGAAAAAATGTGATTAAAAATTAGAATAGATAAATTTTATAATTATTATGATGGTATTTGTAAATATAATTATAGGCACAAAAGTTATGTAGTACTAGGTTATATATTGGTC
The DNA here is from genome assembly GCA_945859915.1 of Cuscuta epithymum. Taxonomy (NCBI): domain Eukaryota; kingdom Viridiplantae; phylum Streptophyta; class Magnoliopsida; order Solanales; family Convolvulaceae; genus Cuscuta; species Cuscuta epithymum. The sequence continues at coordinate 280,318 of CAMAPF010001115.1, read as the reverse complement.
CACTACTTCTATTTTGACTATATATTGAAATTATTTCTTTTTTTAATACACAACATTACTTATTTGACGATAAAAAAAAAGAGTTAATGTCAAAATATTACTTAGGGAGTTTGATTAGACAAAAATATCACCATTTTCATTTGAATGTCTTCACGATTGAATTTCTGAAATTTGGTATGAGTGAACTAGACTTAATGAATAAGATGCTAAAAAAAATCATCAAAAAATTCCACCGGGAACCTCCCCAAATGGCGATGGCCGGATAGAACCTCCCATGTAATGACTTATTTGACCCCTTTTATGCAACTTCGAGAACCAAACTGACCCTTTACTCGACAAAAGAGTGACTTCCTTTAAAACGATCAATTGCCGAAGCAGAGTCCTCAACTCACTCCCTAGAATGCATAGTGCCGCGGATTGGGATCCTCTACCCGACTAGGAGGGTGCCTTGCGCATCGGACGGGAGGGGGCGGCCAACACGGCCTCGAGATCGGCGAAAAAGTGGAGCCCAAGATCTCCGATCGCTGAATTGTTGATCGAACGACCGGGAGGAAGGAAGGCACTCTACCTTACTCTAAAGTAAGGTAGAGGCTCCGGATCCATCGTGCCGCAGAGAGCAGACCTCATCTATCACCGCAGACCGCATCGCCACCGCAGACCACATCGCCACCGTCGAACTCATCGTTGCCCACCATGGTCACACCTTTCCCCGTCGATTTTCTTCTTCTTCCCTTTCTGTCCGGTGAGTTGGGAGGCGGATGGGAGTCGAATTGGCGTCGTCATCATCCATTGAGGCTTGGTATCAGGTCGTATAATACAAAATGGAGTCACTGCCGTCTACACTTATGCCTAGCTTTCCAGATCTAAACCGTGGCGGCGCAAAATTAGGGTTTGACTAGGGGAGGGCGGGGCAGATGAAGGGAAAGGGTGGCAGGAGAATGGGAAGGGGTAGCGCTGAAGTGGTTGTGGCTTGGGCAATGACAACAGTTGCAATTCGATGGTCAGAAGTCAAGGCTGCGGGTGAGGGAGTTGCAGGGGAGGGGATGTGCAGTAGCAAGGCAAAAGGTTGGGTAGGCTGGCTGCTGGGAGGGTGCAGGGGCGGAGCAGCGGCGGTCCAAAATGAGTCGGCTGCAGCTTTGGGCTGTTGGTGGTGACCGGTGGTGATGAAGTCACTGTGACTGACCGGAGTCATGATATCTCGGTGGCCGGGGGCGGTGGCTGGTGGTGTCGCTGGAGGTGGTACATAGTTTCGACCAAAATAGTTGCCGGAAAATTTTCCAGCAATCATAGTGAAATGTTTCACGACGTCAGTGACATGGACGATGACGGCAGTGACAGAGCGGTGGCAGAGGTGAAATGGGTGGTGGCGACATAAAAATGTGATAGTGACATATAAAAGAAATAAATATTTAACAGTGACATAAACAACGACAGTGACATCATGTTTTTCCATATATGTGACCCTCTTAGTCGCATTTTTGTCATTTTGAAAAACCGGTCACATTTTTGAAAATTAGCTTTAATTTAGTAATATTCATACTAAAAGTCCAAAAAATACACCACATTACTGAGTGAGGGAATGACGAAACAGGGTAATTTTTGAGTAGGTGTTTCGATATAGTGCAGATTCCATTTTTTTGACAGAAAAAGGATGAGTTTTGCTCTTTGTACACAGATTAGTACAAACTCAAGGATAAAACGGAGTAGAGTACTCCAAAAATGAGGAGTAGCTAATGGGTGTCCAAATTTTTTTATTTTCGGATCTGACACATTCATTCCCAAGTGTGACCTGCCCATCCCAGTTGTTAATACAAAAATGATAAAGGTATCTCAATTTGTACCCCACCCTATTTTTGTGGCTCACAAAAGCAGCTCATTTAAGTGGAGCAATTCATTTATTAAAGTGGACTTTTGTGAGCCACACAAATAGACTGGGGTACAAATTGGGATACAAAATGGGGTACCTATAAAAGAGTTGTTGTTAATACTCCTTATTACTACGTATATTAGTATTAAACTATTAATAATGTTTTTTTATAGTTCATTAACAAGTGTATATCCTTATTTTATTAGTTTAATATTTCTAAGAAAAGCGTATAAATATTACTCCGTAGTATATTTAAGTTAAAGGTCTTAGAAATTATTAATTGCTACTCCGTAGTACGGAGTAGTTATTTTATTTTTTGAGTAGTTCCTCAGTCCCAAAATGAAATTCATAGTTTGGCTTCACGAGTTTATAGGTAGAATATGAAATAAAGTTAGTCTTTCAAAAATGCTCTTGGACGATTAAAAAGTGTAGCACTAAAATGACTATAATAAAAGGGGTACTTTATCGTGAAATGGGGGTGGTAACATACACAATTCAATGAAGTGACGAGAGGGTAAAATGGTAAATGAATAATAAAAACTTACCGAATAAATAGTAAATGAATAATAAAATTTAAATTGCATTGTTATTTATTCTTGTTCTTGCCAATAATATAAATGATGTGATTGTAAAAATATTGGTAATAATATTGGTAAATATATAAATTCATATTACTATTTAAGTAGTTATAAATAATAGTGGACAGATCAATATTTAGTAATAGTTTTACAGTTAAAATAATAGTGGACACCTCAATAATGTCTCTAATCGGATAAAAAAATACTTTATCAAATAAAAGTATTACAAGTCAGATAAAATATCTCTGAATACATACTCACTCCGCAACTAACCTCATTATTTCCAACCACCTCAATAATGTCTCTAGTCAGATATAAAAAATACTTTATCAGATAAGGTATTCTAAGTCAGACAAAGTATCTCTGAATACATACTCACCCACTTTGCAACTAACCTCTGTAAAACATATATTTTGATCGAAATTCGGGAGTCAAACACATATTCAATTTAAATGACAAATATTGTATGATTTTTAATTATGTTGATTGAGATACGATTTACATAAAAACAATCATAAAAAAATCGTTTAAAAGAGAAAAACAATCATAAAAAACTAATACTTGTAAAAAAGTAAAAACCCGGTGGGCCGTGGGCGTAGCTGAACTCAGGGTCGTCTAGAGCAATTATGAGGCCCTAGACGATCATATATTTTGTTCAAATGAAATATCAAATGAAACATAAGTGAATTAGATGAAATGCATCATATTATAAAAAAGATTATGTATAGTAGCGATCCATAGAGTTTTTTTTTGCAGCTAGCGATCCATAGAGTTAGCAAGCGATTTATACTCATGTTCTTTCTTAATTTGTTCTTTCTCTTTGTACATATTGAGACATGCTTTCTTTTTCTCGTCACCAATTTCATACAACTTTATACAATTTCTAACTAGATAAAGTTTTTCTAACTTTCAATATTCAATAATACAAGCACAATTAATCCATTGTAGAAATATACAACAAATTAAATGACTAGATTGAATTATTATTATTATTTGGATTTTGGTTTATTATAATAGATTGATACTATACACCCAATACTTAATAGCCTAGGCCCTACACCGCCTATTACCTACTGCCATAACCGATTAAGTAGTAAAATATTAATAATTAAAGGTAAACAAATTAAAAGATAAAACAATAAAATCAATAAAGGAAGGATTTGAAGCTGCCAGAAACAAAGAAAGACAAGAAAGAAATTACAAAAGTCGAAGACCATTATGGCATTACGGAAACAGATGCCTCGACTCTTCCGCATGTTTTTACTTGATATAGGAGATATTTTATCACAATTAACAATTTAAATTAAACATACATATATAATATATATGGGCTTACATAAAAAATTGGAGGCCCCAAGAATTTGGGGGCCCTAGACAATTGTCTAGGCTGCATGCCCCCATGGCCGGCCCTGGCTGAACTGGTAGTGAGGAAGTGCCACAAGTGTTAGGTCCTGGGTTCGACTCCCGGCAACTGCGATGAGAGGTTACTCAATTGAGGACTTTTGCAAGTACCGGGGACGGAGCCCCACTCTCTATCTATCATATTGTAATTATAGTTCAATTTACATTCTCCCATAATGATGTCCAGTCGGTGTTGAGGGACCCTTAGGGATGGGGTGTCATCTTTTTGTTTGTAAGAAAGTAAAAATTGAGGTAAGTTTAGCCCCCAAAATCCCTTTTGGTAGTGCTCTAACATCTATGAACAAATGAAAAAACATAAATATACTACGTACATTAGGTACATACACAAATCACAATTTTCGGACCTGCCAACTCCGTTTTACCCTATTCCGGAACGTACATTTTTTCGAATGCCATGTTGGAAATAGGGTGGTAAATTCGAATGCCAAAATTTGTGCTCGATTCGCGATTCGAATTCATATAAGACGATTCAAATTCGGAAAATTCAAATACAAATACAAATAAGAATATTAAATTTGATTCGAGTTGTTATCAAATACAAATATGAATATCAGTATATTCGATTCGAATATATTAATCAAATATATTCGATTAATAATAGTGGTAATATTAATAGTAATATTAATAATAATAGCAATAACACTATAATAACTTTTAAAAGATGGCAATACCCTCAAAGTGTAGCCATATATGCATTTATACATACAGATTCCAAGCCTATTTGTAGTAAATCGGAATATAAATACGAATGCAAATTAAATGTTTGGTTCAAATGTCTTTCATATACAATACCCATAATTTGGAAGAATAAAAATAGAGTCGTTTGACTTTAATATATACAATTATCAACTTATTTCACACATTATAAGTATAATTTCTAATATGTTTGTTAGTATTTATTTCAAAAATTTGAAATAGATTTATATTTATTAATCATAAAATTGATTCACTTTAGTATATTGTCCACAATCTAAAAATGCATTGATCAATTAAATTTATATTCTAAAAACACATATTAAGTCATAGCATGCATTTACAACATAAAAAGTATAAGAAATGTTATTTTAAAGTGATATTTGACTAATATTTGACGTATGTTCAAATCGATTCGATATTCGTGTATGATTTGTTAATTATTCATATTATTCAACAAATACAAATTCAAATAAAAAATAGTATTCGTTTCATATTTGAATTCGAATTCGTATTCGAAAAAATTAAACAAATACAAATACAAAATCTCACTATTCGACTCGATTCGATTCGTTTACAACCCTAGTTGGAAATGTGCACTTATCCGTCAAACAGCCTTACTTAGTAAGTACTTATTATTCTTTTCATAAATCATAAGGCTGCCTGCAAACCGGAAGGTGAAAAGGCAAATTTGATGCTTTCACCACTATATTTGGGGCAAACCAAGTATTTGTGGGTGTCAAACTTCGTTGGATAGGACGGATGTAGTGGAAATTTAGACGGTTCATTCATGGAGAGAAGATGCTACAGCGGCACACACGCATGGATTCTTCTTCAATAAATTAAATTCCCAACTATTTTATACATATTCAGTCTGTCAATTTAGTTTTTACTGCAATCTTGCACCATCAATATATTCAACCATCAAAGTTTTTCTTTAATTAAAAACCCCAAAATTTTTAAATGCATCATATCTTTTTAATTTGTATTCTAATTTTTAAAAAAAATATATCAAAATTCATAATTTTTTATTATCTTTCATATGACACTAATATCACATATATAAAGTTTAAAGAATAAAAATATGAAATTTCATCAGTTGGAGATTTTATGTTTATTTTTTAAAAGAGTAGATCCAAGTGCTAAAATTAAGGTCTCATGACAAAAATAACTTTTTACTATCTTTCGGGTATTTTTTCAAAACTTGCTATATTTTAACAATAAAAAAATTAAAACCTAAATTTATTTATTTTTACATCGAAATGTTCGTCTTTTAATATCTTATTTATTAGCAAAAAAATATTAACAAAAATTAATTTATAATAAAAGAAGGAAGGGTTTAATTAAAGAAAAACTTTGATGGTTGAATATATTGATGGTGCAAGATTGCAGTAAAAACTAAATTGACAGACTGAATATGTATAAAATAGTTGGGAATTTAATTTATTGAAGAAGAATCCATGCGTGTGTGCCGCTGTAGCATCTTCTCTCCATGAATGAACCGTCTAAATTCCCACTGCATCCGTCCTATCCAACGAAGTTTGACACCCACAAATACTTGGTTTGCAGCAAATATAGGGGTGAAAGCATCAAATTTGTCTTTTCACCTTCCCATTTGCAGGCAGCCTTATGATTTATGAAAAGGATAATAAGTACTTCGTACTAAGTAAGGGTGTTTGACGGATAAGTGCACATTTCCAATTAGGATTGTAAACGAATCGAATCGAGTTGAATAGTGTGATTTTGTATTTGTTTAATTTTTTCGAGAATTCGAAGTCAAAGTCAAACTGGATCAAAATGAAAATGATTGTACACTTTGATGAGAATTACAATGGTTGTAGAGAAAGCCACGGCGAGGCCCAAGCATAAATTAGGTACGGCGGCCGTCCTCGTCCGAACACTACTCTTCTCCTGCCTTTGAGATTCTTCTTCCCGTATTCCCCCCGAGAGCGGCGGCTGCACACGGCGGCTTCTACTCCCAAATTGCTCTTCCACGACTTCTAATTCAGCTTCTTCTGGTGGCAGTACACGGCGGCTAGTTATCTCCGATTGCGGTTCTAATTCTGCTGCGGAATCTTCTAATTCAGCTTCTTCTTCAGATTGTTCATCCACTACTGCTGCGGCCGCTTCCTCCTGTGTTCCCGGCGGAGGAAGGGGAAGCTCACGGCGGCAGAGGGGGCAGGAATTTTTAATCCTCAACCAGGGGAGAATGCAATCGGAGTGGTATAGGTGTTTGCAGGGCAACTCCCTGGCGTCGTCCCCGACCTGGAACTCTTCCTTGCAAACAGAACAGGCGTTGGAATCATCGTCTTTCAGGTGAGATGCGGTGACCGTCACCGTCGGGATTCTGTCAATAATTGCATCTGCTACGGCTGCCGTCTCACTTCCCTCCGTCAATTGATTGCTGGCCATATACAATAATCACAGCAGTAAATAACTACTCCGTAATACTGTAAAAATGTACGGAGTATGATGGAGAAGGTCACTTTTCCTTGAATTGCAATTTGGAAATTGGGAAAAGGTGTAAATAGGCTCATGTACTAACAAAAAAAAGTCAAAAAATTTCATCAAAAAATTCCACCGGGAACCACCCCAAATGGCGATGACCGGACAGAGCCTCCTAAATAAGGGTTTATTTGATTTTTTTTGTTAGTACATGAGTCTATTTGCACCTTTTCCCTTGCGAATTTTAGGATTATCTAAGGATAAAATTTAAAAAATCTTCGTGCATAATTAAATAGATTTTAATAATTAAAATTTATATATATTCAGAAACTACATTCTACGGTATTATTCAATATTCTATAATTCTATTATTTTAAGAGAATAATAATATAGTCCATAACTCCTCAAATTCAGCCGTTTGATACATCAATTTCAACATATTAAGCAGATTTAACGTGTTTGTAACAAGTTGGCTATTATTATGGAGTATGGGACCGAACTACATCTTGTAAAATTAAGTACTTGCAACTTGCAATTCATGGTGTACTCATTTATTACATGCTCAGTATAAGTGGTTAAAGAAGTATTCATAACACTTTCATTAATTTAATCAATCATTAATTCAAATATACAAATTTATGTGAAATATATAGTGGATAGAAGATTTGTTAAAGAATGTTAAAAAAATCATGCCATTCCAAAGTTGTGCAAATTTGAAGATATTTATGCCGGAACGGCCGCAATACGCATCATAGCAGCAACATTAATCGCAATCATGTGACCGCAATCAGTAGTGCAATCGCAACCGCAATAACAAGAGAGGACATATGTAACATTATTCCCATATAATGCTCGTAATAAACATAGAACATCACCTTAATAATTCTCTATCATATAAAGCCATTGCTAACAACAACGCTAGGATCGACAGTTCCGGTCTGCTCCTAGGTTGGCTCGTAGACTCCTCATCATATGCCGGAACCGCTACCACTCTCCGATTAAAAATTCGGGTGGCGGAGCACCGTGGGCAGGTGGTTATAGCGGCCGGCGAAATGTGGTCGTATGTGGTCGGGATGTCCGTTTCCCAAGAGCATTCGGCACACCAAAATTGTCGCCCAAGGTGTGGCATATTTTTGTCTAAGGAAGATTAAAGTACGTAGTAGTTGTTTTGCATATATATATATAGTGCAGAAAGACGGAAAGAAAGAACTAAGGACATTATTCTCATTCTTTGATTTCTTTCTTCATCACCATCTTCAATACTTCTCCCCAAATTAAAGAAAGGGATGGACGGACCATGGATGATAAAATGCTTTAATCTTATGCGGAGTGCTTTATATTTATAAAAAGTTTCGGCCTCTCTCAAACTACCTAATCAATAAATCAAGTTATCAAGATATGCTTGAGTGATCACTACAACATTTTGACTCCTACTGTATCACCCAAAAGTGTTAAATTAGAGAAAATGTAACATTTTTTGCCATTACATTTGCTCATGTTGTATTTGACCTATTGTAATATTTTATAGTCCCTAAGGTAAAATTTATACTTCTAGAAAGTGTTACATTAGATCTAAAAATTGTTACATTAAAGAAATATGTAACACTTGTAAAAGGATTTAGAGACAAGAACTATAGACTTTGGTTCTTATTTTGGCAGCGGATTAATTGTTGTCCAAACATTTCCCCCTCACTCATTTTACCAAAAATTATAAGGAGTCTCATTGACTCTTCTATGGAATCATTGGCCTCTTTATAATCACTCATTTTTATATAGTGGGAGATCTCAGTCTAAAAATGAATGGGTACGATTAGACCATATTCATAACGAAATCGTATGTATCTGCATTAAATTTACCAAAATAAAATGGAGTATTATTCAACACAACCACTAACATAATCATAGTTACAACCCGTTCAAGATACATACAAAGCTTCAACACCGACCAGATAAGTCCACACAAAAGAAGAGTCTCTCAATAGCACTAGTGACAATAGCTTGTATAGTGGTTCGACTAAAGTGACATCAAATTTTTCTCTTTTATTATTTAAAAAACGAAATCCTAGATCATATAATTTTCATATGATTTTCTAGAATAAAATAATCGAGATAGAAATCATGTTATCTTGAGTTTGGATTTTAGATAGTACTGTTTTCTTCTTCTCCTCCAATTTACGCCTAAGAACTAACACAATTTGACCGTTTAATAACCGGGGCATTAATATACCGCCTAAGTATTAGGAGTACTATTATGTTTTGCGAGGGGAAACGGAATACTATCTTTTTGATCATCCACTACGGGGATGGTAGATCATGTATCATACTTAGAAGTTTGAAGTAATCTTGAAAAATTAAAAAATCACACAAAAGTATCTTTAGAGAACTTTAATTTTTAAATATTTCTTATTTGTTCAAAGTGTTACATATATGTGTAATGTGTTGCACTTATTTGGAACATATATTCATGGCTCCCTTTATTCCAATTGTTTTTTTGGTGATCGAAATTGTTATCAATACTTAAATTGTTATTAATAATAAAAAATTATATAATTAAAAAATAACTAAAAGTTATGATGCATTCGATAAATCGAAATTAAACATAATAAAAGTTTGAAATATAAAATCAAAGTGGATTAAGGGAAATGTAACTTTGGAGATTTATACAAAAATGCCCTCCATTGATAATTCTGTTGGCCTTCACAACATATTTCTGATCGAGGGGCGTTTTTGTCTTTTCATAAGGGGTTGGGGGATATAAATACAAAGTCTAATTAAAACAATAAAATGGAGTTTTTTCATTGATAGTAACCATAGTGATATTATATGATGTTTTATGAATAACAATGACATAAAAATAATGATTAAAATAGTAAAAGTATTCATAATTAATTTTAAAGGAAGCAACCTTCAATAATAACCTACAAAATAATTTGATCAAATCAGAAACATCATAATAGTAAAAGTAATAAATTATTTTTGAACCTTTCTAATTTGATCTGAGTGTTTCCGGGCTAATCTAAATTTTTCTGATTTAATCTGGTTTGTTTTGAATATTTTGGTCTTATCTAATTGTCTTATCTAGTCTGAATAATGCACATTTAAAGTTGTAAATGTGTACTTCCCATAATGTACATTTAAATTCAAATTTTACTATATATCTGTTATATCATTGATTTATAGCTCAATGTAATTATCTATTGTCATTGAAAAGCGTAATTGTTTCTCTCTGTTTATATTAACTTTTCAAGAAATCAGTATTAATGATTATATAATTAGAAAAATAAATTAATTGAAAATTGAAAAATGTTGTATATGCTAAAAGAATTGAATACTATTAAATAATCTAGAGTGAATAAAATTGTTTTGTATGAGGTGATTGATGGTACCTTTCATGATTTTATTATAAAAGGCGATCATTTATATTCAAAAAAAATCTAGAGCGAAATAATGATATTCCATATATGAAATGTAATCAAAGACGCAACTAACCACATAAAAGTACCAAATTATTCTTTTGAATAAAACTTACGAAATCAAAAACTTAAAAAATTTGTGGCGGTTGTTAGGGTCAAAACCGCCACGCATGTCACTAAAAGTTGAAATTTGCGGCGGTTCTTAGAAAATAACTGCCGTGTTTGTTCATAAAAAACTATTGAAACGTGTGGCGGTTATTAATTAAAAACCGCCGCGAATTTAAAATTTTAACTTTTGCGGCAGTTCTCCCCGAAATAACCGTCGCGCGTGAAAAATTCGTGACACATTTGTTTGTGGCGGCTATAACCGCTGCGCATAGCCCTTTAAAACCGCCACAATAAAGAGGTAATTTGAGTTTGCACTCCATTTTATTGTATAGAGTATCATCTCCACATGGACGGAAAAAGGAAATCAAGTATTAAATAAATTTAGCGATTAAAATAAATAAAATGAATGTGAATGTGCGAGATATAGATTTGAGGAAATTAATTAATGTGAAAATAAAGTAAACTAAAGGGCTCTTCTCAATTAATGACGGAAGGGAAATGGATTGATTACGGGGGCAACCAGATTTTGGGGCTGATCAGGCTTAAGCACATGAAAATTTTTTAATTGAGCAATGCAGGTCAATGCTATGTTATTACCGCTCTCGTGGCGTAGAGTACAATAATCTAGAAAACCAGACTAACCTCTCATGCGACAAGTTTCTAAACTATTAGCAAAATGAGCAAGCGTACGACCCCCTAATTCCTACTAATCTCTTAGTAAACGATTAAGTGTGCGAACGTGTCCTAGAATAAATTAGATCTCTCTTAGTTCATTATATGTCCGATTATAATCCTAGTGGTCATTATTATCCTAGTTACAAAATATATCAAATAAATTATTCAAATACAAATTAATTAAATAATCATGCATTTAAACCCTCAAGACTCTAACCCTAGAGTGCTTTTTAAGGAGGTGTGGGCGGCTGCAGCCTTTGAAAACATATTCAAGGCTCAAGAAACAATAATCGTGTCTTCTATGAATGATCTAGAGCAGTATTGTCTCATTCCTGCAATTGAGGAGGAGGTCGAAGGTTAGTTTCTGGCAAATCAACATGGATAGAGGGCAGTGGTGGTAGTGGATGCGGAACGGGTGACGAGAAGACGGGGAGAGGTGAAGGGCTGAGCAAGGGAGAAGACAGATCGGCGGTTCGTCCCCCTCCTGAACCGCCGCCTTGGAACAATCGAGGTGCTAGGATTTAGAAGATTTATCAGTTATTTAATTTTTATGGTTGTATTTTCGCATTATGTTTTATGTTGCTTTGTTTTTTGTTGATGTCTTTAGTTTTAGGTTTACAATTATGATTGACAATTCTGCTAGATATTATGTCGTTAGAATGATCTATATGGCCAGTGATTGTTGTGTCACACCCGCTTGGTGGTAGCGATTCGTATTGTTCTCTCAGGGGTAATCGTCTCTGAGTCTAGCCGTAGGGTTGATAGTGCTAGTTGGTTAAGGATAGTTGTTGTCAGTGTTGGTCTTTTTGAGTCTGTTGTACGATCCGGTTCTTAATGATATCAATATAAGTGGTTTGTTTTTATGATAAAAAAACCTAGATCATGATTAACACTCTCCTCATGAATCCCCAAATCCCTAATTAAATCTACTCACAATTCATAATTGAAAGATTAATAAAATTGAGAAGGAAAGAATTAACTGTCATTAGTTAAAAAACCAGAACTTACAAATAATCCCAAAATATTAAAGACCCAAGGTTGAAAAACCTCTCAAATGTTCTTCCCAGGCACTCTCTATAAACTCTGTCCCAAAAAACAAGAGGCGGTTTAAATAGAAAAGAAATGAATTCGGGTCAAAAAAGAATTGTTGGACGCACGCAATGCGTAGCGTTCATGCGTCCGGAAAAAAAATAGCGGAAAAAGTGCGCCGTGCTCCTCTACCGTTCGAATTTGACTATGTTTCCTTCACCATAGTTGTAGCTAAAGAATTCCTCTATCCACCACAACTTGCTAATAAACTAGAATTGGATTATCCAAGAAAAGGCTATGAATAAATTGGTGGAAGTTCACATCCTGAAATTTCAACAGCAATTATCTGACTTACTCGTGTGTTTTCACCTTGATCCTCTCACATTCTCGTCATGGTATCTTCATACAATTTGTATCCCAATGAATTGTCTTTCATATTAAACTTGATTCATGTCAATGGAGTTTTGTACGAAAAAATATGTTAAAACGATTGACAGAATGTCATTTTGATCTTCGTTTTCAAGCTCTATTCGTCCTCGTTTGATCCCGTATGTAATCCTTTAGCTTCTTTGACTGCAAAATCACTCCTTTTATGACTCGTGGACCTTCAATACTTCTCAATAACTCTCAGATGTGTCTCGTATCCTCTCGAATAATTCTCCCACAGTGATGTCGAGCTCAATTTCGTGATTTTAATTCTAAAAACAACAAATCCAAACCAAGATCCGGTAAAGTATAATTTGAGCTAGTTAGGTGCTTTGTGACACATTTAAGCTAAGAAAATTAATAAAAATCAATCCCAACACTCATCAAATTCGTGTCGAATATATGGACTTATTAACTTTGCACCCCGTCTTTAAACAACTTTGTACTTGCACCCCCCCCCCCCCCACGTTGTATGAAAAGACAAAAATGTCTCTCCATTAACAATTTTGTTGGTCTTCAACATATTCTTGATCGAGACATTGTTTGGCACAGTTTTGATGTAGCTTTCTTTGCCAAAAAAAGGAAATAAGAAAAATGTGAAATTTATTTTAGATCGTCCCAAAAAGGAAAGTGTGAAGTTTTTTATAAACCGGAAGGAGTATTTTATTACAAGTGAAAGACCAGACACACTTAACTGCGCCTTCAACCATGCTATCATTCCCCAAGCTTAATTTAAATCACCTAAAAACAAAAACAATTTCTAGCCGTTATTGTCTTCTCTCTCCTACTCCCAGCTTCCGGCTTCTCAATTTCCCGTCTGCTGATCTTTATTGTCTTCGATCACGATTTCTTGATTTTCTGCAGACCTTATCATCATAGTTTTTCTCAGGAAAAATATGAACTCTGTGAAGGGAAAGCTACTGAAGAAATTGAAGACGATAAAAACAATTGGGTATTTGAGGCCAGAGAGTATCACCCTTCAAGAAAAAGAATCCAAGAAGAATCTTCAACCCACAGTGGAAGAGTGTCCGGAAATCAATGATGTTCCTGGGCTGATGGGAGGTGAGGAAATGGCGGGTCTTCATAATGGATTCGACGACAAAGAAAACATTAGGCCGAAATTGAGTTATTCGAAGCCCAAGATTGAAGCTTTTGGGGGTAAACCCTTGCCTGAAAATGATGTGACGATTTTCCGGCGACCTGATATGGATTCCGCCACTCTATTCGACCCCAACCTTCTTGCAGCTTTTGAGCAGGCAGTGATTGCAGTAAAAGCGTTGGAAGCGGAGAGAATGGCAGTAATTGAAGAAACAATAGATCAGATAATCAAAGAAGAAGAAGAAGAACAAAATGGAGCGGTATTTTCGGAATTTGAAGAAAGATGCCCTCCGGGAGGCTCTGATTCGGTTATTCTTTACACAACAGGGCTTAGAGGGATCAGGAAGACGTTCGAGGACTGCCAAAGGATTCGGTTCCTTCTCCAAAACTTTCAGGTTACGTTTTTCGAGAGGGACGTTTCTATGCATAGAGAGTACAAGGAAGAACTATGGAGGGTTATGGAGGGAAAAGTGGCTCCCCCAAGGCTGTTCATTAAGGGAAGGTACATAGGGGGAGCTGAAGAAGTGGTGGGGTTGCATGAAAAGGGGATGTTTAAGCCCCTTCTTAAAGGCATTCCACTTGATGTGTCTCCAGGTCAGTGTGATGGTTGTGGTGGGCTTAGGTTTGTTTTGTGTTTCAACTGCAATGGAAGCACAAAAGTTCTCGATGATAGTGGCGGCGATGATGGTGGAGATAGGGGTGGTGAGTCAGTCAGATGTCCAGCTTGTAATGAGAATGGGCTTCTTGTATGCACCTTGTGTTCTTTGAGTTGAAGTTTGAATTCATTCATTGTTCACATCCACCACTATGATGTAACTTCTGTATACATTTTGGTTAGTTAGTGTTTCTTCATTGTTACTGTAATATTTGGTTCATTTTATTTATTCATTTATAGATAAGCTATATACAATCTATGTAATTTTTTTATATGAAACCTTATCATCCAATATATTTGTAAACAGCTAGCCTCAAAAGTGTGTTATTAATTACGTAGTATATACAACTTTTGTTTCAATTGTTAGAAAATAGTTATGCAAAAGGTTTTTGTAAATTAAACAAAAAGATACTACAGATGGTGTGTGGTTATGAAAATACGAGAAACATTGCACTATTCTTTTGCCTTATTATTGGCTATTAAAGCTGAAGTATAGAAGACTTGGACAGTTGGTTAAACTGTTGGAGATTGGAATGATTCTTACAATCTGGAATTCTGGATTACACTTCAAAAGCTAAATTGTTCCTCAAAACAAGCTTGTTAACTTATCAGCTTTGGCCTGATAACTTCTAACTTATAATCGAGAAGTTAGTTTATTTCTTTTTTGGTAATATTAGATGATAAACTAGCTTTGAAATGCAAAATGACATGAAGAGGGCCAGAAGGTTTGTTTAAAAAAAATTAATACAAAAAAAAAGATTAAAATGAAAAGGCTCAAGTGACTTATTTGAAAAACTTTCATTAAAACTTAAAAGCTAATGACAATCTTTAAGCAAAATCATGTCAGAGATAGCCTTAATGACATTAATAAACTGGGTACCAAGATTTCATTTCATTTCACTTCGTTTACAGGGGATTTAGCTTCCTATGAATCTCTTATACGCCCCATGCCCTAACAGTGCTTGTTTCAGGCTTGAGCTTATTCAAATTAATTCTGCTGATATTTGATAAAAACAATCCTTTTACTGAGGTGCTTTGACAAAATTATTTTAAGTGATATAAGAACCTCAGTGATTAATTTTAGATGTATTACTTTAGAACAACTGTGTGAAACATTTTTTATTATCATTTAAATACAACAAAATCAATACCAAATCCTATTTGATTTAAAATATTCTCCGCAACAAAAAACCTAACTCATTACAATTAGAATAATTACTCACCATTAGAATTAGAAAAATCATTTTGCCAACCACCCTTATGGCTTTAAGTGAGCATACATTACTTCATACGAGTACAACAAGGGAGTTTTAGTGAACAAAGGATGTATTTAACTCATTGCACAACAAATACCAACTGCAAATACAATGATTACAACTGTACCAGTTTCTAGATCAGAGAAGCAAATGCAGACACATACACACAAAAGATACATAATAGGTTACAAGACACTAACATCAGTCAATGACAACTAGTCATTCAGCCACCTTCACACCTGTCAAGTAGACTTGGCACTGGATGATGCTTCCCTCGATGTAAAAACCGGGCATAACCATCAGCCCAACCTTGGGTTTGAACTCGGCGTCTTCAACAATGAAGTTTTTCACAACACTATCCATGTAAACTTCTGAGAACTCGCTTCCCTTCTTGACCTGAAAAACCTTAACAGGAGGATCAAATGAAAATGCCAGCCTATGCAAGAGCCAGATTGACTTTGCCAGCTTTAGAAAAGCCTGATAGAAAGCTGTTCTCGGGTGTCCACCCCCAATTATAAAGTTCCGCTGATCCAAGTTCCCAAAAAATGAGGCCTCCATCTTTGGATGAAGAACTGCAAGGTATTTGGTTCTGCAGAATTTTCCAAAAGCGGAATCTGGTTTTTGGCCCACAGCATCTAGTGGATCCATTTCCATTAATGCAGTATACTGTTCATAGAAACTTTCCTTTACGGTTTCTGGATCCTCTGGTTTCATGGAGAAGAATTCATCCTGAAACCCAATGAACATTTTGTGAGAAATGTTTGATTCAAATGCATATTTCTTGTGAGCTCGTTTCCCATATACAACATCTGACTCAATTGAATGTGCTGCAGCATCAAGATCCCATCCTGCTGCTTTCATCATGTTGATCACTGGTTTGGAAAAATCATGAACAGCTTGATATGCAGATTCCACAGCAGATTTGAAAAGATCAGGTGTTAGATCAACCACAGGAATGAATCCGTTTCCGGAACTTTCTTTTGCTGATAAGCCCCTGAGCTTTAGGTTTTTCTCAAGTTTGACTCGTTTCTGATTCGCCTCTTGAATCTGCTGTTGCAATTGAACAATCTCAGAATCTTTGTTCTGTATCTCAGATTGAAATTTCTTGACCATCACCTCATACGTTTTCAACAGGTTCTGCTGTTCTTGTATTTCTGCAGCCAAACGGGAATCCTGAGGAGAAACACATACGGGCTTAGGGTTGTGTTCCCTGTAGAAGTGTTTGAGTTCTGATAGGGTCTTTAGCTCTGAGATCACAAGTTTATCAGCAACTTGGATCTTGTCAGGGTCATAAGGAGTGTGGGCGGATTGGAGTTGGATGTAAGCTGATTTGAGTGAGGATACATTTGTGAAAATCTTGGAAATTATAGCATCCACTGCTTCTGGTTTTTTATTATTCGTAGAATCTTCCATGGGCTGTGGGTGGACCTTCTGGCTGTTGCTCTCACGGAGTTGAGGATCTTTTGCCCCAATTGGTTGCATAGCTACTTGCAAAGCTGCAATGATGGAATTAATCTATCTGTTTTGGGGATTTATTTAACCTGTAACACCAGACACTCAGACATCATAATGGTAAACTACATGTGTAATAATAATGCCAACATCATCAAATATAAGATTTATAACTGAAATTTCATTCCTCCTTTTCTCTTCAACACAACAAAAGCAGGAAAAAAGGTCATGACTAAACAAAATTTTATAATAACTCATCTCAACAGCCATTAAACAAAACAAGACAATGTAAGATAATGTCTGATCTCAATCATTCATTACCTACTAATATTATCTCACTAATTTCCTTTTCAGGCATCTTATCCCATTTTAAGCTCTCCTAAACAAAACAAAAGAACTTCAAAGGTTCCAGTTCAATCAGGGAAGAATTTTGACTATATTACCTCAATCCACACAATCGACCAAGAAAAAAATCATGAAAGCACTATTATAAGCAAGATTCCATTGATTCCAAAAACCACTTGTTCTGCCAAAAAGATGTTTCAGTCCACATGCAGGGGCTGTTCAGTGTTAAATTAGGTCCACTAACTTGCTACGTCATAATCCATAAAACAGCAAATCTGGCTAACAATAATTGTAAGTTCAGCATCACTCGTAAAAAGTGAATAAAAAACTCATTAAAGCCAACATATTCATTGCTCCTAAACACTTGATTTCACTCTAAACCCAACAAAATCCGAACTTAACTTCATATTGACAAAATACTTAACCCTGCACTCAGATCTGTTCCTATAGAGTTCAAATTAGGGCTTTGGTGCAACAACAAAATGCTCGGACTTCGAGCAATACTTGCTTTACGCACACCAAATTGACCCATACATCTCAACATTTCGAAGATCATGTTTAGTTTGCAAATGGTTTAAAGGGCACTGAAGTTGATTTAAAAATAAAGGAGCAAGTACGAAAAGGAGAAGAGCCCGCGTTGGTACTCACCATCACTAGAGAGCTGAATAAAGAGAGGTGGGCATGAAAACTGAGTTGAAGATGGAACCGGCCGTAGA
Organism: Cuscuta epithymum; assembly: GCA_945859915.1. Lineage (NCBI taxonomy): Eukaryota > Viridiplantae > Streptophyta > Magnoliopsida > Solanales > Convolvulaceae > Cuscuta > Cuscuta epithymum. The sequence continues at coordinate 262,140 of CAMAPF010001115.1, read as the reverse complement.
GAAGTACCGATAACAAATTGCCCTGTAATCTGGAAATGGGAGACGTATACGGTATACCCCGTGAAGTGCCGGCGGCAAGAAAGTGACCAGCTAGGAGAAGTGGAGACCCGAATGCGGAGGTTTCATTTGGTCCGTTCTTTATACTCCGTATATACGGGTTTGTACATCCTGCGGATGAATAAATTATTAAATCAGGAGTAATAGGCTTATCTCCACCTAAGAATGTGTACACAAAAAATGTAGATTTTGGTGCCAGCTTTCAAATACAAAAATTCCTTTTGTACACGTTTTTGTACCCATCAGTACACGCATGTGTCTGTGAGAGTTTTTTTTTGTCTGTGAAGTGCGGTCCACAGACAAAAGCTGGTTTGTTTTGTCTGTGAAATTTTCCACAGACAAAACAAGCGAACTTATGTCTGTGGACCGCGCTTCACAGACAAAAAAAAACTCTCACAGACACATGCGTGTACTGATGGGTACAAAAACGTGTACACCAAGAATGGTTGTTTCAAATATGTTGTGGGCACCCCTTTTGTTTTAAGATAGGACAAATATGTCTTATGTACGAATGTACGATAGTACGTAGTATTTTACTAATATGAAGAGATCATTTCGTTTTGCGATTTATCAGGTTTATCAGCCAACTTTTTCACTAAACACGTATTTTTTGCTTTCACGTACAGAATTGTGTAATAAGCAGGAAAAATTAAGGTTGAAGTTACTTTTTGAGCCCATTTGGTAGTACGAAAATCGGTTGGTTTGACTGATTCTGCTGAAATATATGAAGTTCTGCCTGAAGTTGCTGCATTGGCTGATTCTGCTGATTTAAGAAAAAATTATTTTTAAAATATATTTAATTATTAAAATAAAGAAAAAATTATATGTAAAAATAGTTAAAATGTTCATCTACAGTAACTTCAGCCAACACAGCCAGAAAAGTAACCTCAACCTTACTTTTTCTGCTTATTATACAATTCAGCGCGCGAAAGCAAGAATTACATGTTTGGTGAAAAGGTTAGCTGATAAGCCTGATAAGCCGAAAAAAAGTGTTGCCAAACGGCCTGTTTCTGGTTGTATTGGCTGAAGTTACTGTACAATTACCATTTTAGCTCTTTTACATATTTTTTTCTTTATTTTATTATAAAATATATTTTAAAAATAATTTTTTCTTAAATCAGCAGAATCAGCTAATGCAACCATTTCAGCCAGAACTTCATAAATTTCAACAGAATGAACCAAAATAGCCGATTCTCGTGCTACCAAATGGGCTCTAAGTATAATATGTCACTTCATTGATTTTTTACTATTTCCGTCCCATATTAAACGTCTTGTTTTAGTTTTTCACGATTATTAATAAAATGATTGAAAAGAAAAAATGAGTTAATAAATAAGTAGAGAAAAGTGAAATGATATGAACCACATATTTCGTGATAAAAAGGAAATGTGATGTTCATTTTAAGACGATCCAAACAGAAAAGTAAGACAATGATTTTTAATTCTTTGTAAATGAAAGTGTTTGTGATCCTTAGAAATGAATTGTCTGTGTACAGACAGTTCGGATCACAAACACTTTCCTAGACAAAAATTAAAAATCAAGTGTCTATACACAGACAATTACACTTGGACGTATAATACAACATGTACAAGTAGCATTTTTATTTTTAACAGAAAATGTGTAATTTTTGCATATGGATTCATACCAAATACTACGTATAATGTAATGCTCATATACGTGGATTTTAAAAATCAATATTACTTGTAATCAAGTAACTTACAAGCTTTTTTTAGTCGAGTTTGTATATAACTTGACTTAATTTAAGTCAAGTCCAAGTACGAGCTAAGTTTGAAATTGAGTCGAATTAAACTCAAATAAAAACCCGCAGTCAATTTTGAATCACTTGCAAGCTAGTTTCAAAATCACCCTAGATACCACATGCACCAAAGACTATCTATTCCTTAGTAACAAAAATGCTTACTTAGTCTTTTATTACCACACAATGAATTTAATTGGCAAACAAAAATAACACACATACAACTCATTGATAATCAAAAGCTTTCTGTCTGGTTCTTTCATTGCCCAAAACTCAATTCACCGACAAGTCCACAACAATCCATAGGGTGAATGCACGTAATATAACTAGCATCCTTAAAATGAGCTAAACCATATATAGAACATCCGTTGAAGGATGGAAATAAACAGGTGGGGGGGTATATGGATGACTAAGATACAGGGAAAAAGGTAGGGAAAGATACGAAGGAAAAAGAAATGAACTGGGAATGGGTGGTAGGAGATGGAGAGGAGCTGGACTCGTCCAATTTATTCACAACGGTTTTGACAACTGACTGGCAGCTGCTAGTTCTCAGTAATCTCTCCACAATCTTCGATCACAACCTCTGCAGAAGGGTTCCCTTGAGGCGAACCAACGCGCTCCATGGCTTTAACAACAGTGCTATACCCATCAACCACCTTCCCAAACACAACATGCTTCCCATCAAGCCAAGTTGTCCTATCGGTGGTGATAAAGAACTGGGACCCATTCGTGTTTGCCCCAGCATTTGCCATCGATAGAAGACCGGGTTCAGTGTGCTTCAGCTTGAAGTTCTCATCATCAAACTTCGCTCCATATATCGACTCTCCACCTGTTCCATTGCCTTTTGTGAAATCCCCGCCTTGGCACATGAAGCCCGGAATAATGCGGTGGAATTGAGAGCCCTTGTAATGTAAGGGTTTCCCAGATTTTCCGATTCCTTTCTCTCCTGTGCACAGAGCGCGAAAGTTTTCTGCGGTTTTGGGGGTCACGTCTGAAAATAGCTCCATTACTATTCTTCCTGCCTTGCATTTTTTCACTGCTATGTCAAAGAAAACCTTTGGATTTTTTGCCATTTTAAACCTGACAATGAATTGACAAAAAAAAACTGAAATTTTCAACAAACAAGACAACAAATCTTTGACATAACTACTAGGGGTGTTCAGCCCAGGCCCCAGGGGCCATTTAAAATTAAAAAAAAGTGTTCTAAAGTTTGTAATACTCACCCTGCCACCAACAAAACATGTTCCTGATTCATTTATATAGAGTTAACTCTGATTAATACGGAGTATTAAATTAGAAGTAAAGTATTAAGAATACATTACAGCTTGTGCAAAACAGCAAAATAGAAATCAAATATGATTAAAGTTAGATAGACGAAATCAAACATCAAGGGCATGTTGAATGGACTGCAGGAACAAAACAAGAACAGAATTGTGGGAAGGCTGTTATATAAAAATGCATTATTGCTTTTACCTAACGTACATAGCTAGAAAAATATGCTTATCACCAATGAACATGTTTCAAAGAGTCCATTTTCTGCTCTAGGATCATTACTAACACAGAAATTCGGCACAATTACCTATTGTAAATAATAAGCTCAATAAACTATCAAAACATATACCAACAGAGGCTGGACAGCAATTTCAACTGAAGAATTCTTATTAAAAGTTCAAAACCAGGAATAAAGAACACTACTCGAAAATCTTCAAGTTCCTGGTGAAATCAGCTAAACTGCAAATCTACCAATAAGTGCAAAATGGGGTTAACATCTATGTTGTTGATTTGGAACTAAAACCAATACTGATTAAATTGAAATAACTCCAAATTGCCTCACATCCTATCCATACAAGACTACTAGACCTACACTGCCAATTACAAAAAACGAAAAAAAAAATGTTCATTTTATAATGAATTATCCTCCATCAAATCAAGAATTGTTGATCAAGAGGACATTAAAAACCAAAATGAATGATTTTTTTTTGCACAGTTTTTGAGCTTCACTGGGTTTCATCAAGCCCCCATCAAGCCTTCGATATGTGCTTCAAATACCAAAATAACTTTAACACAAGGAGAAGAATGCAGTACCTTCGGGGGGAAGAAGAGAGTAGAGCAGTAGATTGCGTGAAGGGTTTTAGCCTTTAGGGTTTTACAGGGGCAGACAGTGGTTACATGCTTATATATATATAGGGAAAAGGTGCAAATAGGACCATGTACTAATAAAAAAAGGTCAAATAAGCCCTTATTTAGGAGGCTCTGTCCGGCCGTCGCCATTTGGGGTGGTTTTCAAGAGAATTTTTTGATGAATTTTTTTGAGCAACTTATTCATTAAGTCTAGTTTACTCATACCAAATTTCAGCTAAAACTTCAATCGGAAAGGCATTCAAATGAATTCGTGAAAATAACTGCGCAGATAGAAGCGCAGTTATCTTCAAGAATTCATTTGAATGTCTTCCCGATTGAATTTTTAGCTAAAATTTGGTATGAGTAAACTAGACTCGATGAACAAGATTCTCAAAAAAAAATCATCAAAAAATTCCACCGGGAACCACCCCAAATGACGACGGCCGGACAAAGCCTCCTAAATAAGGACTTATTTGACCTTTTTTTGTTAGTACATGAGCCTATTTGCACCTTTTCCCTATATATATATATATATCTTATCTTAAAAGCTTATAATGTTCAATGAGGGTTAGGGCATTTTAGGAATGAAAAACATGTTGGTGTAATCATCTAGCTTAGTCATGTTGTACACTGTGTTTCACAATATGTACTTTATTAAGAGAACTTATTTATCCGTTTAGTTTCCGTCTGATCCATTCCATTTACATTTTGTTATCGTTAAGTTGAATAGACCCCCGTTTACTTTCCGTCTGGTTGCTTCCCTCTGCTTTTGTTATCGTCATATTCTTCGCCCGTTCCTAACTATCACGCAGGTGGCCGGTCCATCTGCGCTTTAACCGTCGTCCGGATCTGCTCCAATCGTTTCCGTGTTGTCGCGTCATCCGTCTAGCCGTCAAGGTATATTTCCACTCCGTTTCTCCGTTTCTTGCTAGCTAGACTCTGTAATCCCCTTCGTTGTCCAGGTGTTGGAGTAGATTTAGTGTAAAAGGCCAAAATTGAATGGTTCGTATAGTGTGAATAAGGGAACTGAGTTGAAACGTGAACCAAAGTTAACAAATTGCAGGTAGATGGAGCTGATATTTAGCCATATTATCCAGAATGGGCAATTTCTTCTGAAGCCACCCACCCAGCCCTCATTTTTGGATTGACAGTGTGTTCATATTTTCCCAGGGATAGTTATTCCCTCCAGTCTTATCCCCCCAAAAGAATAAATATTTTTTATTGTGATAGAAATAACCCCTTTAGTATTATCCCCCAAAAGGTAATTTGCAGCTGCCAACACCCAATGATAGCAAAATGCGGTCTGGTATTAGACTTGCCTGATATAGTAGCCTTTCCTGATATAATACTCTTTGGGAAGGTTGCACTAACAACTTTATGTGTCTGAGGGACCCCAACCACATTTTTTAGTTGGAAATCTGCAAAATAAAGTGAAAGAGATTGTGGAATGTAATGAAAGCCTCAGGCTTCCTAAAATTCAGAAGCTACTTAACCTCAACTTATTGTTTATCTCATTAACTCTTCCTCTTGAAATTTTATAACCTTTTTGGTGATTAATTATTAAACTCTAAATAATGTGTATATCTAAGGTGGAATCAAATGAATTACGCTGAAACAAACATTGTACATCATCTTGGAGCTGTAGTGATCTGGGCGTGCTTTTCTTAGAATAATCTTCATTTTTTTAAAAGTAAAGAAGTAGAAGAGCATAGTGTGTTATTTTGCCTTTTCAAAATGTTTCAAAACTGTAAGCAAAACAACAATTTTTGCACACCTATGTGCTTCCATACATCAGCACTATTTAGGTCTTGAAGAAGCAGATTCTAAATGCTTGTAAAGATGTACAAGTCAAATAAATATGAACCTATAGCCTCAATTTGCATTAAGTTAGTAAGTTATGGGTTACCTTCGTGTCAAGCATCCAATTTCAATTTAATCTCAAAAATTATTTTGAGAGACTTAGAGTAGGGCTGTCAAACTCCAGTTTGGATGTTCTAAATTACATTCATAGGTTTATTTTTTGAAATCCAATCAAAAGCTTACAGGAAAGAGAACTCCTAAATCTGAGTGCACAAGAACAACGGGATACTCCAAAATATGTAAAAACATCTAAATTCCTATGATCTATTTCAAGTTTAAACCTCTCCGTATATCTACCAAAAAATTGAATCAACTCACTGAACGCACAAGAACTCCGGGGTATCTCCCAGTTTTGAGACGAGCGCAAAGCCAATATGAAGGACCCTTCTATACTTGCTAGAGGGTTGATGAGTGGTTCTCTTTCATGTTTTTAAAAATGCTTTTACATTATATTTTCTGAAGCCTAATGTATTTCATGCTATTAGTAAGGAGCATGCTTTAACTCTTGACAAAGTTACAATTCATATATAGAAAGAGTTTGTGTATTCAATTTCTCGAATTTATAGTTAGATATTCCATTTTGAACCTTTTATGAGACAGATAATAATATACTACACATATATTTGGCTATTTGGGTATCTATGCATTATTAACTTCGTCTGTTGTCTGTTGAGGCTATCCTGTGGTGCCTGTGAGGCTAGGCCGCCAGAGTGATTTTCCCCTTTTATTGAGGCCAAATTTATCAAAGAGGAGTCCATCACAGCAATTAATTGTTGGGGACAACTTGCCAATGAGCATGAGAGTATCATTGCAACATTAACTAATTATATCCTGCCTCTTTCTTTAAGTGTTCCATTATTTTATCATTTTTACATTTTATTTTAAAATAAAATGAAAGAGACCCCATATATATAGTATACAGTTTTTATTTTTCCTAAATTTTTAATGCTTGATCTTTTTTCTTTCCGGATTTATATAGATTATAAAAATACTTCAATTATTGGGGAGGTTATTTTGAGGTGTGTTCTAGGTTGGATTTTTTCAGGATTATATCACTCATATATCATTGCTACTGATTGTCAAGCTCTCTGCTTAGCTCATATGCATGCTTAGTAACGGGGAAACATTACACATGGTACCTAAATCATATTAGGTAAATAATTTCAATAAGCACAACTGGAATGAATCAAATGTCTTACTTTTAAAATGAATTTGACGTTGGAGATTGTGTTCACACATCCTCCCACAGGAAATGGCAGCTCTCATATAGGTGTAGCCGTGTTGCATGTGTGGAGGTAATTGAAACTGATGATAGTGACAATGTGAAACAACGGTCAGGTGGTATAACAACCCCTCAAGGGCCACGGGAGCGCAGATGCAGTTTCATGGGACAAGATAGTTTTTTCGTTTGAGATCTTTAAATCATAATTGCAAGGGAACTGTTTCTCTCACAACTTCAAGGCATTTGTTAATGAACTGATAAATGTGGGTGCGGAGAATATCTATTACTGGTCTGCGTATTATTATGTGCCTATTTGGTAGAGTTTAATCAGATGAATCTCATGTGCGTTTTGAAATACTAGAGCATTTTGCTGACATCCTTTTGAGCCGTTCTTTTGTTGTCCAGTTCTTGAGGTTACCTCTGCTTTCTGTTGTTGTTGTCATCACTTCATAGTATTACATTCTTTTGAATTGCAATGTTGAGGATTTAAACACTACATATTTTCACCATGCTATTGATATGGCCAAACATATTCTTATAAAACCTAAACTACTAATTGATATAATTATTAGTTAATTATTTAAAAACAAACTTATTAATTGATATTGAAGTTACTATTGCAAATTCTTCACAAACAACTCAACAGAAAGACTCCAGTCTTAAAAACTGCCTCCATACCACTATGTTAAAATTTAGCTTGATATTATGGTTTGATATAACAGATTCTTTCGTCTTGTAAAAGATTAGGTTACATGGGACACTTCTTTTCTGATACTAATGATGTGAAAACATGTAACTAAAGTTTTATGATGCATAAACTATCGTGGGCATTATCCTAATCGCGCATCGCGCGTCATGAAAACTAGTATATATATATATATAAAGAGATGACACCAAGAAGTCTAGGGTTTTTACTTTAAAAAATAAAATGATCTTTCTACCTACTCTTATACCCACTTTTGTGAGTTCCTATATTGTACACCCGGATGTATGGGTGGGAACCGTACATCCAAGTATTTTTGTAATATATTGAAATCTCGTAAGGCTGAATTAATATATGAAGCATGATACGGACTGCACCAGCACCGAGCCACCGACTTCGTGGAATCTGTCGCTGCCATCAAAATCTCCCTCCCTTGCTAATACATCGTTCCCGTCGACCATGAATCAATTTACCTTCTTCGTTGAATTATACTCTATGTCAAACACCTCTCGACAAAGGATAAATCTTCCGAAGCCAAAACCATCCACAAACCAATTCTGACCCCATTATTATCCACCGCACATAGTATCATCTTGACATCCTTTTTGGCTTTTTGCAATTACAAGCTGCAAATACAATTTACAACCATCCTAGGATCTTTAATCAAAAAAAAAAAAAAAACCATCCTAGGATCCAAACCCCTTATGAATTTTTTTTATTAATATTAAATCTATTACATATACATTTTATAAAATGAGTTTTATGTTAATTCAAATGGCTATAAGCCTAAAACAAATGAACATACATAAATGAGCTTTTAAATGTTATGATACGCATTTGGTAAGTTATGTATGCTCACTTGGTATCACTTTTATGCTCATTTGAAATGTTATATCAGTACATATTTTAAAAGTATCAAATGAGATTAAATTCACTAGGAGTTGATTATAGACACAAGAGCAGATCATGATATTTAATGACATGATTATAATACTCAATAGAGGAGGTGTGATACTCAATGAAAATGTCTTAATGCTCAATGAATAGAACTTACTATTTTCATATCAATGCTCATTTTGTAAGTTGTGCCTGCTCATTTGATATTGTGTTACACTCATTTTTAAAATTGACATATCAATGCATATTTCAAAAGTAACATATTATATTAGATTCATATATTGAATTTCATAAGAGTTGATTATAAATATAATTTAAAAAAATATATAAATGAAAAAATTAGAAAAAGAAAGTGAATTAGAAGATACGAATTAGAAATTACGATGCTCAAAATTGGACTCTTAATTTAAACGAAAAATCATGTCTTCCACTAAATGAGCAATAATGTACTTTTAGTGAGTATTATGAAGCTAATAATGAGTATCATGATCTCTGCTTCATATTTTCTAATTCTTTTTTTTTCCCTTATTTTTTTGTTTATAAAAACTTGTTAAATTATATCTATAATACACTCCTATTAATTTCAATATTCGAGTTTAATGTAATACAGAGTATAATACTTTTAACATATGCATTGATATAACATTTTAAAAATGAGCATAACATCAATGCCAAATGAGCATACATAACTTACAAAGTGCACATTGATATGAAAGTCGTAAGGTTTGTTAGTTGAACATCACGGCATTTTAATTGAGCATCAAACCTCCACTATTCTGGTGAATGAGCATTAATGAACTTTTAATGAGCGTCAGACATATTATGTTGACTATTAGGAGTCTAATATTCAGAATCGTGATCTCTGTTTCATAACTTCTAATTCACTTTCTTTTTTTCATTTTTGCTTAAATATAAAAACTTATTAAATTATATTTATAATCAACTCCTATGAATTTTAATATGTGAAAGTAATGCAAAATGGAGTAGTACTTTTAAAAAATACATTGATATGACATTTAGAAAATGAGTATAAGATGAGTATCAGATGAGCATAGTAACTTACAAAATGCACATTTCGGTGGCATTTTTTAATTTAATTAAAAATCACGGCTCTCGCTAAATGAGCAATATTATACTTTTAGTGAGCATCTGACCTATTTTAGTGAGCATCTGACCTATTTTATTTAAGAGGCTAACAATGAGTATAACGGTCTCTGCTTCATATCTTCTAATTCATTTTTTTAAAAACTTATTGAATTATATCTATAATACACTCCTATGAATTTTAATATGCGAATTTAATGTATATGCTACTTTTGAAATATGCATTGATATGACGTTATAAAAATGAGCATAACATGAGCACCAATTGAGCTTAAGTTAGTTACAAAATGAGCATTGATATGAAAATTATAATTTTTTTAGTCGAACTTCAAGACATTTTTATTGAGCAGCAAACATTATATTCTCTATTGAGTATTAGAAACATGCAATGGAGTATCATGGTATGCTTCTATGTCTATAACCAACTCCTACGTGAATGTAATTTAATATGGCACTTTTAAAATAAACATTTGTGTAATAAATTAAGAATGAGCTAACACCAGTACAAAATGAGCATACATTACTTACCAAATGATCAATGATATGAAAATAATAAGTTTTGTTAGTTGGGCATCAAGAAATTTTTGTTGATATCTGCATTAATATGACATTTTAAAATGAGCATAAAACCAGTATCAAATGAACATACGTAACTTACAAAATGAGTATCAAAAAATTCCAAAGCTGGTTTGAATATCTAATGTGTTCAAATTTTCATTTGTGCGCATATAATGACAAATATAGTAGTTTATATTCAAAATAATTTATAATTTTTTGTTCTCAAATTACAAATATAATCAGATTCTTTTATAATATTTTACCATGCATATTTAAATTTTAAAGTATACTCATTTTGGTATAACATAAAACTCACATTAGTAATTAACACACAATATTTAATAAATTAATAAATATTCATCTTAAAAATAAAAATAGAAAAAACAAACATAAATACCTAAAATATTTTATAATGCACAAATTAAAAAATTTAAGTTAAAAGGTTGATTGGAAATAGAAAAAACAATCTCAAACATTAAATAATATTTTATATAATACATTTTCATAATAATTGAATAAAAAGATTTTTAAAGAAAAAATAAAAAAACGAAAAAGCAACAATTAAAATAAACAAAAAGAAAGAAGCAAACAACATGTCAAAGACTCGAAGCAACAAAAAGAAAACAAAACGAGAGAAAAGAAAAATGTAAAGCAATGATCGTCGATCAAGGCTAATGCGCAGGAGCCAGGGCCCAGGAGCAATGATGGCGGAAAAATAGGATAGACAGTCCAGGCACGTTAGATAAATCAGAGGCTTGAAGTTCAAATGTATTACAAAAATACCCGGTTGTACCATGCTCAAGGTACAGTCGGTTGTAGGATATAATTTACCCACTTTTGTACACACCTATGTTTGTGAACTCCGGCTCATAGACAATATTTCGCACAGACAAAATATTGTCTGTAAACCCGGGTTCACAGACAAAAAAACTCTCCACAAATATGGTGGGTATAAGGTGGGTATAAAAGTGGGTACATCAAGTGTTGTTTTATTTTTGAACTAAGTTACTAACTACTCCATACTAAGCATGATTTTTATGTAATTGATTAAATAAAATTGGATCAAATAAAATCATATCAGTGTTCCGCATTTATTAATGCATATAAAAACATATAAAAACAAGCATCTACAACTTTACAAGTAGTTCTCTAGAAGCTAGGGGGAGAACCGAGGGCATAGGTGACTTAGGGAGTGTTTGCAAACACTACCCAGAAGTGATTCTCAGCTTTTTTGTTAAAATAAGCTCAAATGGGTGTTTGTAAGCACACACTTTAGCTTAATTTTGAGCACTTTTAAACCAAAAGTTGGAAGCAGCCATTGGGATGCTTCTTTGTGCTTCTAGGTTTTTTAGTAAATAAATGAAACTTTATGGATAATTATTAGATCAAAATTTTCAATTAAACCCAAACTGCCCCCTTCTTCTTTTTGCTCACCACCGCATGAGCCATCTCTGCATTCTTCCATTTCGCTTCCAAAATCAGTGCTCCCCAGCAACCCAAAGTGCTCCCCGTATCTGTGCTCAACGGCAATCCAAAATCAGTGCTTTGCGACAGAAGGCGATAGAGATGAGATAAAAGGAGGAATTCAATAGCCGCCGTAACAGTGCTCCCCCTTCTAATGCTCGTTCCTTCTCCAGTCCATCACCAATATAATTGACCGGTTGACCACTTTATTTTAATCAATTTCTTTCCTTATCCCCTTTCCTCCACTTTATTGCAATGAAGAATGGCTGTCCTCTGGTGAGCCTAGGGATGATGGCTGAGCAGGATTTCCAAATATCCAAGGATATTTTTGTACTTTTCAGAAAAATATTATATCACAATCACTTTTTTATCAAACACTCCAACTTTTACATTTTAATCAAAATCACTTCTATTCTCAAACACTATCTACTTTTACTATTAATCACTTTTCCAATAATCTCTTTAAAAAATCACTTTTAAAAAGCACAAGCAATCGCAAACACTCCCTTAGTAGGAAGGGAGTGGAGAGTGCTACAAGAGTTCAATTTCAAACAATGACTTGGAAAAGAATCTCATTCTCTTACCGTCAAATTAAGATCAAATGTCAACTTACATCCTCTCAGATAATTGTCTGGTCAATTTTGGGGGACTCAGGGATGAGGTGTCGTCCCTTTTTTAGAAGCTGTGGAGACCAACTTTTTTAAAACTGATTATGTTTCTGCTTTTAAAAAAGAAACAAAAACAAAATCAACATAAAACACCCCCAAATACTATCTTCGTTTTTTAATAATTGAAATCGTTTGACTTTCACGTTTGTCAATACACAATTTTGAGTATAATTATATTTAATTACGTATTAATATACATTATCAAAATTAATATTTTGGGAATTCACATTAATAAAAAATAAATAGTCGCGGTCAAAGTAAAGTATGAATAGTGCAAAAATTACAACATTGCAGCTATTAGTTGCCTGAATCTACATTGAACTCAAAGCAATTAAGTACTTCATTCGTTCTTTTTTTACCATATTCATTCTTTTTTAATTACAATGCATAAATTTGATCATTAATATATTACATTTCTTATTAATAAAAAATTCATGTTCAGAGCAATTACAATAAGATAATTTAACAATATTTTTCAAAATGATATTTACATTATAAATAAAATATATCAAGGTAAATCATGTGAATAGTACTACCTCCGTTCTTTAATATTAGTCCTCTTAGGTTTTGACACGGGTTTTAAGAGGAAAGTAGTAGGGATAGTGTAAAAGGTGTAATGAGTAGTGAGTAAATGAAAAAGTAGGAAAGAGAAAGGGGTAATGGTAATAAAAGTTGGGGTATAAAGGTATATTTAGAGTAAAAACTTTCCTTAAATGGAAAGGAGGACAGATAAAAAAACGTCCCAAAAAGGAAAGAAAGACCATTAAAAAAGAACAGAGGGAGTATAAAATTCAACATGTTAAAAAAACTACACAAGTATTTCTTCTATACTCCCATGAACAACACATTATAAATATAAACTACTTTAGAAGCTATTCTCTTAATTGTAGTGGGGACTGGGGTAGCATATGAGAGATGATAGAGATAGAATGAATATTTTAATTTAATATGGATAAAGTTGTATCATGTATGTAAAGAAAAATGAAAATAATGAAGAGAAACAAAGACAAATTATAAACACAAATAGACCTGGGAAAAAATCAGTCCTGTAACACACAAAAGTTGTGAAATGAAAAATGAGACACGTGTGTAAAGTGTTTAAGAGACCACACTCTCCCATTAGAGTTTCTCTTGAATCAAAATTTGAAGGGTCTAGTCCGAAATTAGGTATGAATTTAAGTATGGGTTATACTCCGCAGGATATTGTGGAATACAAAAGACACTGAATTTTTATTTATGTTTAAAATAAACATATAAAGAATACACATATAGACAGCCACAAGCCCACAAGTGTCCAAGAGTTCTACTCAAGATTAAACGCTAAACCATAACAATTGAAAATCAGTATCAGTAACTCATTAAGTATATCACAGTACCCTTAAAAAAGTATGTCACAGTAAGCACGGCCTATCATTTTGGTAATTGCAGATATGATCACAATGAACAAGTATTACAGAGGATAATGAATTATATGGATCAACCAAGCCACTGTGTACATTTCCTATCACCACTGGCACCAACCGAGTGGCGAATACTTATCTTCTCATTTGCATATTTCTCCTGGAGCCATTCGAATCCATTCACGTCCAGCTTGCCAGACACTGATTTACCATGCTTCCTCCTCACCTGCTGCTCTCTTACAGATGCCCACAGTTTGCCAATGGCTTCCCGTTGTTTGGAGGTGAACCTGGACGCATTATCAAAGGCATGCTTCACTAAGATGTCTATTCCTGTTTGGCACCTGGTAAGACAAACAACACTTCATAAGCAAGAAATGCTATTTTCAGGAAAAAAAGTCTTCATGAAAATTCGTTTCCATTGTATTTATCTTCATTTGTTTTCCCTACAAATGGGTGGTTCAATGTATATAAATAGAATGCTATTTCGATAAATACAATGGAAAATTTCCAATACAGGAATAAAAACAAAGATGTTTTTCCTACATAGAAGTTTGTTTTTCCCCTAGATAGAAGTGAAGTTTAGTACTGTCATCCTAAATCATTCTACCACATTATGACATCATCCAGCATTAAAAAGATAGCAATATGATCTCATTATGCCATAATGATTTCAGGATGATAACATTTACTCCTATTTAGATGGAAAACATAATGTTCCTGTTTAGAAGAAAAAAACTTGCTCCTACTCTTTTGTAGGGCAATATCTATAAAAAGAATGCTTTTAGGATGACATATTATAAAATCACATACTATACTAATGCTTCACTCTTATAAAATATCCACTCCAATGATACCCTACATATGTAAACTTTTCTTTTTTTATGCGCCAAATGAGGGGAAAATCAGAAAAAACTTCTAGCGAAATAAACAAATGGAGCCTTAATTTGAGAAGAATTTTACCATGGGGTTTTGTAGCGTTTTGCTGCTATCTCCAAGCACAAAATCCATGCTTCTCGTTTTGACTTGAGGAGTCTCCTGGCATCCTCTGCTTCTTTCCTTTCTTTGGGCACCTTTCCTTTCCCATCTTTTTTTGACGTGCTTGGAATCAAAGCATCCAGGCCAAATGGGTCCTGCTCCTCTTTATTATTTACTATTGTTACTTCAGATGAAGTGTCAGGATTCTGCCCGTTGGCATTTTCTGCCCGTGTCTTATCCTCCAAGGAAGCAGCTTCGTCTATGTCATCATCTTTTGTTGCGAGTGGAAGGTTTGAAATGCCTTCTTTTATTTTCCCAGTAGCTTTTGAAAACTTGCAAAAATATAAATATGGAATACTATGATAAATAAATGATGAATAATACGCCTTATTTTTTCCCAAAAGAATCTAAAGTGGGAGGAAAGGAAGTACCCACCTTCTTCTCAAATAAAGAGTTCTATTTGAATACTTACATTTTTTCAATAGAATCCTATTTGAACAAAAGAATCAAATTTTCATTATATACCGAATATAGTTTTCCATATAGTGTCCCGAACAAGTTAGCTATGCCAAGTTTAGTTAAACCTATACCTAAATGATTATTTCCGATAGTTGTACCTTATGAAAAGTACAAAGTTATATTTTGATAGTTTGATGAAACACGACCCTTTTAGGACGACAGTTGTAACATTTAAAAACTGAACTAATATAAGAGATGCATACCACAAAACTGTCATCAGTGAAGAGATCATTGGCCACGATCGCCCTGATTGTCCAGACGGTAAATAAACTTTGCTGCTTCTTTGGGAGGCACTAAAGGATTAATATATTTTCAAAATGAGTTAATCTAACATTTACTCATTTAGCATTCACACACCATATGGAGAAAATTTTAAAAATTCACCTCAACAACATCTTGAGATGCAGAGAGCAATGCATGATAATCAGCTCGTACTGATGGCTCATTGCAGGTGGTGGGAGATGACATTGCAGCCTCAAGTATAGCAAAGAAATGTTCACTAGTTGAGGGTTTAACACTACCAGCCTGAATAAGTTGGATTGCAAGCTTTGATGCCTTATTGAACTTTGAGGGGTTCTTTATATGTGATGATATCTTCTCCATAGCTTCTATTACTTGACTTTCAGATGCATCGGTGGTGGTTTTGAATCTCAGTCGTTTTACAGAGGCAGAATCTGAAATAAAAAAGGACAGAGTATCTTATATCTGAATTCAAGGTAATAATCAGCCATCACATATCATCTGAGGGCGTAAAGGCTCTAATAATATTGACAAGCATGATGTACTTTTTGCAAGCATCACACTTTATCCAATGATAGTAACACAATGCATGAGTTAAAAGGGAGCCCACTGATATTTCATTTTCACTAAAATAGGTCAGACAACAATATAATAAGTAGGTGAAATTTGGTTTTGGCTTGGTACTCTCAGACTCAGTCTTCAGCTCGGTCCGGTTTCAGTTTAGTTCAGTTTTTTTGGAAGGGGAGTAATCACTTTTGTTTCAGCTTGATAATTTGTGGAGAAAAAACATATTAGAACATAACCCGAAGCGCACAAGATTTGGTTTTAGTCTGATTTGGTTCAAGCCTTCAAGGTAGTCAAAAGCGCCCGCCTAAACAGTGGCACATCAGAAGCGCACAAGCGCAGGAAGCGCTCAATCTTGAACTTATTGCACCTGAGTGGGGTTAAAATATTTAGCTCTTTTCCCTTCCACGAAGATCTGGTGCTTCTGGCCCATACTTTAGACACACATACACATATTACACATTATTCCACCCGAACAATAGGATCACTTCTATTACTGAGACTTCAGAGTATTATGGACTATTAGACTACCATCAGGACTCGTGCTCCATGCACAAGTATCAGAGAACAAAACTGAACTTTGTTTCACTTTTTTTTTCTATATTGGTTCTCTTTCTCTTTCCCAAGGTTCTCAAAAGTGTGTGCCTCATCGCTTAAGCGCACCAGACGCAGCGAGCATGGCATCCTGCGCTTGGGAGAAGGGGAAACACGCGTACATGAGTTAGGCGCAGCTTAAGCACAGAAGCGCATGAGGCGCTGAAGCGAACAAAGCCGCATGCTTGGGTCGCCCGATGCAGATAAGGCTGACTGCCTTATTTTGTTTAAAATCTTTCAAAAATAATTAGCCCATATCTTTAATAACACTCAGCTCATCTAAATAATAGGGTAAAACAAGTGAAACCTACGTAAAACCTAAGTCATGTATGTAAAAACGTATAACCCAGGGTAAGCCACCACAGCAATCATCAGTTCATCACTCTTCATTCTACTCACTCTCCTCACTCCAGCTGCTCTACATCGATCAAGTTTTCTATGTCATCTCCTCTCTACGAATAGTCCTTCACAATTTTAACAAGGGGAAATAGGCTCCAATTTTATTGTCTTTTGTTTTTTGTTTTATTATTAAAGCCAGGATTTCTGAATTGGGTGTGATGGAGTATATGGCCCGGGAACCCCCGGCCCACAGACTCCTACTAATCTATCACAAGCCCAAGGAGCTCAGGAGGCCCAAGATTCGGCGGCCCAAGCGTCAAGAAGCCCAGAATACACACTGGGGTGCCTTCGGCCTCCTTGGCCGAAGGCTCCAAAACTCACAGGATAGCCTTCTCTGGCATAAGAAGCTGCTGGGAGAAAACGGGCGAGGACATGAGCCTTCGGCATTCTCATGCCCTCGGCACCAGGGGAAGCCTTCGGCTACACAAGGAGCCCTCGGCTACACAAGGAGCCCTCGGCTACACAAGGAGCCCTCGGCTACACAAGGAGCCTTCGGCTGAACAAGGAGCCTTCGGCTGAACAAGCTCAATCATCGAAGATTCCTTTTAGAGACAGCCAACCACCGCATTTAATGTCACGTCGCATCCGCCAACCGCATTCAATGCGGTTGACGTACCACTGCCGGTGCCACCAGGCTGATGTGACCCTTCGGCCGTTGGATTACTGACACGTGTCCTCTCATCGCATTTATTGCTGCTATAAATAGCAGCCCATTTCTCCTTGTAAATCATCATCTGCATCTCAACTCCACACGCTGAGTTCATTTAATAAATCGACTCTCTCTCCTCCTATTTTGCTCTGACTTCTCTCTAGTTATTCCTGCAATAACCCCTCGGATAAGATACCCCCCGGGTAGCCTGCATGGGCCCTCATGCCAGCGCCTTCATCCTCGGGTTCCAACATTCATACGGAAGCCCTCAGCCATGAGCCCTCAGCGTATGGCCTTCATGCCATCGCCCTCATGACCAGCGCCTGGCCCTCATGCCAGCGCCTTCATCATCAGGTTCCAACCTTCATATGGAAGCCTTTGGTCATGAGCCCTCAGCGCATGGACTTCATGCCATCGCCCTCATGACCAGCGCGTGGCCTTCATGCTGCCAGCGCCTTCATCCTCGGGTTCCAACATTCATACGGAAGCCCTCGGTCATGAGCCCTCAGCGAATGGCCTTCGTGCCATCGCCCTCATGACCAGCGCGTGGCCTTCATGCTGCCAGCGCCTTCATCCTTGGGTTCCAACATTCATACGGAAGCCCTCAGTCATGAGCCCTCAGCGTATGGCCTTCATGCCATCGCCCTCATGACCAGCGCCTGGCCCTCATGCCAGCGCCTTCATCATCAGGTTCCAACCTTCATATGGAAGCCTTTGGTCATGAGCCCTCAGCGCATGGCTTTCATGCCATCGCCCTCATGACCAGCGTCTCGCCATCATGCTGCCAGCGCCTTCATCCTCGGGTTCCAACATTCATACGGAAGCCCTCGGTCATGAGCCCTCAGCGAATGGCCTTCATGCCATCGCCCTCATGACCAGCGCCTGGCCCTCATGCCAGCGCCTTCATCATCAGGTTCCAACCTTCATATGGAAGCCTTTGGTCATGAGCCCTCAGCGCATGGCTTTCATGCCATCGCCCTCATGACCAGCGTCTCGCCATCATGCTGCCAGCGCCTTCATCCTCGGGTTCCAACATTCATACGGAAGCCCTCGGTCATGAGCCCTCAGCGAATGGCCTTCATGCCATCGCCCTCATGACCAGCGCATGGCCTTCATGCTGCCAGCGCCTTCATCCTCAGGTTCCAACATTCATACGGAAGCCCTCAGTCATGAGCCCTCAGCGTATGGCCTTCATGCCATCGCCCTCATGACCAGCGCCTGGCCCTCATGCCAGCGCCTTCATCATCAGGTTCCAACCTTCATATGGAAGCCTTTGGTCATGAGCCCTCAGCGCATGGACTTCATGCCATCGCCCTCATGACCAGCGCGTGGCCTTCATGCTGCCAGCGCCTTCATCCTCGGGTTCCAACATTCCTACGGAAGCCCTCGGTCATGAGCCCTCAGCGTATGGCCTTCATGCCATCGCCCTCATGATCAGCGCTTGGCCTTCATGTCAGCGCCTTCATCCTCGGGTTTCAACCCTTAGACAGAAGCTTTCAGTCATGAGCCCTCAGCGCATGGCCTTCATGCCATCGCCCTCATGACCAGCGTCTGGCCATCATGCCAGCTCCTTCATCATAGGGTTCCAACATTCGTACGGAAGCCCTTGGTCATGAGCCCTCAGTGCGTGGCCCTCATGTCAGCGCCTTCATCATCGGGTTCCAACATTCATGCGGAAGCCCTTAGTCATGAGCCCTCAGCGTGTGGCCTTCATGCCACCGCCCTCATGACCAGCGCCTGGCCCTCATGCCAGTGCCTTCATCATTGGGTTCCAACATTCATGCGGAAGCCCTTGGTCATGAGCCCTCAACGCGTGTCCTTCATGCCACTGCCCTCATGACCAGCGCCTGGCCCTCATGCCAGCGCCTTCATCCTCGGGTTCCAACCTCTAAACGGAAGCCCTCGGTCATGATCCCTCAGCGCATGGCCTTCATGCCTTCGCCCCCATGACCAGCGCCTGGTCCTCATGCTAGCGCCTTCATCCTCAGGTTCTAACCATCAGACGGAAGCTCCCGCTCATGAGCCCTCAACGCGTGGCCTTCATGCTATCGCGCTCATGGCCATCACGGCAGACCCCCTGGTCTCAACGTGATCATCTGTCTCACGACCGGCCTCATCCCCTCACTTCATGGATGAGGACCGTTACATGGATTTCAGGATCGGCCCGTCAGCGTCGACATCCTTGCATCACGGCAGACCCCTTGGTCTCAACGTGATCATTCATCCGGTGACACGGCAGACCCCTTGGTCTCAACGTTATCATCTTTTTGAAGACCGGTCTCCTCCTCCCACTCCAAGGATGAGGACCGTTGCTGGATTTCGGACTGGCCCCTCCATGCCGCCGTTCGTGCATCACGGCAGACCCCTTGGTCTCAACGTGATCATCTTTCTGAAGACCCTCATCCTCGGCGGCACCTCTCGGTACCCCTCGGCGGCACCTCTTGGTACCCCTCGGCAGTACCTCTCGGCCATGAAACCTCCCGCCATACATGAATCCTTCGGGTAACATTCCAACGGCTATATTGCGAAGTGGCCTCAGCCAGCACCCTTCGGCACACAGGCAACAGTTTCCTTCAGGTTCCTATGCCTTCGAGCATGCAGCAGTATATGCCTTTGGTTTGTCAATGTTGCACCCTCAAGTGATCGTCTCCGGTTGTCACCTACTATAGCCTTCGGGGAACAACTCTCACCAAATGCCTTCGAGAATGCAGCAGCATAAGCCTTCGACTTGTCAATGTTCCGTCCTCGAGCATGTAGCAGCATAAGCCTTCGGCTAATCAATGTTGCACCCTCAAGTGGTCACCTTCGGCTATCATCTATTACAGCCTTCGAGAAAGCAGCAGCATAAGCCTTCGGCTTATCAATGTTGCCTTTCATCAAGTGCCCCCGAGCAAGCAGTAGTATAAGCCTTCGGCTTATCAATGTTGCACCCCCAAGTGACTGCCTCCGGCTGCCACCTATTATGGTCTTCGGTGAACAACTCTCACCAGAACCCTTCAAGAATTCAGCAGTATAAGCCTTCGGCTTGTCAATGTTGTCACTCATCAATGCATACTTGGATGATAGCCTTCGAGCAGACAGCAGTATAAGCCTTCGCCTTGTCAATGTTGCCACTCATCAATGCATACTTGGATGATAGCCTTCGAGCAGGCAGCAGTATAAGCCTTCGGCTTGTCAATGTTGCCACCCCTCGGGAGCTCATCAACACATCATAACTCCTTCAGCCCGAACTTGCCTTCGACCTAAAGGAGTGAGGGACTGGGATACACCCCTCGGGAATCACACATGACTAAAAACAAAAATTCCCACATGCAAGAAATCTACAAATAACGCATGTAGCCCTCGGGTACATACACCATTACACCCTTCGGCAAAGCAGAATGTCAGAAACTTTCCACAAAGTCACTGACAATGATGAAGCAACCTTCATCACAACACATACAGATATTATTTACGCTTCCCTCAGAAAACCCTCGACATGTGGGGGACTGAGGGAAGCCTTCGGCTAACAGCAGAAGATAAGTGATCAGTCAAAGGCACCCAACAAAACGATGAAGCTTTCGGGAGAATCAACACAATTACTCCTTTTCCCTCAAGTACCTTTCGGCAAAAGGAGTGAGGGACTCCTGATGGAGTATATGGCCCGGGAACCCCCGGCCCACAGACTCCTACTAATCTATCACAAGCCCAAGGAGCTCAGGAGGCCCAAGATTCGGCGGCCCAAGCGTCAAGAAGCCCAGAATACACACTGGGGTGCCTTCGGCCTCCTTGGCCGAAGGCTCCAAAACTCACAGGATAGCCTTCTCTGGCATAAGAAGCTGCTGGGAGAAAACGGGCGAGGACATGAGCCTTCGGCATTCTCATGCCCTCGGCACCAGGGGAAGCCTTCGGCTGAACCAAGCCTTAGGCTACACAAGGAGCCCTCGGCTACACAAGGAGCCCTCGGCTACACAAGGAGCCCTCGGCTACAGAAGGAGCCTTCGGCTGAACAAAGAGCCTTCGGCTGAACAAGGAGCCTTCGGCTGAACAAGCTCAATCATCGAAGATTCCTTTTAGAGACAGCCAACCACCGCATTTAATGCCACGTCGCATCCGCCAACCGCATTCAATGCGGTTGACGTACCACTGCCGGTGCCACCAGGCTGATGTGACCCTTCGGCCGTTGGATTACTGACACGTGTCCTCTCATCGCATTTATTGCTGCTATAAATAGCAGCCCATTTCTCCTTGTAAATCATCATCTGCATCTCAACTCCACACGCTGAGTTCATTTAATAAATCGACTCTCTCTCCTCCTATTTTGCTCTGACTTCTCTCTAGTTATTCCCGCAATAACCCCTCGGATAAGATACCCCCGGGTAGACTATCCATCAGGGTGTTTTACTTTTGTGAAACATGAAATTACTTTGGTGAATCCCGGTTAAAATGCATTTGGTTCCATATGATGTTACATGCATCATATTTGGTAATTATAGAAGTTTATGTAATATTATCTACGTAATGCACTTCACCCAAGTCAGGCGAGTGCTTAATTGTGCCATGCGCCTCAGGCGCTGGAGAGCCCTAGCGCTTTGAGTGTGCCTTTCGACTTTGACTACCTTGCTCTTTCCTTAACTTGAACAGGCACTCCACCACTTGCAGTGAACGCAGGTGCACAAATAAAATTGTTGTTTCGATAATTATTAGGTTAACTGTAGTAAAAGTTTTGTTTGAATATGTTCAATTACTTATAAAGATAATATAAACTAAAAAAACCATCGATTCAAAGGTTCTTCAAAATGGGTCATTGTCTTGAAAACTAGGTTAGTGTCATAAAACAGAAAACAGACAAGGTGAACCTAAATGAAACCTATGATACCTAGTTTCACCTCAAAACTTAAGGGCCATTGAAGTGTATAACTGTATATTCATACGCAAAGCACTTGAGCTACAATCAATCAATTCACTCATAGGAAATACGAGTAAAAAATCCATGAAGCCTGGAACTTTAATTGAGTACACACGATTAAGCAAATTATTAACATAGAATTGTAATAAGAAGCCCTACGGGCATAGGCAAGAAATTCAATTTTTCACAATCTACTGGATGAATTATCAAACAAACTAATAAATAGAACGATTTACATGGTTGAGGGTAGAAATTCACCTACTTTCAGGTGGGGTTTCCTGAGGTGGCTTCGGACGTTTGAGAGCGCTCTTAAGTGCAGGGTTGCATATTGGAGGTGGTGCAGGGGAAGCTCCTACATGAGTAACTGAAGTTGCGGCAGGGGAGCTCCCGGAGACTCCTGTATTAGAGGAAGCGTGGGGCGGTGGCAGATCTTCAAAGAGGTCTCCGGCCATCGCCCTGTGATGCGTAACTTCTCCCTCTGATCTCTGCCTCCTGCTACCAGGTCAGAGTTTTACGGGTGGGTAGAAATTCACCGGCATTCTCTGATATCTGCCTGTTTGGATGAAGTCGAAAGCAAGGGAAGTGTTATTAAGAGTTAACCATAGTGTTTTTTTTAACAAAGAGTTTGAGTTAACCACAGTGTTAAGAGAGAATTTTTTTGGAAGAAGGTGGCTTATAGCTTTCTCAACCATGCTAGGGGTACACAAGTTGTACACAACTTGTACACAAAATGTCGGTCATAGACAATTGGTACGGAATTTGTGCACACAGACAACTTTTTTCTGTGTCCACAAACATTTACTATTTTGTAAAAAGTACGCTGACAGCCGCCTAACACTGACATCAGCTTACAAATCAATCAATATATGTGCAATGTCTGTGTGCACAGACAATATTTTCATGTTGCACAGACAATTATTTGTCTGTGTGCATAGACAACTTTTACCACACAGACAATAGTTGTGCGTTCCACAAACAATAGTTGTCTGTGTGATCAATTTTAATTGTTTGGGTGAACAAAAAACTCAATTTTCTATATACATCCAAATGAAGGATGTAGTTGTATGTGTAATCAATTTACATTAATTTGAATAAAATTAGAAACATAATAAAAATATATGAAATAAGATGAATAAGTTGATTTTGTGCAAATAATGAAAAAAATTGATAAATAAAGGTAGAGAAAAAGAGGATGAAGAAGATAATTTTGTTGTTGTTGAGAATTTTAGAAGAGATTAGGTAAAGAGGAAATAGAGAATGGGGAGAGGAAGAAGAGAGAATCGAGAGAGAAGAGGAAGGAGGAAATGAGATTTTTTTTTTGCTTTTATACCATGTACAACTTGTGTACATGGTGTGTATACTTAGCATTTTCCATAGCTTTATACTCCGTATTAATTAATAAGAAAGAACGTAAGGAGAGTACAAACAAACAAAGAGTCCACTTTTTGAGAGAATTTAAAAAATGAAGGATTAATAATGGAAGTGTTTTAATTTAAATTGACAAAAACCTCTCCATACCCTTTTAATTTATTAAGTACTCATAAATCATAATTGCAAGTTTCATTATGTGAAAAACTTATAAATAAAAAATACTCGTATTAAATTACAAATTGGTCCTCAAATTCCATGAATGATATATAAGCCATATACCCAAAGCAAAATCAATAATTAACAGGACGATTAAATTCTTGGAAAAATGTAAATTAATAATCCGATCTTTTAGCGGTCTTCTTTCAATAGTCCCACCTTATCGTTATTCATTAATAATTCAACATTTACACATCATCTTCATTTGCTGGTCTCTGACCGTTTGATGATCTGTTATTCCAGGGTTTTTCATTTCCTTTGCAAATCATTCAACCATAAATCCTTCCTTTCACAAATCTTCACCAATTGGTCCTACGTATCATTTTTCTTTTCTCTCCCTAAAAATTTTCCTTTTTTATTTTTATCGTCTTGATTTTTTTATTCCCCTTTTCGGTTTTCTTCTTATTATTTTTATTACTTTTCAAGTTTTATTTATTTTTTCAATTTTTTTTATTTATTTTTTCAATGTTTATGTATTCCATTTTTCCATTTTTCCTTCTTTTTCTTTTTCCCATTTATTATTTCATTTTCATACTCATATATTTTTTGGATTAGTTTCCTTATAAAAGATCTTTCTGTCACTGTACTAACTTCTTTACTTTATTTCCTTTTTTACTTACACTTATTTATTTTCTTTTTCCTTTTCTTACCTTTATTCTACCACTAATATATTTTTGAGAAAATAGCCCCAAAATAGAACTATACTAATCCCTAAATGCATAAATAGAACTGTGTTATTTATCTTCCCAAAATAGGACTAATGTACCGTCTATCTTGTTATTCTACATTTCTACCATTACCATAACTTAATAGGATAATCATATTTTACATTATAATAATAAAAAAAGGTATTTCAATTTATAAAAATATAGTAACAAAATAAAAAGAAAGTTAAAATGTTTTAAAAATAATAAATAATATATATAGATAGAAATTAATTTAAAGAAAACTTTAAAAATAAATAAAACCAGATAAAACACATTAAAAATTGTTTTACCTGTTTTTTTCTTACTATATTTTATAAATTAAAATATCTTTTGTTATTTTTATATTATAATGTAAAATATGATTATCCTATTAAGTTATGGTTAGGGTAGAGATGTAGAATAAGAAGATAGACAATACTTTAGTCCTATTTTGGGAAGATAAATAACGTAGTCCTATTTTTGCATTTAGGGATTAGTTTAGTCTTATTTTAGGGCTATTTTCTCAAAAATGTATTAGTGGTAGAATAAAGGTAAGAAAAGGAAAAAGGAAATAAATAAGTGTAAGTAAAAAGAAAATAAAGTAAAGAAGTTGGTACGGTGAAAAAAGATCTTTTATAAGGAAACCAATCCGAAAAAATATGAAAATGAAATAATAAACGGGAATAAGAAAAAGAAGGGAAAATGGAATACATAAACATTGAAAAAAACACAAAAAACTTGAAGAGTAATAAAAATAAGAATAAGAAGACCAAAAAGGGGAATAAAAGAATGAAGACGATAAAAATAAAAAGGAAAAATTTTTAGGAAGAAAAAAGAAAAATGATACTCAATCCGTTCTTTAATAGATGGGAGTACGTTATACATATAGTCTTTGGCACAAGTTTTAAGAAGGAATTAATAGGGGTAAGATAAAATGTGTAGTGGATTGTGTTTAAATGAAAAAGTGGGAAAGAGAATAAGGGTATAAAGGTATATTTATTGAAACTTTCTAAAAATGGAAAGGGAGACAACTGTTAGAGAACATCCCAAAATGTAAGTGTAACAAGTATTAGAGAACGGAGGGAGTATGTGGGACCACTTGGAGAAGATTTGTGAAATGTGTGATTTATGATTGAATGATTTGCAAAGAAAATGAAAAAAAAAACTGAAATAGCAAGTCATCAACCGATCATGGACCATCAAATAAAGATGGGGTGCAAAGTTTGGATTATTAATGAATAACGAGAATGTGGAACTATTGAAAGAAGATCGCTAAAAAGTCGGATTATCAATTTTCATTTTCCCTAAATTATATGAATTTCTCAAGCAAATAAACATACGTATACACGCTATGGAAGTTTGGCAGCTAAATTAATTCACTTCCAGTCCAGTACAATGGCTTTCTCATGAGTGGAAGAAGGTTATTTGCATCCCTACTGCTGGTTCAGGGGGCATGGGTCGAAATTAGGATGCCAAGTCTAAACCCACTATTTAATTCAGACTATGGAGAACGTAACAAGTTCAACAAGTAGCAACAGACACCATTTATCAATGAAAAAGATGAAAAGAATTGGGGAAAAGAGAAGCAAACTGGAAAAGGAGATGACTAATGCTACGAAAGCAAGAAAAGGAATAGCCGCACACGGGTGAACGTCAATATAGTTAGGCATGTAAAAAAAAACGGCCCGCAATGACCCGCCCTGGCCCGAGACATTTGGGGCGGGTCCGCCCACCCCGTCTTGCAAATGGGGCGGGCCCACCCCACCCCGTCCATACAATGGGGCGGGTCTGAATATTAGTATTGAACCGTATTAGAAATCAAATATTCTCCGTATCACTCCTATTATTACTACCTATTCTTTAGCATTACCATGTTTATTTCTTACCTTGTTTAGCTCTTTTGCTAGCCTTTTTATTCTGGTTGTATGCTCTGTTTTGAACACACGAAATATACACATATTCCCTGGATATTATTGTTTTCTACATGGTATCAGAGAAGGTCCTACAAAGAAAACCCTAACCCAAAAACGTCATGGCCGGAGAAGATGATGCCGGCAAAAAGAAAACCGAGGGAGAATCCTTGGATTCGAACTCACCATACTACATCCACCCATCAGATTACCCCAAGCAAATGCAGGTGAACGATGTCTTAAATGATGGAAATTACAACGATTGGGCACAAGAGATGGAGAATTTCCTACTGGCAAGAAATAAAATTGGCTTTGTAGATGGGTCGATTGAAAAGCTAGACAAGAAATCACAGACTTACATGCCATGGTTACGTTGTGACGCCATGATAAAAGGATGGCTAACAACTGCTATGGAAAAGGAGATTCGAAGTAGTGTAAAGTGCGCAAATACGGCAACTGAAATATGGTTAGATTTAAAGGAGCGGTTTGGAAAAGAAAGCGCCCCTCGGGCGTATGAATTGAAGCAAACACTCTCAGCTACCATTCAAGGTGATTCTCCTGTTTCTACCTATTTCACGAAACTCAGAATCATCTGGGATGAGATGCAGTCTGCCCTCCCTATTCCTCGTTGCAACTGTGGTGGGTGTTCTTGTGATATTGGGAAAAGGCTGGTTGAACGCGAAGAAAAGGAAAGACTTTATGAGTTCCTAATGGGCTTAAACAACGAATTTTCAGTCATCAGGACACAGATTCTTGCAACAAATCCAACACCAACGTTGGGTAATGCCTACCATCTTGTTGGTGAAGACGAACGACAAAGAGTCATAACAGCTGATAAAAGACCTCCTGTTGATACGCTGCGTTCAAGGCATTCATCCCAGGACAACGGGAAAACGTTTCCAATCAACAACGTGACAAACCTCTTCCCAGGGATATGAAGCGTGCAGATGGTGTTGACCACTGCACTTTTTGTGGGAAGGATGGACATATCCGTGATGGCTGTTTCAAGCGAATTGGATACCCTGAGTGGTGGCCGGGAAACCGGAAGCGCGAGGAAACCAAACCCAAGGCAGCATGTGTGGAAACAGGATCATGCCCTATTCCAGGTCTGACAAAAGAGCAATATGATATGTTCCTAAAGCACTTTGCAGATGCAGAAGACACCAGCAAAGGGGGTATGACACCCATGGCATATAGGGTAGGTAAAACTGATGATGATTACTGGGTGATAGACTCGGGCTCGACCGAACATATCACCCACAACAGTCATATTCTCCAAAATATGACCCAAAGTCGAATCGAAACCCCTATTGTTATCCCTAACGGGGATGCCATATCTGTTGAAGGGAGAGGTGAATGTACCTTACCAGGAGGGACAGAAATAAAGGGAGTTTTACATGTTCCCAAATTCACTTGTAACCTGCTATCAGTAAGCCGATTAAGTAAGGATTTACAGGCTGTCATAACTTTCTTCCCTGATTTTTGTGTCATGCAGAAGCTTCACACGAGGAACTTGATTGGTGCGGGTGAGTGCAAAGGGGGGTTGTACCAGATGGGTTTATTCAAGGATGAAAGAAGGGCCATGATGACATCCGGGGACACATGGCATAAAAGATCAGGTCATGCATCGAATGACAAGCTTACACACATTGATTTCCTTAATAATGTTTCCGTTTGTAAATCATGTGATTCCTGATCAAAGGCGAAACACACTAGACTTCCTTTTTTGAACAACAACAATAAAACAAATGATTGTTTTGAACTATTGCATTGTGATATTTGGGGAAAGTATCGTATTCCTTCTTTATCGGGAGCTAGTTATTTTTTGACCATCGTCGATGACTTTAGCAGGGCAGTTTGGGTTTTTCTGCTAAAGTTTAAATATGAAGCTAGTAGATGCATGATTAATTTCCATAATATGGTAAAAACACAATTCAGAAAGATGATCAAGAGAATTAGATGTGACAACGGGGGTGAGTTCACATCCAATGAAATGAGAAAAATTTTACAACGAACAGGGAATTATTCTTGAGACGACTTGCCCTACACCTCACAACAAAATGGGGTGGTTGAGCGGAATCATAGGCATCTCCTAGAGGTTGCGCGTGCTCTCAGATTTGAGTCTAACACTCCAAAACAGTTTTGGGGAGAATGTGTGTTAACTGCCACATATGTAATAAACCGTTTACCTTCCAAAGTTCTGGGAAATAAAACTCCATATGAGGTCGTGTTCGGTCACAAGCCAGATTATGGTCACATGAGAATTTTTGGGTGTTTGGCTTACTATAGAAGCACAAAAACAAAGGGAGACAAGTTTGAATTGAGGGGGAGACTTGGGGTTTTCTTGGGATATCCTCAATGGACTAAGGGATACAAACTATATGATATTAAAAGTAAGAAGATGGTGACTTCCAGGGATGTTAGATTTCATGAGTCAATTTTTCCTTTTGAAAGGATGAGTATAAATCAAGAAGAATTGGAGTTACCTCTCAGATCCGCCTATGAAGAGGAACCAGGCTTTCAATGAGTCATGACCAGTGAGCAAGAAAATGTAGCTCAAAGTGAGGAACCTGATTCTAATTCAGAACCTCATCAAGCAGTGGAAAGCGCATCGTGACACCTTATATCCATCACATAATCAAGACAGTGAGTACGAAAGAACTGTAAATGAGCATGCTGAACCAGTTCAGACAAAGAGGACCAGGACACAACCAAGACATCTAAAGGATTTTTGTGGTACAACTTCCCCCATCTGTCGACAATGCACTAACCCCACCAAGTCAAGATTCCTCAATGGTACACCCCTTATCTAATTATGTTTCTTATGAAAAGTTTTATGTGCCTCACAAAGCCTTTTTAGCGGCCATCGATTCAAACGACGAGCCTAAAAAAATTCATCAAATTGTTAAGGATGAGAGATGGAAAGAGGCTATGCTAAAAGAAATTCGAGCTCTTGAAGAATATGGCACATGGACTCTAGCAGAATTACCTAAAGGCAAACGTGCCATTGATTCTAAGTGGGTGTACAAGGTGAAGTTCAAGCCGAATGGAGAAGTTGAAAGATTCAAGACTCGTTTAGTGGCAAAGGGTTTTACTCAAAGGGAAGGCGTTGACTACCATGACACATTTGCACCGGTAGCCAAATTGGTTACCATTAGAACTCTGTTGGCCATCGCTATCAAAAGAGAATGGGAGATCCACCAACTCGATGTCAACAATGCATTCTTACATGGGGATTTGAATGAAGAAGTGTATATGAAGATCCCTCAAGGCTTTGCTAAGGAGGGGGAAACAAGAGTTTGTAGGTTTCACAAATCACTTTACGACTTAAAGCAGGCGTCAAGGAATTGGCATAAAAAATTCACAAGTGCTTTAATAAATCTTGGTTTCACCCAGTCTAAGGCTGACCACTCTCTTTTTATTCAACAAAAGGGAAATGATTTTATGGCTGCCCTCATCTATGTAGATGATGTGATAGTAGTCGGTAATAACCCCACCAAGATCCAGAACATCAAAGACAGCCTTGACAAACTTTTTAGCATAAAAGACCTCGGCATTCTCAAGTATTTCCTTGGGATTGAAGTGTCTCGCACCTCGGAGGGTTTGGTTCTCAGTCAAAGAAAATACACCCTCGACATTCTTAAGGACTGTGGTCTTCAAGGATGCAAGCCGAGCTTATTCTCGATTGAACAGAACCACAAGCTGGATAGGTGTGAAGGCGAACCAAAGATTGATGCTAATCGGTACCGTAGAATCATTGGCAGACTTCTGTACCTGCAGGCGACTCGACCCGATATAGCATATTCTATAAACGTGGTGAGCCCATTTGTTGCTGACCCTCGGCAGCCTCATATGGATGCCACACATCGATTTTTGAGATATCTCAAGGCTACTGCTAGACAAGGCATCTTCTTCCCTCGAAGTAGCGGTTATAATCTCACAGCATATTGTGATTCTGATTGGTTAGGATGCTCGTACACAAGAAGATCCAGAACAGGCTATTTATTACTCCTTGGAGGCGCCCCTATATCGTGGAAAAGTGAAAAACAGTCTGTTGTTTCTCGTTCGTCCGCTGAAGCGGAATACCGATCCATGGCATCCACCGTTAGCGAAGTTATCTGGCTCTGTTGGCTACTAAAGGGGCTATGTATAATTTTCCCTGGACCAACCCCATTATTCTGTGACAACCAGGCTGCCCGCCACATAGCCAACAACCCTGTCTTCCACGAACGAACTAAACACGTAAAAATGGATTGTTTTTTCGTTCGGGAACGTGTTGATTCTATGGAAGTCCAGCCACACCATATTGAGACTAGAATGCAAATAGCAGACCTCCTCACAAAGGGATTGGGAACTCAGCAGCTCAGATTCCTACTCGACAAGTTGGGCATTCACAACTTACATGCTCCAAATTGAGGGGGAGTATTAGAAATCAAATATTCTCAGTATCACTCCTATTATTACTACCTATTCTTTAGCATTACCTTGTTTAGCTCTTTTGCTAGCCTTTTTATTCTGGTTGTATGCTCTGTTTTGAACACACGAAATATACACATATTCCCTGGATATTATTGTTTTCTACAAACCGTGCCCCGCCTCGCCCCGCCCCACTCAATATATAAGTATACATACTTTTTTAAAATTATACTACAAATATACTTCTACATACATATGTGTGTATACAATAAATAAAAAATTCTTTGGTCATATAATATATTAATATTTATATTTGAATGAGATGAACGATGAATTATTAATGTATTTTTTATGTATAGCATTTTAATTTATATATTAGATTATTAATATAAATAGATTAACCATTCAAGTTTAAGTACCTTTTTCTTAATTTTGGAAAATTTTATCGTATTTTGACTTTGATTTAATATATTCTCTTTTAATAATTATTTAGAGAAAACTTTGTGCATGTTGATTCAAATGGCAACAACTTCACACAAATAGAAATGCAAAGTATGTAGCTACTTAGGTTATGGCGGGGCGGGCCAGACCCGCCCCGCATGGGGCGGGGCATGGGTCAACAATTTTGGACCCGTGCGGGTCACGGGGCGGGACGGGTCCACCCTGTGGAGTCACGGGGCGGGTCCGGTTCTTGCAGCCATCCCGACCCATTGCCATGCCTAAATATAGTAGAGTGAATGTATTTTTGAAATTAGAAGGGTAAAACTTGTCCAACACTTTATTACACTCTAAATCGAGGTGTTAAAAAGTGACAAATATAGGTGTTGGGAAGGTTATTGTTAACATCCTCAAACACTTATTAACACCTCCATTTTTTAAACAAATTTCTCTCAAACAAGTGTTAACCTAAACACTTCTTAACACTTCTATTACTAACGCCTCTCAACACCTAATCCAAACAGATCGTAAAAGCGCCTATATACCACCTTTTTGTAAAGTGTAATAAGTTGTACACATGGTGTCATTTATGTAATTTTGACTGAAATTCAAAATTTATATTTATTGAGCATTATGAGCATCAAATTAAACTATTCTATTAAGTATTATGGATCTATTATTGAGTATCGTGATATTTGCTCTACATCTTCTAGTTTACTTTTCTTTCTTTTATAAAAATTCCTTAAATTATATCATATCTATAATCAATTTTTATGAATTTCAATATGTGAATCTAATTTAATACTATATTTTTGAAATATGTATTAATATGAAAATTGTAAGTTCTACTAGTTGAGTATCCAGACATTTTCATTGTACATCAAGTATCCAGACAATTGGGTATACAAATTTTCAAAATCTCATTTGAGCATCAACACATCTTCATTGAGTATCATGTGTGTAATATTAAGCATCATGATTATATGTATTGAGCATTAGGACTCTGCAACTCATCAACTTAGTATACAAAATTTAGAAACCTCATTTGAGCATAAAAACATCTTCATTGATTATCATATGGGGTTTTGACACAAATATTACAAAAAAAATAGACAATGGACAAAAAAAGACCTTACTTCTTAATTTCCAAAAATGTGACTAATAAGTCCATTCTTTACTTATTAGCCCTCCCTTGATCCGTTCCAGCTAGCTTTTTTCAGCATCTTAACTAATCTAACATGCAGCCCGTAAGACACCACAACCATAGCAACATTTAATATTGCTATGGGTCTAGCCATTTATGATTTTTTTTAATTTAATATTATTTAATAAAATTCGTGACAATGCACTCTATAGGTCTAGGATTATTAATTTTTTTTTTATTTAATATTATTTCTGGAGAAAAATATGAAAATTGTGTGACAAATCTTCTAGGGACCAACGTCCTAGTTAATACCGCTCTAGTGACTACCGCCGAAGTTGCCAGTATCGTTGGAGTGACCATCGTCTCAGCTACTACCGCTGCAGTGACATCATCTCAGTTACTACCGTCCCAGTTACTATCGCTCCAGTGACTACCGTCCCAGTTACTACCGTTCGAGTGACTACCGTCCCAGTGACTACCTCCCAGTTACTACCGCTCCAGTGACTAATATCCTAGATACTATCGTCCAGTGACTAACGTCTGCTCGTCCAGTTACAATCACCCGACCCGACCAGTTACAGTTACCTGACCTGGTTAGTTACAGTTACTTGACCCGACTAGTTATATTTATCTGACCCGACCGGTTACATTTACGTGACCCGACTAGTTACAGTTACATGACTCGGCCAGTTATAGTTATCTGCTCGATCAGTTACAGTTACATATCTGACCAATTACCGTTACTTGTCCGATCAGTTACAGTTACCACAATCTGATCAATTACGGTTATCCGATCCGACCAATTATAGTTACACAATTCAACCGTTTATAATTACCCCGTCCAAGCAATTATAGTTACATGATCCAATCAATTAAAATTACATGGTCCAATCACTGGGATATACCTGCTGCTACATTGAGCACCAACAGCCACCACCGCTGGCTGACTGTGACTGCCATCGCCTGCCTGTCGCCCCCTGCCGACTGTGACCGCCACCACTACACGTCCCATCTCTTATCCGAACAAATCTATTTAGGTGTTTCAGACCCTCACTCTTTCACGTACTGTTCTGGCGAAAATGTCGAATTCAACCTTCTCCTTTGCTTATCCACGATGGCGACGCCCAGAACTCCATCCATCGTGGTGTCTTCCTCTGGCGAAGATCTTTGTCGAGATATTCGATGATGAATTGGTATATTCAATTCCTCACAAATTTTGTGTTTTTTTTTTGCAAATTGCCTTAGGGTTTGAATTGAGGAATACGGAGATTCTTGGTTGAAGAAATTGGATGGATTGACATCACAAAAACATGAAGGTGTGTAGATTTGACCGATAGATGGTACAATAGGTTCCATATACGCAGATTGGTAAGTACAATCATGACAAAGAAATAAACATTAAAGACCAACCTTAGTGTTGAATTCTCAAATCCCTAAGGGCCGCTGCTATAGCAAATCTAGTAAACATTGTAGGATTCAACCCCTTTTGCCAAAACATTAAATAATCTATTATCAATGAAACATTAAATAATCTATGATCAATGATTATACATATAATATGTAACTTAGTTGGACTCTATTATATCACACGTCTTTGAAACTAATTAATTTAGCTTATCCCTTTTCTCATCAATTTACTATCACAAACTATGTATCAACATTTTTAAAATGATTTTGTGTTATTCTCTTATATATTCAATGACGAAAATGTCTTGACACTTATAATTTTGATCATTTTAAAAGTTATATTATACTCCTTATATATAGGGTGAGGTTCTAATAAGAAGAAACATTTAAAAAAATTCAACATTTTCATAAAGTTTATATGGATATGACAAGTGAGCATTTTTAATGGATGTTAACAGCCAGGTTTACAACACAAAACAACGGACGACTTGCTCACTTTGTAGGGGTTAGGTTGTGCCGCCGGATAATCTGTGCGGAGTTTTTGAGTAGTACAACTTCTACTTTGCCTTTTTAATTTGCAGGTTTTCGTTGGTCACGGTTTGGCTTGCCGAATCCGGCAGAGATAGACGGTTTTGGTCTAGTGCAGCGGCGGAAATTTGTCGGCCCAGATTTCTTTAATTGGTGGATTTTGGTCGGAGCAAGGCGGAAGGGATGGCAGATGATTGTATAATGCAAGAGCATGAGCGGGGATTTTTGTAACACCCCGGCGCCGCAGGACCAAGGTAGTTACTTCAGACCTCTAGTACTGTCCTCACACACCGCCACTAGCCTTTTCCGTGCACTTTGTCCTCACTCGTGCGCGCCCTGAGAAACTTTCCAGAGGGTCACCCATCCCAAGACTACTTTGGAGTTCTTAGGTGATGGAGTTCCAGGGGGTCACCCATCCCAAGACTACTCTCGTGCAAGCACGCTTAACTTTAGAGTTCTTAGGTGATGAGCTCCCTTAAAAGGAGATGCATCTTGTTGCTATGAGTTGTATTATTAATCCGTTTAAATTAAATCTCAAGTGTTACAATTTTACTCATGGGCTAACAATTTGAAGTTAATAATCATGGGGCTAGATGACGAGATGAACAAGGAAGATGAAGTTGTGATGGTACGTCCCCCTCCGGAACCGCCGCCTTGGAGTGGCCGCGTGGCTAGGGTTTGGAAAATGACGCTTCAAGGGTGGATTGGGCCACATGCGGTTTCTTGCTTTATTTTTATTTAAAGAGTTATTTCCCTTACTTTAGACCTTTTGCTTTCGTTTTGTTTTGATTGTGTTCGTGATGTTCTTGAGATATTTGAAGTCGTTATATGCCTCAAAGCTCCCGCTTAGTGGTCAGCGAAAAGTTTCACTCTTGTATGGGTGAATGTTTCTATGCTTGATCAGGGATTGAGGGGTCTTTTTGGCTACTTTCATATTTTTGAAGTTTGAAAGAGTACGATGACCTTAAGGGTCAAAATGAACTCTATGTTGTCCATTAGGTGGTCACTGGTCAGTGATTCGCGCTGCTTCTTTCGAGGTGACCGTCTCAGAATATGATCGTATGGTAATTTTTGAGTTTAGCAGGAGTCTTTTGAAAGAGTGTTGGTGGAGTTTTGAGCTTTTGGCTGATTGTAACCGCAAATGTTTGTTTACAATAATATAGTTTGGCATTTTTCTTTCAAAGAAGAAGAAGAAACAATTATGTGAGAAATGTGAATGAATCTCAGTTGTTAGATTCAATTATATTGCAAATTTGCAATAAAAGAGTTTAATGTTGCACCCTAAAATGTAATAGTACATGGTGGCATTCTTGTAAATACTTTTGAAATATCGGGAGGAGAATCGAGCTCGATGTATTCTAGGAGGGTGGCAGGTTCGGGGCGTCCCACAATATATAAATTTTCGTGCAACATGAAACTGTTTCGAGTCTACACAATAAATTAAATGACTAAGAGTCATTCTCATTTCTTACATTGCATCTTTAGCTTGAACCAAAGTCTATGTATATACTATCTATATTATATATATACACTGATAGGATATTTGGATGCTTTACAATCACATAGTGGGAATTTGAAATCTGAAAATTTTAAAATTATCTATGTTCTCCATATTCTCAATAAATCTTGGAGGAATATGAAAAATATCCATAAATGTCACAATTTTTCGGGAAATACCAAGTATTAAAACCTCACTTGAAATATATCTAAAGACTTTTTGAAACATAATTCGACTTCTTGAAATGCTCTCGTATAAATATCAAATTATGTAGAGACTTTTCGTTGAATTTAAAATAACATTGTTTCTATAACCTTGTTTCTATTAAAGAGAGACTTTTCTAAATTAAAATGTTTGAATCATGTTAACACTATAGTACCTCACATTTCGCACACTTGTTGTCATATTCTCAAATGATCACATTAGAAGAGCAATGTAACTTCACTAAACACTTCAACAACATGATTCTACGTCACAATCACCATGATCAGTGCCAAGTAGTATTAATGAAATAGAGTCAATGTTATATCAGACATGATAAAATTATTTTAAAAAGCGAAGTTGTGATGCACTCTAAACTCCTATACAAAATATCTTTATAAATGCTAAGCGTGTCTTCAAGTTAAGATGAAGACCTCTTTCTAAATGTGATTGACTAAGGAAGTCATGCATGTTTGAGTCTTTGAGACGGAAAGAATGACAATGAAGATAGTAATTCTTACATTGCTTATAATGAGTTCTTAAACTAGTGGTCAAAAGGTAAATCTTTTGACTTTAAGCCCGCTCAACCGTATCAACTTTTTGTACGTAATCCATTTGTTCACTATTAGTTGGTCTTAGAGAATTATGGGAAAATGATTTATGTATCCCAAACATTGAAGGGGTGTGATATAAGTACCTCAAAACTTGCACATGTAATATATATTCCCCAGACATTATATAAAAAGTCATGTTAGCATCACGATCATATATTCTATTACAAATGTAATTTTAAGTTGTTAAGAACATAATTTAAAATATACAAAACATTTATGAGGATGCAATTAAAATTAAATTCTATCGTATGTTATATAATTTATTTCACAAACGAAATTTTAGAATGTTAACTGCATTCTAACAAAGCTTAGAGTAATATCATGTATTGCAAAATTGATTTTGTATGATCTCACTACAAAAGCAACATATTTTTAGGGAAATTTTCTGATTAATCCCATAACTTTTGACTATGTTCACTATTTGTCCCCTTAACTTTGTGTACTTGCAAATAATATCCTACAAATAATAACTTTGCTCACATTAAGGATATTTCCATAAGAAACTTAGAAACTGCAAATAATAACTTTGCCCACATTAGGGATATTGCATTAGACACTTAGAAAGTAACCTTCTCATAAAAGGTGATTAGAAATTGCTACTGATGTCAATTTTTAAGCTGAAAGTAATACATCCTGATGAAAAGGTCCTTACATGGAGAAACTTATTAATTAATTACAGGACCTATTTTATAAGTGAATAAAATTGCAAAATAATGAAGTGTGCATATGTTATGGGACTAAGTCTACAATTTTCTCTATTTGTTATAGATATCATTTCACATACTTTCACACAAGAAAAACATGACTCCATGGTGAAGTATCAATGACCAAACAAATTCAATACATATGATCAACTTCATAGTATATTCATTTAATTTATGAAGAACGTAACGCTGTGAGATGAGAGAAAAATAATAATATTTTAAAACTTGAAGATAATATTATTAAATATAACTCTTGTGTTTTTATATTGTCACAAATGAGACAAACTCAATAAACTTTGCAATAATGTTACATTTTTCTTGAATGATTACTATAGCGTTACACGAATCTATTAGTGACCAAATAAAAGAAAATTCATTAGTATTAATATAGAGTTTTTGACACATTTACTTACATGTTCATTCATATAGGCTGCCCATCCCCCCAATCCCCCCAGTGGTCCATCCCCTCCACCGACTTCAAATGATGTTTTACTTGGACTGTAATTTGTTGGTCTGGTCTGGTTTCTTTGTCCTTTTATAGCTATCCAAGTCTGGTCGGTTTGGTCTGGTCTGGGATAGATTACAGTCCAAGTAAAAACATCCTTATCCCACACCTTCGCCACAAGCAGCAAACGCGGCCCTTACCTTGGTCAACCCGTCAAACCCCCCTCTCCATCTCATGGTTGTACATAGCCGCTTCGGCATATTTAAACCAAAACCCCAGTTCAACCTCACTCTTTCTCTAAATGCGCCCAGTCCTATCCCTAAATCTCTCATCCTTGCCCTTTTTTATCCAAATTGGAAATCCGCGATGAATGATGAATTTAGTGCTCTCATAAAAAAATACGTGGGAGTTGGTTTCCCATTCCCTAACACCAATATTATTCATTGCATGTGGCTTTTCAAACATAAGTACAGGTCGGGTGGCTCTCTTGAGCGTCACATGGCTCACCATGTTGTTAATGGATGGTCTAAGCAACTTGGCATTAACTTTGATGACACTTTTAGTCCGGCTGTCAAGCCCGCTACCATCCAAACGGTTCTTAGCCTTCCACTTCATCACTCTTGGCCACTTCATCAGTTAGACGTCAAGAATGTGTTTCTTCATGGCACTATTGATGAAATAGTTTATATGTATCAACCACCTGGATTTTGAGAGCTTTTCATCCTCATCATGTATGTCGTCTGATCAAATCTTTATATGGCCTCAAGCAATCACCTCTAGCATGGTACAAACGATTTTCTTCCCTCGCAACCTCCATGAGTTTTCGTCACAGTACATATGATCGTTCTTTATTCATTTATAAAAATGGCTCAAATATTGCATACTTACTACTATACATTGACGATATCATTTTGACTACCTCTACGGACTCCCTTCGTCGGTCTTTCATCTCCACCATATTGAATTTGCTATGTCTGAATTGGGACCATTGACTTTTTTCTTGGGCATTGCCATAATTAGAAATTGTGCAGGTATTTTCCTATCCCAAACTAAGTATGTGAGGGACATTATCACACAAGCCAAAATGGATTCATGTAATCTAGTTGCCACCCCAGTTGATACACAAGCTAAAATTGGTGCCACAGATGGTTCTCCCATTGATAGTCCCACTCTCTACCGCAACCTTGTCGCTGCTCAACAATATCTTACTTTCACTCAACCAGATATCTTCTATATATGCCATTCAACAAATTTATCTTTTCATGCATGACCCACGCACTTCGCACATTCATGCCTTAAAACACATATAGTGTTATGTTCGTGATACTCTCCTGGGCTTGCAACTTAGACCATCCTCCATCTCTTCTCTTATCTCCTATACCAACGCTGATTGGGCTGGTTGTCCAGACACTTGTCGGTCTGCTTACGGTTATTTTGTTTTCCTGGGTGACAACCTTTCATCCTGGTCCTCTAAGCCTCAACCCACTAAGTTCTCGGTCCAGTGCTGAAGCTGAATATCGTGGTGTTGCCAATGTTGTGGCTAAGACGTGTTGGTTACGCAATTTACTTCTCGAGCTCCATTTCCCTCTTCACAAAGCTTCCTTGGTGTATTGTGACAACATTATCTTTAATGTTATTCGCACGCATGCATTTTAATTTTACTTTGTTCTAATATACTACACACATAATATGAGAGTAATATGCAAGGGATACTTTAATTTCCTAAATGAGATAAATAAACGAGGGTTTTCTATAAATATTACTAAATACAATTCATGGACAAAAATATTATTATAGTTAATGTGCATAGTCATTGAAGTAACTATGGTAGTCACTAAGTCATATTTTTGCTCATTACCTTCATTTCAGTCATATATTATATTTGTCATTATTTCTTTAATAAAATCACTAAATAAGAGTTATTTTATGTAGTTTGACAGAAATACGTACCCCAGACGCTTGGCCACATCTATTGTTGTAAACACAATGCCGGACCGCCGCAATTCAACGGTTGCCGTAGATCCAGACGCTGCGGGCTACTGCGGATCTGGTCACCGCCGCAGCCGGCAACTCGCCATCACCGGACTAATCCTGTTACCAAGGAACTTATCTTGGTTGTGCAAGGAAACTACTAAGATATTGGGAATGGAAAATATGGAATGAAAGTCCTATTTAAAGAATAAAAATATAATTAATCCTATTTAGAAATTTAAACAAGTTATTCGGTCCTCGGGTAGGATGTTTTTACTTGGACTGTAATTTGTCGGTCTGGTCTGGTCTGATGTAGTCTGGTCTGGTAATGTCTGGTTTCTTTGTATTTTTATAACTATCCAAGTCTGATCTGGTCTGGTCTGGTCTGGTCTGGTTTGATCTGGTCTGGGCTGGGACGGATTACAGTCGAAGTAAAAACATCCGAAGATCAAATGTCAAGCTATATGATTACATATAAATTCTCATTTCGTCGAATCGCCAACTAATGAAGTTATTTCTCATGCAACACGAATGTATTCGCCGGATGATGCATATATATGTTTTATTATTATTGACACTCTCATTT
Source organism: Cuscuta epithymum (assembly GCA_945859915.1). Lineage (NCBI taxonomy): Eukaryota > Viridiplantae > Streptophyta > Magnoliopsida > Solanales > Convolvulaceae > Cuscuta > Cuscuta epithymum. The sequence continues at coordinate 221,369 of CAMAPF010001115.1, read as the reverse complement.
ATTTATTGTTGAACACACTCTAAATTCTTAACTTGTTTCTAGAATGTAACATTGTCAAAAATAATAATTCGTGTTTGAAGAAAATAATTCATATGCAGTATTTTATGAGAAAAAATTAAAAATATTGATAAATAATTCTTTTGGATTCTTTTACAAATTCATGATATTTATTAATTTTTAACTAATTTAAAATTATTTAATATTTTAGGATGATTGGATTATAATTTTTTTAATATTTTTAAAAAAGTATTAGTATTTTTATCTTTTTCACATTATTAATTTTAAAATCAAGTTTTTGATTTTTGGTTAATTTGAATTTCATTTTTCCTTTAAGGTTTTTATATTGACCTTTTTACTCTCCTTATTTATATATATTTTATATTCGTTATATATTTATAATATCTTACATGTTATGAAATTTTAATATTTAAATTGATATAATTTTTTTCCATATTCTATAATTATATATTTTATATTATTTAATTCCAAAAATACCTAAAAAGTTGATAATGTGAAAATAACTTTTTGTAATCTTGTTTTCCCTTTTTATTTATTTATGGAAATTTTAACTAATTTTTTGGGTCAAACGAAAGTCAACATATGATAGTTTAGATTATTACAATGTGACATTTGTTTTTTAATTGACGGAACGGATAGTCGGTCATGTTAATAGGCAGAAGGTCCCTAAGGTTGGGATGATTCTGAAATCATCGATATGCATGTATGATTATTATGAGCGGATCGCCGATAATTAGGATTATTATTATCAATTTTTCCTATTTCATACCAAGATCTCAAATTTGTCCACACTAATTAGTCATGTAGTCTTATATTACTAGTAATTTTTTTTGTTTGAAAAAACAAAACAGGAACGGAGGGAATAGGAAGGATTTGAAACCTTTGCCTTGCTTTAGAGCAAGACACGGTATCCGGCTTTTGGGGAATGTCCGATCAAAACTTCAATGGTCAGAGATTTTAAGGTCCACATCTCGAGGCTTCTCTTCTCCCGTCTGACAACCCTTCACCTGCAACAGGGCCGGCCATGGGGGGAGGTAGCCTAGACATTTGTCTAGGGCCTCCAAATTTGGTAGGGCCTCCATTTTAAAAAATAATAATATTATATATACCTTAAATCTTTAATTAAATTAATTAAAATACTTAAAAATTAGTGTAGAACAAAAGATACGTTGATGCAAAAAACCAAATTATCAAGATTAACCATGTTCGGTGATATATAAGAAAATAATGACAAATATAGATCTAAATAAGAGTGAATACAATATGTCTTTTTGTACTTTAGTAACTATAACTTTATAAAGTGGATGGAAATATGCATAGTTTTACTTACTATATCTCTTTCCATCCACTTTAAAGTGAATACAATAATCATGATTGTGTTAACTATAATGCATATGCATAGACAATAATTTAATATCCCAATTCAAGTATATTCAGAGAGATAGTTTTGATGTGTACGTATATAATATGATGAGTTATAAATGTATTATTTTTAATAATTTATTATCAAATTGTCACTTAAGAGGGTTAATTGTTCTCTAAAATAGAAAGTGAAAACATTTAGTTGAAATGTCTAAATTAGGATGTCCTTTAAATTTTTAGGCCCCAATCCTCCCCCAATTTGTAAAATAGTTATATATTTTTATATGTTAGAAGATTGTGTAAAAGATCATCAGGAAAAAACTAACCAAGCCACATTAATATTTCTTTCTGGCTATGTCATTCCTATTTGTTTCTTATTATAGTTTTGTATTTTTTTACTAAAAAATATATTGAAGTTATACTCTCTCTGCTCTGCTAAAATTGTCTCATCTTTCGTTTTCAGCTTATGCATTAAGAATGTCACATATCAAATTTGACAAAATTTGTGTGGTTCTAAATCATATTTACTTTATCACTTCAATATCAACCACATAAACTAGTTTTTCTTAATAATTGTAAAACTTTATCATAACCTAGTGTTAGTGAGATGTGAGTACGTTGTATCTCATAATTAAATACGAAGTATTATTTGGTTGTTTAGGGCCTCAAAATTGCTCTAGACGGCCCTGACCTGCAAGGCACTCTCCCGCACGAAAGAGGATCTCGATGGGAATAGGAATATGGTGATCTCGTCCCCATGCGAGACAAAACCTATCTAGCTAATTAATGGAGTCCCAAGGCCCGGCATCTATGTTGGGCGGGTCCGAGCGGGCGGTGCACTCATAGCACGTGGGCGCTCCAAACCAAGCAAAACCCTAACTTCAAGATTGCATCATATCCCGTTTGTCAAGGAATTGAAATTAAATTGTTCATTCAGTAAATTCCATTATCAAAAAATTGATCTGATGATGAGAGAGATCAGACGGGTTGGGTTACGTTATATACTTACAACAACGAAGACGACAACCCATCCAATGAAATTATGAAAATTGACCCAAAAAACCCACACACACCGATACATCAACTGCCCCCCCCCCCCCACACACACACACACCACATATGAATTGAAACATTAGATCAAAATTAATTTAGACCGACTTCTTTCGTATCACACTAGATCAGGTTAAACGTAAACAGACCTGATCAAATCAGATTAGATTTTCATAGTTATAAATTACAATAGAATAAGTATATATCAAATTAAATCAGAGCAGACTTAAACAGATCAAACCTGATTAGATTATAATTGACCAATTCAGACAGAAAAATTACAATACAATTTAAACACTCTAGACGAGGGGAGAATTATCTGAACTAAACTAAGACCCTCATTGCCAAGTTATATTTTCGTCTTATTTGTCTCATCGGTCAATTTTTTAACCAAACACTAAAATTGACTTTGCATATTAAAATTTGTATAATTGTTTTTCATATAATTGTTTTTTAATATTAGTTTTTCATATAATTGTTTCTTAATTTTATTTTTAATATATATTTAATTTTTAATATAATTTTTCTACGTATCAGCATATTGTAAGTTGTTTTCCATTTTATGGGCCTACTAGTCTTTCCTAATTTGAGTTGGTGATTATAATGATATGAATTCAATATGAAGCATTTCACCTAATATTGAGTGACATCATGAGCAGGTGCCAGGCTCAGTAGACTGATGTAAAAATATATTGTCCCAAAAAGGTTCGTCACATTAACTTTTCTTAATCAATGATAACAAAATTTGGACAATAATTTTAATTGTTAGATTTATATACAATTTATAAATTTTATACTTTTTTGAAAATATATTGAATAAGGAACATTTTGATATGTTTTCCATGTTCAAAATAATTTCATATTAAAAAATATTATTAGTCAAAATTGATTGTCATTGACTAAGAAAAGTCAATTTGGCGAACATGTTGGAGTATTGTTTTTTACTAGTATAATACTTCTTCATTTTAATTTTATTTAACAATTTTTTGTTGAAAAGAAAATACTCTGTATAAGTGTATATTATTTCATCGGATATTATTAATATTATACATAATTAATATTATACATAATTTTAATCGTAGAATAAAAACACCAAAAACTTAGGTGTCAAATCCGCCTATTATGAGGTGTAAGGTATAACAGAGTATGTATATAGGGTGATGTTTAATGCCCGACAAGAAAAATAAATGGGAACGAGGTGAATCTTTGGAGCCTGAATATAGAGGGATAATAACATAAATAGTACTCTGATTAACTAATGATAATATTCCCAAAGTAAATTGGTATCCTAATTATCTTGGAACATTTTAATTCATGAATTGCGAAACTTCACTTAGCTTGCAATTTGACCCAAGTAATTTGGCATATATAACAGTTTGAGCTTTATTTTGTTTTCCCTAAAATAATCATATCAAATAAATTATTCATTCATGTATCATGGTTAGCAAATTTAGATGTTTCTTAGTTCAAAAATTGCCCTAATTAAATAGGAGTAAAAATGTTTTGAAATTCCAAAATAGGAGTATCATGTTTTTTATTTCCTGAATAGGAGTAATATGCCAAGTCTGGAAAAAAATGTCATGTTTAAAGCTTTGTAATGTCAAACTTGTCAGAAATTTACTCCTATTTAGGGAATAAAAAACATGATACTCTTATTTTGGAATTTCAAAACGTTTTTACTCCTATTTAGGGAATTCCTTCTTATTAGTTTCATCAATTCAAGAAAGAACCAATTATGTCGCTATTTGGGCATTGGAACCTATCACAATACACAATCTCATTCGACTTAAGACAACTTTATAAACTTGGTAAAATTAAATAATTATTTGCACATAATTGTTTTTCAAATTTTCATAAAGTTAAGGGTATCAATAAAATATTTTAACTGAACATTTAAATTGATACTTGTAGGAGACATTTAAATGTATTTAAGTTACCAATTTACTTCATTCAACAGTTAAAGAACCGAAATGCACTAATAGTTATGGTAGTGCGAGATTTTCATCAAACTATTCAAATGGTAGTGGAATAAATGTTATTGGCTTTCATACTGCCGAGAACAATCTGCTTCATAACTAGAAGGACATGACTTGTTGCTTCATTACTTTGAATTACCGTTCTTATTATGTATTCATTTTGCTTTTCAGCTTTTGAGAGAGTTGTAAGTGTTTCAAGTCACTATACTTCAGTTTGAAGACTTGCGTAGTAATGTTAAACTTCAGTTTATCCTAATGACATCTACGACTCAATAACAGAGTCAAAGTCTGATCATTGAGCTTATGTCTGAGGTTGTTGGTATGATCTTGATTGTAAAACATGAAAGGATATCATCTGGTTTTTGGAAAAAAGAAATAAAGGAAGATCATAGACAACCATAAGTAAAAATAAAAAAATAAACCACACCTCATAAATTTGTTTTGATTATTATCGACAATCATTTTAATTAATTAATGAATACTTAGTATAATAAATATAAACTCCGTACGTATTATAACAAAATTTCATTTTCCTTTAATTTACATTTTCTCTACCGTGCCCCTCACCCTTTAATTTCCTACCATTTTTCGGGTTTTCCTGCTATTAAAGATTTAAATCATGAGATGAAATTCAACGCCATATATATTTTAAATGTTGGGTGCAAAAGAAAAACTTAACATAAACTATTAGTGAAGTAAGTGAAGTCAAAAGTTCCCCTCTTTTATACTTTCACATATTACATAAAACATATAAAGTGACTTCTTTTATGTAATTTCCAAATACTTCTTCCCACGCAATAAAAATAAAAAGTGGAGGAATATAAAGGATTATATTAGATGCAAGCAAGAAGCTACGAATAAATGTTTGATTGGATTTAAAAAGCTAGAAAATAGCTCAGCCCTAGAAACATTTCTATATCTATATAATAAGTTGATGATAATGATTCAAACAGATATCTCACTCTCTTGTGTTCTGATTGGGATTGGGGCATGTGTTCCAAATCCACAATTCTCATCAACCCAATTCTGCCCCTTTCGTCTTGCTTCACTCCCTCTCTCTCTCTTTCTCTCTAGGTTTAGGTCTTTCAATTCTTAGCTAGCTTAATTGTTCTCATCTATATATCCAGCAATCCGGCCTATTCATCCTCCATCTTTTCCGGCTTAGCTAGCTAGTTCCTAGCTAGCTAGCTTAGCTATTCCACAAACCACCCCAATAAAACAAAAACGAAAACAAACCCTTTAATTCGTTTCTTGGTTGATCTTATACACACTTTTTAGCAGTAAATTAAATAGTCCTGCTCGATGTATAGAGGGGTCTAAATAAGCTAGGACGAGCTGTAATTTTCCCTTTTTTAGCAAGCTTCACTTTAGTTCATTTACAAGCATACATGGCGAGCAACCAATGGTGGACGGGCCAAGTAGGGTTTCTGGGAGGGGAGCCTTCATCCTCTACCGGAGGGGTCAATAACCCAGATCCGAGGATGTCCATGAACGAAAACAACACCGGAGACATCTGCGGGGACGACGAGGAAGACGAAAGAGAGACCGAGAATGAGCCTAGAGACGGCGCTATTGAGGTCTCCACAAGGAGAAGGCCTCGGGGGAGGCCCCCGGGATCGAAGAACAAGCCGAAACCGCCCATTTATGTCACGCGGGACAGCCCCAACGCGCTGAGGAGCCACGTGCTAGAGGTGGCGAACGGAGCTGATGTGGCGGAGAGCATAGCGGAGTTTGCTCGCCGGAGACAGAGGGGCGTTTGTGTGCTGAGCGCGACCGGGACAGTCACAAATGTAACCCTAAGGCAACCGTCGACTCCTGGGGGCGTCATGGCGTTACACGGCCGGTTCGAGATACTCTCATTGACGGGCGCTTTTCTCCCTGGTTCAGCCCCGCCGGGCTCGACGGGGCTGACCATATACCTAGCTGGAGGTCAAGGGCAAGTTGTGGGCGGGAGCGTGGTGGGGTCACTTATCGCTTTCGGGCCAGTTATGGTGATAGGTTCGACATTCGCGAATGCTGCGTATGAGAGGCTGCCTTTAGAGCCGGAGGATCAGAGAGATCACGTCCCGCTCCGAGGAGGTGGAGCGCCGCTGGGGCTCGAAGGCCCTAGCGGTGGCGCCATGGTGGATCAGTCTCATCATGTGCCTGTGGGTGTGTACAATTTGCCTCCACATTTGGTGCCTAATAATAATGGAGGTCAAATGAACCCTGAAGCGTTTACTTGGATGAATCATGCCCGCCCTCCTTTCTGAATTTTATAACCTAAAAGGTCAGAAAGTCTCATACTGTACTGCGTATACCACTTATAACATCAATAATAATAGAGATCAATTTATTTCTTAATTAATGTTATGTATAATTTGGTTTTGTATTTGTATCACTTTTCTACTTATACATAATAAATTATTGATTTAAATGAGCTGTAATAGTTCTTGGAAGTTGGAATTTTTATATTTTCTAGGTCTAGCTTGTTCTTGCTTATGCGCATTGTCCCTTTCTTCATAGCTTCAAGTGTTTGATTTATACTATGATAAATAGTTATACCAGATATGAAAATTGAGTTCAAAGTTTATTGCTATATCATAGTAATAAAGTATCTTGATATTCATTTAATTATAAGGCATAAACATGCACTACAACCTTTGAAATTTGTGTAGGAGCTTTGTCTAGTTATATGTTTGGGTATTTTAATTTAGGGATACATATATTTTGTGCATATTGGAACCACCATATGAACAAGATCTAATTGACTGGATATTATTGTATTAAAAAGTAGAATATAATGTATGACTGATTAAAACTAGTCATTGGAAGGGTGCATCAAAGTTCTCTTTAATTTAGAAAGTGTGGTTTTTCTTTTCCTCTCTCTTTCACTTTCTTATCCTTCTAGCTTAATTAGTTATGCTCCTTGATATGCTGCTTTTGGGGTATGATGATCATCACTGGGAAAGATTATTGAAGATTAATTAATGAAGCAAATATATTTTTGAAAAAGGCTCTCATCAATCATCAGATCATGTTTATTCCAAATTAAAGGTGCCAAAACCTAAGTTGTCGTGCATTATTATGTTTGTGAGTGAAATGTATTAATAGAAGTGAAAGTTTATTGCTTATATGGAGTTATAGAAGTAAACATTTTTCATCATTTCACTGTTTATCTGTATCAGAATATTGAATTGGTCTACTTCATCCACTCACAAGTTTCTCATCATGCACAACCAAATGATTGTATGATGGATACCATGTCAATTTCACACATACAAGAGCTACTTCCATTAATCGTAATATAGAATTAAATCCGTAATATAGAATTAAATGTGACTTACTAATTTTTAGTGACTATAATTGTATTTTAAGTTTACATTATATGACTAAAAAAGTATACATACATGTAGTCGTTACAAAGTAAACTTTAAACACAATTACAATCACTAAAAGTTACTAAGTCACATTTTTTTCATCTTTTTTTTTTCAGTAATGTTTTTGAAAAAACTCTTAATTTTACATAAACTTTAACTATTACACAGAGTAAAAAATATAGAGTTTGTTTTGACATATTGAAATTGATTGAATCGCTAGAACTTGTTGTGATAATTCCTAAAAATCTGTTGAAATGACTGAATGTATTCGATTATGAAAACATTATATATATATTTAAAATGTATTATATTACCTAAATAAAGAAACAATTGAAAGAGATAAAATAGTTTTTTGGCAAAATCATAAAACTCAATGAGACAAGTAACTTCAAATTACAAAATTAGTGTGCAAAACAAAAATAATATTACGTCCATCATAAAATTTAGACCATAATTTTGATTAGTATAATAGGTATTGTGGAAGTTACAAATTTTATAATTATATACTTATCCTAAGAATCTATTTATTAATTCTATGTTTATTAAAGGGTCGAATATTTAATTGAAAACATATGCATCAGATTCAAACCTCTGCTGAATTCTATAATCCACGATCTATTGATTATTGTGCATTTGTGTCTACTGGCCGGGCCACATCACATCTCGGAACTAGGAAAAAAGAGCACAATTTAAATTTATTATTTAATAGAACAAATAAGGTAGCTTTAAAAGTTTAAATGAAAGGCTTGGTTCAAGCTAGTAAAGGTGAGTAAACAATACGGAGTAATTTCCAGCATATTGGAAATAAATATTAATTAGAGGGCGTTTATTACTTTATTACATGTTCCTTAGATAAATAATAAGCATCTCATCCTTTCTCTTTTAATTAGGGTACGCATTGGCGTACGTATTACGAAGTGTTTTTTTTTTTTTTTGCAAAATATTACGAAGTGTTAATATTTTATAATATTAATATATATATATATATATATATATATATATATATATATATATATGTGTGTGTTTGATTCTTTAAAAAAATGAGTTTGATTGAAGGTTAGTATATATTACGTACCAAAAATATCAATATTGGTATTAATGTTAGTATAGTATTAACCTGGTATAAATACTAAAATCAGTACTGATATCCAGTCAAAAGAAAATAGTACTCATATTAATGATAAATTAAAGTTGGTATAAACATAAAAAATGATTATTTTTATTAATTATTACTCCGTATTATTATTATCATTATTATTATTTCATTTCGCCCTTATTGTTGTATCTATCCAAAGTTTAGAAAATGACTTTGAAATAAACTTTTCTTTGGTTAATATCACCATTCGTAATTTATTAATGCTATTATCACTATTGTTGTTGTTTATGAATATGAAATAAAGTGGTTAAGTGGGTAATCATAACTAAGCATGTTTAACGTATTTACCAAGCCAACTTGGCATGGAATATTTAGAACATTTTAACTTTTCCCGCAACGTACATGCTTTTCTAAAAATGGAAATTCACATTTTAAAGAAAAAGAGTAAATAAAGGAAATATAGAAGAAAAGAAATTTCACATGCAGTTTAAAGTTATTGCAATTCGATCTTATATTTAATTATTAAATTATACTTCTTAATATATAATAATGTTGAATTTTACATTATTCATATGCATGAGAAAATTAAATTCTAAAAAACATTATCAAATTGATTGTGTCGCTTTATATTTACAAAATCAGTGTTCATTATACTTCGTAATTTTTATATTGGGAAATTTTCCTAAATAGGAGTAAGTAATTTTGGAAATTCCAAAATAAGACTACTATATTTTTCTTCTCAAAATAGAGTTGTTACCGTAATGATTAAAAAATACTGCAATGATTGAAAAATAATGTCATTAATTATAATAAATATTGTCATGTTAAATGTACAGTACTGCAACTATTTGGCAGTCATGACTAAAAGATGACAATACATATCGTCATCATATTCCTATGTCGAAAAAAAACGTAGTAGTCCTATTTTGGAATTCCAAATTCTATTTAGTCTTTTTTTATTAATAACGTGTTAAATATGTTAATAGATCGTCTCTATAAGTCTAGTGCTTCAATTAGAAGAGAATGAAATTAAAGGAAGTATTATATCCTTTTCAGTTTTCATTAAATCATTACTCGACACAAACGAGCTGAGAAGCTGATCAACTACTATATCAGAATGATGGAGAAGTTCTGGTTTAATTTGATTTGAAATGAACACATATACTACATTATACCTATACCACTAAGGGGTGTTTGGATCTGATTTTCAAAACTAATTCTGCTCCTTCAGGTAGCAGAAACAGAAGCTGGAGTGTTTGGGTGAAATTGCATAAGCACTTCTGGTGCTCTAATTTACTCTCAGAATCAGTTTCTTTAGAAGTTGAGGGTACCAGCTTCTGGAAACTGATTCTGATTCTGCTTCTGCTTTAAAGAAGAAGTAGAAGCATTTCCAAACACCACCTAAGTGACAATATATCATGAAGACTAGTACCGAGACCATTCATGCTAATCAAAAACAAAAATTCCTTTTGTACACGTTTTTGTACCCATCAGTACACGCATGTGTCTGTGAGAGTTTTTTTTTGTCTGTGAAGTGCGGTCCACAGACAAAAGCTGGTTTGTTTTGTCTGTGAAATTTTCCACAGACAAAACAAGCGAACTTATGTCTGTGGACCGCGCTTCACAGACAAAAAAAAACTCTCACAGACACATGCGTGTACTGATGGGTACAAAAATGTGTACACCAAGAATGGTTGAATCAAAAAGGGGTCGATTTGATCAGTTATTGGAAAGGGTGTGATTTTATCAACCACCGTAGAAAAAAAGTACTACTCCGGTATTTGTTTTGTTTCAAAAGTAACCAAAGAATGAAACTTCCCAAACATGCTCGTTCTTAAAGCACCCACATACATGTTTCTGATGAGTAGGGGTGTAAACGAGCCGAGCTGAGCTGAACTGAGCCGAGCCCGAGCATGGGTAGGCTTGAGATTGATCGTGAGCTTGCTTGATAAGAATTCACGAGCTCGATCTCAAACTTGGACGAGTTAAATAATTCGGACTCGAACTCGAGCCGAGCTCGGCTCGAGCTCAATTCGATATCGGTTCGAGCTCGGGTTAAGTTTCGATAATTACTTTTTATAGGCTTAAACTTGAATAAGATGTTCAAACTCGAGCTAAAAATATAATATGTGTATTTATTCATTCTCAGTTTTAGTTTATCTCTCCGTTACTAACATTTTTATTCTTTACTTTACCGTCAACAAATATTGTGGGTACATATTATAATTATTACAAGTTGTGGTTATAATAATAATGCTACATACATGTTATTATTTTTCTAATTATTACTATTATATATACGGAGTAATATACTCCGTGAAAAAGTATTAAATATGGAATAATCCTAAATTAGAATATATATTCCAAAAAAAGTACTTATATAATTATTACATATTTCATATATAATTACATATAAAGTATATAAAATATGACACAAAGACTCGCGAGCCATGAGCCTAAAATAAATAGGTTTGAATTGCACTTGTTAACTACTCAAGTCGAGCCGAACTCGAGTCGAGCTTAATATGACCGAACTCGAGTCGAACTTTTCCCAAGCGATCCACGAGCAGCTCGCGAGCGGCTTGGCTCATTTACACCTCTACTGATGAGGAGCCCTCACAGGTATGGGAAAGAAGATATGCATATATCTTAACTTCACCATCCACCGAAAAGGAATTATGAAACTTTCGGATTTTTTCAACAATCGGTAAGGAACGTAAGCAAGTGTAAAATTTGTTCCGATATAGATATCACCAACCACCGCAAAGAAAACAATCCACATGGTTCCATTTCCCTGAAATGGTGGTGATTCGGGGGGGGGGGGGGCAGTCTGTCATAATATTGGTGCAGAAGAAAGTCATGTTCATAATCGATGAAAAGATCACTACAAACGATCTTATTTGCACACACGAAGACCCTTCTAAAGATGGTGGGGAGTATACATCTTGCGGGCAGGGGCGTAGCCACGATCGAAGTTTGGGGTGGGTCAGTATAAAGAATTTTTTCAGATAAATTTTTACACTAAAATACGAAGAATTTTTAAATTTGGGGTGGCCCGTGGCCCGGTTACCCCCTACCTCTACCCCTGCTTGAGGCAGCATCGTGCCACCGAATGTGTGTGTGTAGAGAGAGATCAGAGAGAGGCCGGGAATGATCTGGTCAGTCTGGACTAATGGGAACCGCCGTCTGGCCAAGCCCGTTTATGGGCCTTCGAGGTCAATTTTTTGATGAAATTTTGTGAGCATGTTCCTAATGAAGTGTACAACATTCACACAAAATTTCTGCTTAAAAATTTAATATGGAAGTCAGTTAAATATATTATTTAAAAATACGTCGCTTTATGTATTTATATATAATTCTAAAAAAGGTATATATAAAAAGCGCAATATGTTTCAATAATTTATTTGACTAGCTTCCCGATTAAACTTTAAAGGAAAATTTGGATAGATAACCTATATTTCATGAAGAACATGCTAAAAATATTTCATCACAAAATTCAACCCAGAAGCTCCTCAAACGGGATTGGCCGGACAGGAGATCTGGTCGGTCCAGATTAGCTCTCTCTCTCGTTGTGTGTGTGTGTGTAGAGAGAGAGAGAGGTTTCGATGAGAAAGGACTCTCAAAAGAGAAATGAGAATGAATCTAGATCGTTAGACTGTATTACTCCTCCAGTCCCGTTGAAAGGTTTCCACTTTGCTTATTTGGGTATCTCATTTAAAGGTTTCCATTCCACTTAGGAAATAATTTACTCTTTTTAATTACATACACCTTTACTCAATTTTCTCTTTCCTACGCATTACATATCAAGTCTCACAATATCCCCTCCCACAACTTATATCCCTTTAATTACTTTCACTTTATATCTTTACTTTTTCTAAATTTTCTCTTTTCTCTCATTTTTAGCCAAACTACTTTATTTAACCACTTGGTTAAAAAAACGTGTCATTTACTCACCGGAAACCTTCCAACAGGACGGAGGGAGTATATGAAACTGAATTGTGCATTTGATAAAATTGAAATGTGCATTAAATGAAATTGAAATGTGTAGAATAAAAGGAAAAACTAATAATTGTGAATCAGGTGAAATCGAAATGTGTAGAATGAAATGTATAAAAATGAAACCGCATTGTATCTTTTATTCTGCACATTCCAGTTTCACCAAATGCACATTTCAGCTTCACATAATGTCACTCTGTCATACTCTTTGTGTTGCGCATTTTAATTTCGGCCTTGTTTAATTTGGTACTTGACTGTGAGTTGTTAACGGTTAGCTGGTTCTATTAGCGGGATTGACTGACTGATTGATTTAGCGGTTTTGACCGACGGATTAGTTTAGCTTATTGTCAAAAAAATGTTTGGTAAAATTAGTTGCTTATGAATAGTTATTGCTCAATAAAATTTGATATAAGTGTATATAGAGTTTTTATTGGAAAAATATAAGGGTATATTTATATTAGTATAAGTTATTGATTAATTTTTTATACTAATATAAATATAAGGGTATATTCTTTGATTTGTTATTTATACTAATATAAATACAATGGTATATTTATATTAGTATAGGTTACTGCATGATTAATTATTATTTTTTGTTAAGCAATTCACATGTTCAGTGCGACATGTTTTAAATTAAATGCCCGTGATAGAAAATAAAGTAATATCATGACCTAGATTTGCTTCATGTATAATAAATTAATCTAAAATGAAAATAAAATAACATGGAGTGGCTTGAAGCCTTGAACCAGAAAAAAGAGAAAAGTAAGAATTAAAAAAAACAATGATAACAACAAAGAGTGAATTACCTAAATAGGACAAAAATTGGTCAAAGAGCACATGCAAATAGCACTACATCTTTTAAATCCTCCCCAGTAGGACTATTTATGTGTGTTTGGACAAATAGTAAAATATTAAAAAAAAAAATCATACAAAAATAATAAAAATAGAGAAAAAAACAATAAAAAAATTATAAAATATTTATAAAATAATTTTTTTCCGAAAAAAATTAAAAAATTAGAAGAAAAGGTAAAAAAAAACGCCCCCTCTACAACCCCCAGCACCACCAGCTTTTGTTTTACAAAAAATGGCAAAATTTTCACCAATCAGAGGTAGTGGTACTAGGAGTCGGTGGGAAAGGTATCCATACTTTTATGGGTTTTTACTATTTTTTATTAATTTTTAAAAAATCAGGGAAGAAATATTTTTTTTAATATTTTTATTTTATATTTTTTTTTATGATTTTACGATTTTTATTATTTTTACGATTGTTATTATATTTATTATTCTATTATGAATTAATACCCTCAGGGGTATTTAGGATAGAAATCAATGTTTAGTCCTACTGGAGGGAATTTAGAAAGTAGTAGTCCTATTTGTGCTTCTTAGGTAAACTTTAGTCCTATTGAGGGTAATTTCTAAAGAGCAAAATTATGGTGGAGTGTGAGTGAGAGTGTGAGACTGCTCGGGCAAGCAAGAGAAAAGAAAAATTAATAAAAGAAAATTGAAGAAGCCACATTGCATCCACACGCTGCTACAACGTTTAGCAAAACGGTTGGTTGGATGGAAAATCTGTTTAAAAAATGGTCTTGCCAAACATTAATTTTAGCTGCTCAATTAGTCAAACCAGTTGAAATTGATTAAACCAAACAAAAAATGGTTGATAAGCCATTTACTAAACATAGCCTTCATTTCATGCACATTTCAATTTCATCTAATGCACATTCAATTTCACATAATACACGGTCCAGATTCATTCTCATTTCTTTCATAAGATCATTTTCTCATTTGAACTTAATTCTCTCTATATATAGGAGGTGGATCATGTACAAATGTTGCTTGTTGTGCAAATATTTGTACGATGCACATTTACGCTATTTGTATTGCATGTTAACATTCAAAGTGTTATTACTCTGTAATTAAATAAGAAGTTGCATATTAACATTCAAATTGTTGCATCTGATAAATAGTTTGAATTTATTACCGAAATGATACGGTACTTTTATAGCGTTTAGATCAACTCATTGGATGATCAAGATGAGTTTACAATTTGTAAATTAAAAGTATTTATATTTCATCCCTTGTATGTGTGTAGTTTTCCTTTGTACTGTTTTCAATTTCAGACCAGACCAGACCAGATCAGACTAGATTTGCGTAGTTATAAAATACGCAGAGACCAAACGTTTCAAGACCATAACAGCAAATTTTAGTCCAATAGAAAACATCCTTGGTGAAGGCAAACTCATTCCTTATATGCCCCCCGCCCCGCCCCGCCCCCTATTATTGCTGTTACAATACTCGATTCACTCAAATTTGCCTTATTAGGATGTTTTTACTTGGACTGTAATTTGTTGGTCTGGTCTGGTCTGATCTGGTCTAAACTGGTCTGGTCTGGTCTGGTAATGTCTGGTTTCTTTGTATTTTTATAACTATCCAAGTCTGGTCTGGTCTGGTCTGGGACAAATTACAGTCCAAGTAAAAACATCATTAGCCCCGTATTTGGGCTGACTGGTGCTCTTTTTGTTCCTTTGAACCATAAAACACGTATAAAAGGGTTCATTGGTTAATTAATTTAATTTGGAATCAAAGTTATACTGAAGAATTAAATGAAGGATAAAGTCCCGTGCTTGAATACATGCCCGCTCACAAGTTTATTTATTTATGAATGATGAAAAAGACATATTATCCACATTTATGGTATATGATGGCTCTCAATTGCGACTGCTGCCAACTTCCAAATAACATAAAATAATGCAGAATCTTGGGAAAGAGAGATTGCTGAATTCATGGAGTTGTAGCTAGTTTGATGGTGCTCTTTCGTTTTAGAACCTAATACAAATAAAGGGTTTGGTTTTGGTCAGGTCGCCTGCCTCTTTTTGGATCTGAATTTTGGGATCTTATCCCTAGCTACATTATGGCTTTTTTCTTTTTTGGAAAGAAAATAATATAATGATCATTGATAAAGATAAGAATAATCATTAAAATTGTATAGTTCCGTGTTACAATGTGATGAGACATAGAAATGAGTAATTCAAATCGAAAACGGTGTAGACTCTACCTTTATGTTGAGTGTTTCTACTACGATCACAATAATTATGAAAGGAACTACTCCAGTATTAAACTTCTCGATGTTACCAAACAACGGTAAGGAGGCAAGTGTAAAAGTTGATAAAGTTTCACAAGCCATCAAAAGAAAGCAATCCATGCGATCTCATCTTACTGGAACGACGGTAGTTTAGGAGGAGGTGATCCGCCTCAATATATACTGGTGCAGAAGAAAATCGATCAAGTCCATAATTAACGAAGAGATATTTCTGGAAGGCAACACTCCACCACTGAATGGGTCCGGTGACAAAAAAACATTGTGAAAGTAGTAAAATGCATATCAAATTTGATTAGGTTTCTAAGAATTTGTGATATTAGTGGTGTCAATAAAAAGAGATGTTTCTGAAAAAATACCTAATATTACCCAACACCGCTAATAAAAATTACTATGTGTGCGTAATGCAAAATAAATCACCTCTAATTAGAAACATTTGAAATAACACAAAAAGTAAAAATAAATGGTAATCCACGAACAAAATTTTATAAATGACATTTTTTAATAAGATGCTACTTTTTCTTCTAAAACAAATACAAACATTAGTGCTATCCAAATTGCATTAACAACAGTTTCTCAAACTTCATACATCTGTTGTTGTTGCGGCCTATCAAATTGGACTGTTTCTTTTCACTTGTATTTGCCGCATTATCAAATATCATATTATATCATCTTGCTCATACTTCAAGAATAATTTGTGTTCCTATCTTCAATTCTAATGAAATTATGTAATGCACAACAAGTAATGAGAATCAAATACTCTGAAACACTCTCGATCGCATTACGAGTTTTGATAGTTAACAAAGTTTGCTTACTACTTATTCTTCTTCACCAGTGAAAATAATTTAGGTGATAACTTTCTCTACAGTACGGAGCTAAGAACCCCAAAACATTTGGACACATCAACAACATAATAATAACTGACGAAGTATAATTAAGACAATAATGAATATATACAAGTTTGTGCTTAACAATTAAGAAATTGGTTTAACCGTATAAGTATGTTATTAGGTTTATAAATTATAATTATAGTGTTTCTTGGTTTTACCCAAAGTACTAGTGTAACATCCAGGGCATGCCCCGGTAGTGTTAATTTGATATGGGTCAGGTGACAAATACTAATAAACATCGTAAACTATTCATAGGATATGATCAAAATTTTGGTGATTTCTCTTATGAAGTAACCACCACCATCTTTTAAGGTACTAATTTGTGGTTATATTTTGGTTTATGTGCTTATTGTTGTACTAGTTAGTAATTATCTTTAGGGCTAATTTAATGATGAGGAATGATAAGAAGAAGTGTTGAATTGGAATTGAGAATGTTTTGGTCTAATATGATTTAAATTGACTTTTTGTCTATTCTGGTCTGGTCTGATTTTTTCTGATTTAATCTGATCTGGTTTAAATGTTTTGGTCTAATATGATTTGATATGAATTTTGGTCTAATCTGGTCTGAATAAAGTAAAAATAAGTAATACGGAGTAAACAATAAGAATAAGAATAACAGTAATTGGTTTCTAAGGATATGCTTTTTACGTTTTTTCCCCTAGTTTTTCTCTAGACTTTTTCATTAGTCATTCCATCTCTGCTACAAACTAATTAATTGTTTGCGATAATTTCCATAATATGACTCAAAACGTTTGAGAATTTCAAAATAGGACTATCATGTTTTTATTCCCTAAATAAGACTCATTACTGTTATGTTTGGAAAATATTAACATGTTTAAAGTCTGGTACTGCCAAAACTTAACAATAATTAGTCATATTTTGAAAATAAAAACATTATAGCCCTGTTTTGGAATAGACAAACACATTTACTCCTATTCAGAGCAATTTTCCTAAATATTTCAATGTGTGGAGCCTACATGATGTCGTTAGTTATTTAACGTTTTCCACCTACTTTTTCCTCTTTTTCCATTATAGATGATTTATCTATAATAAAGATAAATCATGTTTGGAACTAATTAAAGATTTTCATAATAAAGATAAAGAATTTTTGTGATCCAATAACATAGTGACATACGAAGTATATGTTAATAGTTTGAAATCATGTTTTACTAAATAAAATAATAAATTTAAATATTTAATGAAAAATGGATTACTTATACGGAAATTGTCCTAAATAGGACTAATAAGTTCCTAAAAAGCACAAATAGGACTATTATTTTTAAAATTCCCTAAATAGGACTAAACATTGATTTTCTACCCTAAATACCCCTAAGAGTATTAATTCATAATGAAATGCTTTAATTCATAATAAAATCATAAAAAACGTAAAAAATATTTAAAAAAACGTAACAAAATTATAAAAAATTTATAAAACAATTATAAAATAAAAAAATTAATTTTTTATTTTTTTTATTTTTTTAAAAAAAATAATAAAAAATAGTAAAAACCCATAAAAAATGAAAAAAAAAATATGGATACCTTTCTCACCGCCTCCCGCCGCCTCCCATCACCACCACCTCCGATTGGTGAAATTTCTTCCACTTTTGGTAAAAAATGCCATATTTTTCTGAAAATGCCAAAAAGATGGCATAATTACTCTTCAATATGCCAACATTTTCATTGAATATGCCATCATTATGGCATTATTTAAAATGTTGGCATATTTTTCTCCGATGATGGGAGATGGTGGTGCTGGGGGTGGCAGGGGGTGGTAATGTTTTTTTTTAATTTTATGATTTTTTTTTTAATTTTTTTTTTTTTAAAATATTTTTATTAATTTTCTATTATTGTTTTACGATTTTTAGTATTTTTTTCGATTTTTATTAATTTTTTTATGATTTTATTATTAATTAAAACATCTCACAAGTTACAAGGGTATATTTGTCCAAACACACATAAATAGTCCTATTAAGGGAATTTAAAAAATGTAGTCCTATTTGTGCAATTTTGTCACTTTTTAGTCCTATTTAGGGAATTGACTCTTACTTATATGTGTCACGACTGTTGTGTAAATGTGCATTTCTCATAGTGCACATTTAAACTCAAATTTTACTATAGATATTATGTATCATTGATTTATAGCTCAATTTTTACAATAGTTTTTATATATATGTAAGTTGGTGTCATATGAGAGATACTAAAATTTTACGATTTTTTATATGGTTTTAGTTAAATTTGGAGTGATGCACTGAATGAGTTGATTGGATTAAAATGAATAGCAGTGATGCACCGAGTGAATAGCAGTGATACACCGAGTGAATAGCAGCGATGCACAGAGTGAACTTAGATTAATTAAATGATCTAGAAGTGGTGATAACGGAATTTTTATTAATCAATAAGAGACTCACACATCATTGATTCATAGTTTAGTTTTATTATAAAAAATAATGATTTTTTTATTTTTATATATGCAATATTGGTTTAATATGAAAGATTATAGAACTTATAAGTTTTAATACATTTCTTATAAAAATTGGAGTACACAAAAAGAAGAAGAAATCTCCTCCCCTTCCTCTAAATAAGTTGATGTGATTAAAGTGAATAGCAGTGATGCACCGAGTAATAGCAGTGAAGCACCAAGTGAACTTGAATTAATTAAATGCTATAGTAGTAGTGATAACAAAATTTATTAACTAATAAGAAATAGACACATTACTGATTTATAACTACATTTTATTATATAAAATAATATATTTTTATTTTTATATATGCAATATTGATGGCATATGGAAGATCAATGAATTTTGATATAATTTTTGTAAAGATTGAAGTACAAATAAAAAGTTATAGCTCGTTAAGAGATATTTTTCTCCTTCACTTTCTCCAAATGAGTTGGCGAGATTAATATGAATATCTCTTATGCACCAAGTGAATAGCAGAGATGCACCAAGTGATCTTGGATTAATTAAATGTTTTAATAGTAATAATAAATCTTTCATTAATCAGTAAGAGACTAACACCTCATTGATATTTAATCCAAATGTATTGTATAAAATAATGTTTTTATTTCTATATATGCAACATTATGTCATATGAAAGATAATAGAATGTTATAAATTTTGATGTATTTTCTGTAAAAATTGGAGTACAAATAAATAAGTTATAATACATTTTTAAAAACAAAGTTTTTTCTCTCCTTCACTTTCTCCAAATGAACAGTGATACATGTATTGAATAGCAATGATGAACCAAGTCAACTTATACGGAGTATGAATTAAATATTTTAGTAGTAGTGAGAACTGAATCTTTATAAATCAATAGAATTTTTAACTCATTTTTGCTATATAAAATACTACATTCATCTCATTCAAAAGTTTTCGTCCACTTTTATCCGATCAACATAAAGTCTTATTAATCTATTACTTTATATATTCAATTTCTATCAAATTTGAGTTTTTCTTTTGAAACTTTATAAAACTTTTGATGTAGTCTATGTATATGTAAATTTTGTTTCCTAAAAAGAATCTATTTAAGGCTAGGATCAATTAATTTTATGGTCAATCAAATATCGTAAACCGTGTGGGAGCCTTTCTACGGGACGTAGAGAGTAATAGATATTTTTTTATTTTTATATACTATGTATATGATTTTGGTGTCATATGAAAGATTATAAAAAGTTATGAATTTTGATATAGTTTTTTTAAAATTAGATTATAAATATAAAAGTTATATCACTTTAAAAAGAGAGTTTATTTATCCTTTTTTTTGCTCCAAATCAGTTGTGATGTAGGGAGTTTTTTTTTTAATAGTTGTGTGATGTAGGGGGTTACTTAATTGTTTAAGTTGTTGTGATAATAGAATTTGCATTATCCAATAGGTGATAGACAATTTATAATAGTCCTCGCAAGTGCACGAATCGCGATAGTATAGTGCTCAAGTAAGGGTCGAATCCACGGGGAAAATGCAACTAAGTAATTGGAAAACTATTAATTAAAAATAAAAAAAATAAAATTACTTTAACTAAAAGAGAGATTTGAGAATGTTTTGATTTGAAACTAAAAAGTAAAGCTTGAATTAAAATGGATGCAAGGAATTTAATTGAATAAAAATAAAGTGAATAAACAACTAATTTGAGATTGATTGAGAATTAAGCAAGAGAAAAGGTAGTCCAGGATTATGAATCAGTCGCTAATTTTTAGTATTTGTGATTTAGTTAGTCAATTAGAATTGAGGGTTCGTTCTAGGCAAAAATATGACTATTCCGTATGGCGTCCAGAATAAGTCAAGTACTTTAACTATTAATTAAAAGGAAATTATTAATTCAACAGTTAAAATCCATTAATCACAAAAGAACTACGGAAACCCGATTTAAGAACCAAATAGATAATCTAACAAGACAGTTCAATTATATATTCTTTTATCCAAAAGAGCTCGAATTAATAGGCATGGCATGTACTCTATTAATCCACTCAAACAACTTAATTAATCATGCTAAAATTGGCCAGAAATTAACATAACAAATTAAGCGAATAAGAACAATGGATAAAACTCAATCAATTGACTTAACTAAAATCACAATTCATACTAAATCATAGCAACTTCATCAAACTCCTGGACCTAAAGAATTTAGCTACTCATACTAATGTATAAAACTATCAAAACGAAATGGAATAGGGAGTTCTTGTTGATCATCTTTACGATCAACAATAAACAACTTCTGCCAATTCCCAAGCAATAAAACTAAAGCAAGTTTAAGGAGGAAATAATGTAAAGAAAGTCTGGAACACAGCTGAATCAAACCGGGACTTTTCTAGAGGAAGAATTTCTGAAATTTGTGATTTTCACGATCAAGAAGCATCAGAACCGCTGCCCTCCTCTGCACTGGACAGAACTTCCAGCCAGTCAGATTAGAAGTCAAGCGACGTCCTTCCCGAACTCCGGTTTGCTCCCCTAAACCTCTAGGCGCAAGACCAAAATCCACCTATTCACTCGGCTATTGAACAGCTTCGAAAACTGCCCGGTCATTTCTGCTGCGTCGCTTCCTTCCAGCAGTCCGGCTTATTCTCCGCCAGATTCCTCCTTGCTGCCTTAATCGATCTCCCAAGCGAAGAATAGAGAAGACCCTTAAACCCTCTCCAACTTCCTTTGTTTATGGGTTCTTTTCTTCCTTGGACTTGGGTTCTGGTGCGTGAGTATAACGACCCACGTTTTTTCCCAGAAGTGCAGCCCCTTCTTTTCTTTTGTTTGATTTTGGAAATAAGCCCAATTTGCTTTGAAAAATTTGCAAACAGTCCCTGGACTTGTAACTCCAATTAAGTTGGCACTGTTTTTCTCAATTCAGCCCCAATGAATTCTCAAATCCTTCCCTTAAAACCCCTGCACTCAAAAATTCATTTTTAACACAAAATATAACTCAAACCTCTTAATTAGGCAAATAATAAGTATAAAATTGTAATAAATTAATATAAAAATGAAGCACAAATTCTAGCTCATCAAACTCCCCCACACTTGCATTTTGCTTGTCCTCAAGGAAAATTAATATCAAGAGACTAAATCAGCCACAAGTGATCAAAATTCCCTTCACTCGCCAAGCATTCCAACAAACCCTTCCATGACAAGGTAACTCGAGAAATTCCAATCAAGTATCCACCACAATGTCAAACTCAAAAGTCAATCAACTGGACTCACATGTCATTAATAGAGATGTCTTTTACAATTCTAAATGACCTAGTGAAATGCTCAAGTAACATTCACAGAAATTATGCAAAGTCCTAAGCCAATCAGTCAACACTCTATAGTCATCATGCACTCTTCCTTCCACCTTATCAAAGCACAACTGGATCAAGATCACTTAGGACTTTTATTGGGGTTGTAACGTGGTCATGTGTGATGGTTTATGAAAGAAAGGATGTGGTGATTCAAAACAAAGGAGAAGACATTTTTTATACCAAACTGATCCTAGGAAGAGTTCAAAAAAATGATAAAGGAGCACAAAAAACTATCACAACAATCAACCGGCTTCTAAGACAACGGAGTACATACATAAAGTGAAAAGAATACAAACTTCAACTGAACTCATCTTTTTTTGTCTTTTTCTTCTTTTTTCTGTTTTTTTTTTGTATTTTTTTTTTTGTACTTTTTTCAGCTCTTTTTTTTTTGAATGCTACATCAACACTACTTCTAAAAGGAAATGTCAAGCTGCCGCCACAATATTACATCTATACAAACTGCTGGGAAAAAAAAATGCTCCAATAAGATGAAAACTCTTCCAAGTCACAATTTAAGTAAAAAAAATGTCAACTCAAGGGTGAGGGATAAATTTTGGCTATTTGGGCTCGGGTCAATATTGATGGGTAATAACAAAGAAATTATTAGTCAAAAGCACGGTAGAATGCTTTAAGATCAAGTAGGTTCAAAGGGGTAGCAAGCGGAAATAAAATGCAAAGGGTAGGCTAAAAGGTTTGGGGCTATGAAAAATGGCCTAGATCATATCTCAATCAGTTTGCACAATAACTTAGCTTCCAAAAGAGCAACAAGACAAGTTCTATCATGCTAACTAAACGTCAAAGAACTCACACTCTTTCCAAGAACGTTAGAGATGCATCTCAAAAGGTCATATAAAAATTGAGAAATACATCAAAATTAATGGCACAAGAAGCTAAGAAATTGACTCCAAGTAAAAACAATGTGAGGAACTCAATCAAATTCAAGAGAAAATCTATCATGGAGACCACCAATCATACCACATACCAATGAAAGGGAAACTTTTCACAGCTTGAAGCCAAAAAAAAGTAATCCTGAAATTAAACTTCCCTTGAATTCAAGCAAGAAAACCTTTTATTTTCCAGCAGTTTTTCTGTTTTTTTTTTACATTTTGCAAAATTAAAATAAAACTAAAAAAAATGACAGCTACTCCTCCCCCACACTTATTTCAAACATTGTCTTCAATGAAAGATTAATAAAAAGAGAAAGGTGAAGAAGAACTCCCTGAAAGCATGCTTTGAAATCAAAAACTGAAAGCACTTTGATTAGAAACCTGCAAAACTAAAAGAAACAAAGAAAGAAAAGAATGGGATGGGGAAGGGGGAAACAGAATTAAGAAAATGATTTTTTTTTGTTTTTGATTTTTTTTTTTGAATTTTTTTTTGATTTTTTTAAACAGGTGATTAAATGCATGAACAAAAGTGTTCCCAAAGCAGTTCAAGACTCTCAACTTGCTCCACTGAATCTTCACTACATGAATATCTCTTCACTCTCTC
Source organism: Cuscuta epithymum (assembly GCA_945859915.1). Lineage (NCBI taxonomy): Eukaryota > Viridiplantae > Streptophyta > Magnoliopsida > Solanales > Convolvulaceae > Cuscuta > Cuscuta epithymum. The sequence goes on along the minus strand of CAMAPF010001115.1, from coordinate 197,266 downwards.
ACCATTCACTTTAAAAATATTCCCGGATTTTGGATTTTCAAGCTCAATTGCACCGTCGAGAAAAACTTGGCGAATCACATACGGACCAGTCCACTTAAACTTTATTTTTCCTGGAAGAAATCTTAAACGAGAGTCAAGCAATAACACTTTAATTCCAAGTTTAAAATCTTTTCTTAAAATGGACTTATGATGCAAACAATTAATGCACTTCTTGCAAACTTTCGCTTTCTCAAAAGCATGATTCTCAAGACCATCTTCCTGCGACTTGTCCAAAGAAACAATAGGATCATGAATATCTAGTGCAAAGCAAGAACTAGAATCAGCGGGCAAACTAATGGATTTCAAAATGGAAAACTCAACAGTTTCATCAAGCACACTCATAGTCAATTTTCCATTTTGAACATCAATCATAGTTTTTGTCGTAGCCATAAAAGGTCTACCAAGTAAAATCGGCATATCTTTTACATACTTGCAATGATCATCCATATCCAAAACCACAAAATCAGCAGGAATGATCAACTTATCAACTTGAACTAAAACATCCTCTACAATGCCCCTAGGATATCTAATAGAGCGGTCAGCAAGCTGTAGGGACATAGTAGTGGATTTCAGCTCATTCAACCCTAATTTCAAGTAAACAGAATAAGGCATTAAATTAATACTTGCCCCCAAATCAAGCATAGCTTTTTCAGATTTAGAATTCCCTAAATTAATATTGATAATAAAACTGCCAGGGTCTTCTAATTTTGGGGGCAAATCTTTTTGCAAAACATCACTAACAGCCTTAGAAACAAACACTTTTTCATTTGGTTCATACCTACGCTTTCTAGTGCTCAATTCTTTCAAAAATTTAGTGTAGGCAGGCATGTTTTTTATCATGTCAAGAAGAGGCAAGTTCACATTAACTTTGGACAGCAACTTATAAATCTCATCAAAAGAACTATTAAGCTTAGAACTTTTTAACCTGTTTGGAAAAGGAACGGGTGGAACGTATGGCTTAGGTGGCACATATGGATCTTCAGCTTTGTGCAGCCCGGTCTCCTCGTGCACTGAATCACTCTCAACTTCTTCTTCCTTTTCAGCTTCTACCTTCTCTGATTGCTTAGGAATGGGCTGTCCTTCGTCTTTCTCAATTATCTTCCCACTCCTAAGAACCGTGACAGCTTTTGCCTCCTCAGTGTGGCTCGGTAGCTTCCCTTGCACATGGCCTTGGAGAGATTCAGCAATCTGCCCAACTTGTATCTCTAGCTTCCTCAAAGAGGCCTCGGTGCGCTGAAAACGCTGCTCATTTGCTTGCTGATTTTGGGTGCAGATTTGCATGAAAGTTTGCAAAGTATCCTCCAAAGCAGGCTTCTTTTGGACAGGTGGTGGCTGGTTGCTTTGTTGTGTGTTACTCCAAGAGAAATTAGGATGGTTCCTCCAACCGGGATTGTAAGAGTTGGAGAATGGATCATTTCTTGGCCCGTGATTGTAGGAGTTCATCATATGAGCTTGCTCAAAACCAGCTTCAGGTATTGCATGCACAACGGGAGTAGACATGCTCATTGTTGTCATCACAGTGCACATGTTCTTCATCTGTTTGGACAACTCAGACATCTGGATGGCTAGTTCTGTCCCAACTCCTACTTCATAAATTCCTGGAGTTCTGCCTTGCACACTCTTCTGTTGCGAATTGGCTCCAAGCATCTCGAACAGTTCTAAAGTTTGCTCTGCGGTCTTCTCCCCCATTGCTCCTCCAGCTGCGTTGTCAACAATAGCTTGACATCCTTGATTTAAACCGTCATAAAAGGTCTGGTTCTGGAGCGCTAATGAGTAGCCGTGGTGAGGGCATTGAGTGAGTAACATTTTGAATCTTTCCCACGCCTCATGGAATGGCTCACCTTCAGCTTGAGTGAAAGTGGCAATCTTTCTTCTTAATTCTGAAGTTTTCGACTGAGAATAATACTTGCCAATGAACTTATTGTACACATCATTCCAAGTGCGCAGGGAACCAGGTGTCAAAGACATAAACCATGCCTTCGCAGCTTCTTTTAGAGTGTAGGGAAAACACCTCATCTTCAGCTCATCTTCAGTCACTCCTTGCAAGGGGAAATTCACCATAGTAAACCCTATGGTGAGCTTTAGAAACGATCACCCCTGAAAGAGCAACACAAATCACTAACCATGTAACGGGCTTGACACAGTCATCCCTATTCCCATAGATCCAAACATGCTCAATGACATCAAACAAGGCCAAATTTTTAAATAAACTGACAAACCTAACAATATAGACGATAACAAGAAACCAAATGACAAAATAATGAAAACTTATTTGAAAACTTTTACGGACTCTAGCATCCGCACAATCTATGGCGGTGGTTCAGGAGGAGGTCGTGTTCTTGGTACCACTCTAATTGATCCTCCATTGTCAATCATCATCTGGCCGGCTCGAAATCCGTGCAACTCTCCTCGTCTCACGCTCGTAGCAAATCCACCGCTAGCGGTCATCTTCATCGTTGTCATGCCCTTGCTACCCGGCTCATAAAGAAATCGATCGCCGAACTCTGGCTTCGATGTCGTCAAGCTTGGCCAAGGATTCTTATCAATCTGTCTCAAATCCAATCCTAACGCCGGACACAAGTGAAGGGGATTCACCGACCGGAAGAATTAAACCTTAGACCTGCTAAGGAAAAACCAAACCGTAGGCCTGCTAGGGAGAGACCGTGGCTACGCCAAGAACACTTAGTAAAACAAGAACAAAGGTGGAATTGGATCAAAAGTACCAAAGTTTTTAACTCAACTTTACTATATAAAAAAGGAAAAATTCATAACAATAATCCCAACTATTCGAGGTCTTCTTGTATTAATCCCAAATACACATAATTCAAAAATAATCCCAAATATACGGCACCCTTCCCAAATTAGTCCAGGTTACCTGTGACTTGCTAAACCAGTATAAACATTTAAAAGAAAAGAAATTTGACAGCATATTTCTTCATCTTCACTGAAACCATTACTTTTCCTTCATCTCTAACAGCATGAATTCTCACTTTGTTTTCCCTTTCTCTTCTTTTTTCTTCCCATACACCTCAAATTTGTACTTCTTTCAATTTCAGATTTGCAAAGTTTAATTTATGAAATCCAACTCCTATGTGACTTTATTCATCGATGTCTACGAATACAAATGATGGAGGCTGGAGCAGCTGCTGGGTTGAAGGGACGGACGAATACGAATTGAAGAACAGTTGGCATGGACGGACCGACAGAGGTCTGATATCGAAGAACACCTCCAATGGACGATGATGTCGATGAAGACGGACGGACAATCGTTGACGAGCTTCTGGGAAAGAAAGTCGCCCGTTGAAATTCTACAGCGGCCTTGCTTGAGGGATCAAAGAAGGGTCGGTGCCTCCAATGTCCTGAAACACTGGTACGCCCAGTACAGGAAGATGAAGCAAAAAGACGGAAAAAAAAAAGAAAGAAAAACAGATAATAGAAGAGGAGAAAAAAAGATAGTGAACCATATCTTCGAGAATGAAGAACAATAGATACATAGCAGATGGGAGAAAGAAAAGGGCTTGAACAGAGTTGCAGAAGAATTTGATAGGAAAGAAAACGGAAAAAAAGAGAAAATAAAAGGGAAAGAAGTAAAACGAAAATAGAAAATATAATGATGCCCAATTAGAATTTGACATATGGTCCGGTAACCTGCTAATGTTGTTCATTCAGGTCACGGGCTCATTTTTAGAAGATACCATATATTGTTTAAATTATTTTGGAATAATTCATATTTGGGATTAATTAAAGAAGATAGTCAATAGATAGGATTATTGATGTAAATTTTTCCTATAAAAAACGGTAGAATAATGATTTTTTATTATTATTATTGTGCTAATAAGCCAATTACTTAATTCGTAGCTTGATTTTTAAGACAAATTAGTTGTATTTGTTGAAACTTGAAAAGGAAGGCCCACGTTTTTGTTGCGTCTCCATTTTCTCAGAACCATGGCGGCGGCGATATGGAAATACCGGCGAGGCGGTGGGCTGGGATTCATCGCCATAGCCTACATTGGAGTGGACTACCTCCGCTTCTTCTCGCCACATTTGCACTCTTGGATTCAGCCAGTGCTATGGACGGTCCTGGCAATTGCAGTCATCATCCGCGTTCCCTTCTACAAGCACTGGCCATCTGAGCTTCGCTCTGCGCTTCCCTTCGTCTTGTCTATAGTCTTCTTACTCTCCGCCCTCCTCATTGAAGCCATTTCAGTCCGTTCTGTCACTGCCGTGCTCGGCCTGGATTGGCACAAGTACGCAGCTCACACCACTTTTAATTATAATCTCGTTCCTTTTCTAGTTTCGAGTGATTCAAGCAATGCTTTTCTGTAATGGCTACGAGAAATATTAGATCGGGTTATTTAATTTCCCGATTTGTTTTTAATTTGAGCAAATGAAGAAATAAATGACAAACTGCAAGTTCATTTATTAAGCAACCTCTAAAGATTTCGTTCATAATCAATCTATATAAAAAGAATGCAATTTCTATTTTTGGTAGGATAATAAAAGATTATGGATACAGATTTAGAATGGATGAGGGGAAGGTTCAGGTAACTGTGGAATCATCCTTCAAGTGAATGATGGATGATTGGATGGTGGAGCACCCGCCATCACTTAAAGGACATCTTTTGTTAAATTCATATTGGATTTTTTCTATAAACTTTTGTTGTCCAAACTTAGGATGTTTTTGCTTAGACTTATTTAGTGACTAGACCAGATCAGACCAGATTTGCACTTTTGGATTTATAGTCCAATTTACCAAACCAATGCAAACCAGGTCAGATCAGACCATACCATAAATTTTCAGTCCAAGTAAAAACATCCTTAGTGTGTAACAATAAACATTATAGACTAGCTTAAAATATGATTTAAAATACTCCGTATGATTTACAACGTGACAGTGAAACATCGCCTCTTCCTGATGTTGGCCAGTGGTTACTTCTGGCATTGAATGAAAAGCTACCTCAAGTAATGGTTGACATATTGAGAGCTGATATAATTGGATTGCATCATTTTCTGATGCTGTTTGTGATGCTTGCCTTTTCTGTACTGTTTGAATCTGTTGAAGCTCCTGGTCTTGGGCTGGGAGCAAGATACTTGTTCACAATGGGTTGTGGGCGTCTTTTGAGGACCATTGCATTTGTTTCTACAATTTTGCCATCTGCAAGACCTTGGTGTGCACAGTCTCGGTTTCATGTTCCTTATCATCCTCACCGTTGGGCTCAGAAGTATTATACTCCGTATGCCAAAGATTCTCAAGCTATACGCCAAGTCATTAGCTGGGATACTGCATATGGTATTCTCTTTCAGAAAATTTGAATTTTTGGCCCCATGACTATTAACTTTTTCCCAATTTTTGTTCATGACTTTTATTTTTTTCACTTTTGGTGCACAACAATAGCTGCATTGCCATTTTTGGTCCTTGCAACTTATCATACAATTTCTTTAGAAATTCTTTTGCTGGATAAGGATCGGGAAGGACAAAGATGGCCATGAATCAATAGTCATGCACCAAAAAGTAGGAAACATAAAAGAAAGCTGGTGACCGAAAGTGGAACCAATGTACTCCGTCTGGGACCAGGAGTGGAATACTTTCTTTTATCTTATGCTTTTGTGTCATCATAAACGCTTTTGATTATTCCTTTTCAGCTAACCTGGGAGATTACAAAGCAGAATTTCGGCCCAATTGGGGGGTAATGAGCTTCCTTATTGATTTCTTACGACCTACATCCCAAGAGGGATCATCTTCATGGTACCATTTGTTGAAGAAAGCTGGAGGTGGCTGTAATGACCTCATATATAGCGGCCACATGCTTGTTGCAGTACTGACCACTATGGCATGGACGGTATGCCTCCTTGACATTTGTTATCCTACCATATTCTTCTTGTGCTGTGCTGCTATTTAGTGAGTGAAAGTTGCATTCCATTTCATTTGGCAAGGTTAGATTCCAAATACTTTAGCTAGTTTTTTCATTGAAATTGAGGTTAGATTGGCTAAAAATGTACTTCGTGTTTGAAAAACAATCTCCTTGAATTAGAGAAAATAGCAGTCATTATTAAAAATGACAAGAAGTGTTTCAGTTCCACCTGTTCTGGAAAAAATTTAACTTCTATAACACTTGACTTTTTTCATTATAGTTTTTAAAACAGCGCAGAGTATTAAAACAAATTGATTGATAAGTACCAACCCCAATATGGCCCATTTGGTTATGGTTGTGGCTTATGTGACCTGTTTCAAAACCTGCTTATTCTGCAAACGAAGCATCTGTTGTGAAAAACTAATGCAGGAAGCGTACGGTGGATATAGCTCAGCAATTGTGTGGTGTCTTTTGCTGCATAGTGCCCAAAGAGAAATAAGGGAACGCCACCATTACAGTGTAGATGTGGTTGTGGCCTTCTACATGGGCATATGCTTATGGAAACTGATAGGCCTATTCTGGCCAGTCAAAGACAAGTCAAAAAACAACAGGCTCGTTAAGCTGGAGAAGATACATGGCGGGTTAGTGCAAGCAGCTAAGGACTACAACATGGATAAAGTTAGAGAGCTCTTAGAAGAAGTAGATATGAGTGGGCCCGTTAACCAGAACCCCCCGAACAAAGTATTGCGGGTTTTTTCAGGCATGACCATCATCTTCACACTGACCATTGTTATTCTTGCTTTCACACTGACCAGTGACGGTTGATCCATTTTCACCCGACTTTGTGAATTTTTCCTCTTTGCCAAGTTTGGTTCTAGAGTGCACTATGGATGTTGTAGAAGTGTGTCAATTTATTGTCGCAGATATATCATGTGCATTGTATGAATTTTCATGTCCCATTCTCGTGTTGTGAGTCATGTAACATAGAAGAAACTCGATGAAATGGTGAAACATTATTCCTCCATGACGTACATGATAACAGTGTGTTGTGTGCGTTCTTTTTCTCTCTTTGTAATGCAATATGAAACTTTTTATCACTCTAAATGTTATTCTAATAACAGTTTACTAAGAATGGAATCATTGAAGGTTATTTGTTTTAGAGCTCGTGTATTCGAGGAATAGAGCTTGAACCATGAAAAGTGTGCTTGATAAAAGCTTAAGAGCAACTCAGATTGGTGTTAATTTGTTAAAGTACATAAGCACATTTCACCACATTCCAGGATTGAGCTGAATGGCCAATCCTTGTTTGACCTGATGAATCTTCTCGGTCTTTTGTGATCGCTTTGAGATGCTTCTGAATCTCCAAAGTATATGATACATCCACAAAAAAAATGATCAGTAGCACCCAAAATTAAATAAAATCAAGACTTTAAACAATTCAGTACAAATTTAACCTCGAAAGTCAATACAAAGTTGGAACAATTAAAGATAATGGGTGAAAATGACATTTGCCACCCTACATTCCTATAACATATTGCCTTCACTTGAGCTGGCATATCATGTGTTGTCAACAAATCTATCTCTTTAATGCAATATACCAGGGCTCCCCACTTATATGTGAAAAAACTCATTTAAACACACACACACAGCAATACTATGGTGGGAAATCAAATATATCGTTTTTTCCTCTCACAAAGTGTCATTATTGAAGTTTTTAATGAACTCCTTTAATAAATGTATAATAATAATAATAACTACAACTTAACACTAAATAACAAAGTGATTTTATTTTCGGCTATATAAAAAATTTATTGATTTAGTAAATAATACGGAGTATATAATAATAAAATGATACTAATCTCCCTAAATTTGCTTTTGAATTGACTCGACACGCTTATTTAGATGAGATAATTACCTTACGTATGAGTAAAACTTCTTCACTTTCTCAATCTAGATAGTGAAATTGCCTTGTTGAAGTTAATGACAAAAAGTTAATAGTAACACCGATCACATAAAGAAAGTCCTTATAAGAAAATTATATGAATACTATTGGACATTTTAAAGGAAAGTGGGAGATATTTTTGGGACAAGATCGTATCTTTATAATAAAAATGTGAATAATCTATATTTATGATTGTCAGGTTTATTTTTATTACTTTTTAGGAAAAATAGTCAAATACATCATTCACATAACTGATTAACTCTATAAAAACAATTAATATGATCAATTTTACCTGAAACAACCCTCTATAGCAACTAAAATGTAATGTAGATTTGACTTTTTTGTTTTCTTCTCTTTCGTTTTACTCATTTTTCTTTTGGCTTCTCTTCCCATTCCCAGGCTTCCCAGCTTCCGTCTTCTTGCTTTGAATTGCTGAAAAAAAAAATCTTTATCTTTACACACACACATAGCTGATTGCTTTGAGCCTGTCATTGCCGGAATTTTGATTGATTTTGAATTGCATATGAAGTTAAAATTATATGGATGTAATTTTAGTTGGAGTCTGAAGGTTACTTAAACTCTTCATTCTTTTGTTATAAATGACTTTATTAATTAGGGTTTGAAGGATGGTTGATTTTAGTAGTTATTTTTGGTGGTCAAACACAAGAAAACAATGAGAATGACCTTAGATTGAGGTCTAACATCTCCAAATCACATTTGAATGTAACCGTTGCAATTTCTTGAATTAATAACTTCTATCACATTTCTTCATTTCCTTTTCAAAGAGGGATACACTCATACACGTACTACAAAAGTCCAGCTAGACCAAAACCCCAATTCTTTAAATAATATAAGTTGTATACAGAGGATTCAAGGCTCGCGGTCACATGGCTTCTCGAGCCCGAAGAAGAACTCGTTGAAGTTCATCTGCGAGTTTTTGTAGGATAACTGGTTTCCGTATAAGACCATTCATTCCCACCTGAAGACATTTGTCCCACATATGATCTTCCGAACTCGCAGTCAGTGCGATAATCAATGGCCAGTTACGACTCCTATACTGTCGCACTCTTTTTACCACCTCAAACCCATCCATTTCTGGCATGTGAAGATCCAACACGATGATCTGGAAAGACGTCCTTCCCGTGGGGCCACCCAAAGCACTTAGACATTCAAAACCAGTTGAAACTGCAGTGACATGGCAGCCTAGCATCTCAAGTAGCTTTTTAGTTACCATTCTGTTCACGCCATCGTCATCAGCCAAAAGAACCTTAAGGTCTTTAAATGTTGAGCTCGAAATTTGTTGCTCAATAGAAGGATTTTTATATTCGAAGACCCGCCGTCTATATGAAGATTGCTTCTGGAATCTAAGAATCAGAATCATTCCTTGTGCACGGCCCCGGGAATTTGAGGAGATCCATATATTTCCTTGCATTAACTGCAACAAGCACAAGAGGTCAACAAGAATTGCATTATGCTCCTGTTAATACTCTGTACAAAATAATATGTTCCTATGAATTGAGTTGTTTTGTGTATAATATAATATTAACCCAAAAGACAGGAAAAGTAAATCTAGTCAAGGTCCTTATTGAGGACAAAGAATCAAAGTTAATATATCACAACTTGATGATCTGTTGAAAATGTCAACCTTATAAAAGTAGTCTTATATACTAGCCATGTGGACACTCTTTAACACCCTCTAGCTACCGAGCACCGCATTTAGCTCTTGCAACTTTTAATTTTTCAAATCATAGGGACACACATCTTTCCAAACTTGACACATAGGCATTCGTCTGGTTTGGGCAATTTTTCCATAACGGCATATACACTTGCAACCCCATTTTTCATACAAGACCAACAGCATTGCTATACGTTAGCTCTTATACCATTTTAAAACTTGAGCTTCCGTTCTAAAAATGTTGAAACCTAAGCAAAAAGGAGTAGCCTATGATCTTAAATATTACTCCGTAGTTTTTTCCTTAACATTTAGAATCACTTGAGTAAGATATTTACATCTGGTGTCAAACGAATCAGGAGAGCATTTTCCATGAAAAACAAACAGAACCCAAGTAACAAATTTTGCGGGTAAAAATGACGCTCTTTTGAAAGTGATGAGCTACATCAAAGTGAGAGATACTAAAAGGAATCTGGAAAGTGATGTCATGTTTAGTGTGTCACTTTCATAACATCTTAAAACGTTAGACTTCATAAATATGACATCACCTGCAAGGCCAGAATGTAATGCATCACTACATTAAAATGAGAATCGGATATTCAATAAATGGAACTTGACATCACATTTATTATATCAATATTATAGGAGATGAAAACATTACATTATGTAAATGAAATATCATTCGCCAGGAAGGAATGTGGTTCATTTCCATGAAGTAACATTACATTATATTTTCTAGAATGGACGTCTATATTTGATATATTTGAGTAAACAACTATTTAAACAATTATTGTTCCGGAAATCTACTTTAAACCGTTGAAAGTAATGAGCATCAAGAAGAACTACATCAATAATGAAATTCACAAAAGAATTGCAAAATGGAGACATTTATGTTGTAATAATAAGGACCCTTCAATTTATGATCTTTTTATCAGCAGAAAATACATTTCCAGATTTTCAAGTGTTTGGGATGGCGTAATATTTATATATTTGATAATACTAAAAAAGAAGCATTCAGAATGCGAAAATCATTTCCTGGATTCATTGCTTTTCTTTGGAAAATGGCTTAAGATAGGATGTCATATTCCGAAACAAGTTTTTCACTTTTTTGGAGAAAGCATTTTGTGTAGTTCGTCTCACATCAAATTTACCTTCCATCAAAATAATGAAAACTAAGGAGGATACATAAAAACCACTTGATTTATTACCTGCACAAGCTTCCTGCACATGCTGAAGCTCAAACTTTCCTTCACATCTCTACTATTATGCTTTCTCCGGCCCGGATGAATGCCCGACCCTTCAACAGTGACTTCAATTTCGAATTTAACTGCCAGATTCTCATCACCCGAACTTGCTATTCTAGCATTCCGAACTTTATTATTATTCCCATCCCCAGATTCACTTTCAGGACCAACTCTGAACACCACCATGCAGTTTCCATCACTTTTGTTGAACAAATGCCCGACCATATGAAGTATAACCTGAAATGTTCTATTCTCATCCCCCATCACCTGGTTAGGCAAGGAACTTGAAACATCCGTAGAAAAACCAAACCCCTTACAAAAAGCAAAGCATTTAACAAGACAACAAGCCTTCTGTACCAAAGAGTGAAGCTGAAATGGCCTCATCTCCACGGGGAAGATTCCGTCATCTTTTGCAGATATCTCCATTGCATCGCTGATTAACATAGACAACACCGTACTTGTTTGTACACATGTGTCTATGACAATCCTCTCTTCGGGTTTCAAGTTGTTGTTAGTATGGTCTTGGAGTATAGAAAGCAATCCCAAGATCGAGTGCATGGGTCTCCTCATCCCGTTATTCATCACCTTCTGAAAGGCACTCCTCGCCTTGCTGGCCTTCACGGCGTCCTCTTTAGCTTGCACCAACAAATGGTTCCTCTCTTTCAGCCTCTCGCGCATCGACTGAGATTCTTCAAGAACCGCTGCATGGGATAATGCCACAGCCACCTGATCGGCCACAACCTCAACTATCTCCAGCTCGTCACAGCTCCAATCCCTGCCATTCTCGTCACCGGGAGGAAGAACCAGTACTAACACGGCAAAACAAGTATCAACCAGCTCGGGGGTCCCACCTTTGAAATTTGAACCTCGAAGCAGTGGCATTCGGATAGCCGCGATCGGACCGCCGCAGGAATCGGCAAGAACCGAGTCTCGTTTGAGTATCCTCACCCCTTCATTCTTTGTTATCTCTAAGACATCAGGATCATTGATCGAGAGGCAGCGACAAGATGAATTAGGGTTAGGATTAGGGTTCAACTCATGCGTCAAGTTCATTTCTTTCCTATTCTCACTTGGCATCCAAACAACACAGTTCTGGAGATTCAATGTTTTGGAGAGCTCAACGAGAGTTGTGTAGAGTATGTTGTGCTTATCAAGCGACTTTCTGATTTCTTGTGTGAGCATGCGGACGTGCACACTTGCTTCATTCTGCTTCATCAACATTCCGACCTCTTGGTCTAGCTCTAACACATTCTGTCTCAAGAATAGTTCCCTGACTTTGAATTTCAGGAGGAGGGGGAGGAGGGTCAAAAGGGTAATTGCGGTTGCACAAGAAACGAGTGCTGTCAGGATTTTAGCGACGGTCAAAGACATTATGATTTGGAAGGAAGGGTGAGAGTTGATGGTCCAGACGTTGAGCAAATGTGTTAAGCCACAGAGGACTATGAAGGCGATGAATTGGAGGAGGACCCATTTGAATGGTATGTTTGAGCAGCTAATGAAGTAGAGCAGTTCTAAAGGGATTGAGAAATAAGCAATGGCGATCAATACGTCCCCAACTTTCTGGAGAAATAGGATGTTGGTTACGCTGAAGAATCCTTCATCGTCACACAGACAATCAATGGCTGACACAGCCGAGAAAATTGAAGAGATTAACAATCCAAGAAACAACCACCTCCTCCCCATAGTGCCCATTTCTTGGAAAAATCCAATCTTGATAACGTCAAACCATCAAGAACTAATACATGGCAGTCCTTCATTTCTTTTTAAATCCAAAAAGCCCAAATGCCCTTTCTTTGGACCTCATTCTCTCTACTTTGCATTCTCAGCAACAAAATCCCAATTTCCAGCCTAGACAACAATAAAATTGCTCAATCATATCTTGATGGGGCAGCAAGAACACCATCAATCACAACTTTCAGCTAGACAAGAAGAGAAAAAAATCAATAAACCTCAGTAAAATTCAATCCTCAAAAACAGACAGAAAATGAATAACATGGAATTAACATGATCCACCACTACCTGCATATCTATATTTATCTATATTTAAAAAACGAAATAGCAGAGGAAACATTTGGGCGGGAAGTGTGGATAGGTTTGATCTAAACAGAATTAATTTCTATGGAAAAAAGGTGTGCTAATACTATATTATGCTAATTAGCTGTAGTATTAATGATAGAACATTTTCTGAAGTGCGTTTTGCTAATTCCAACTGCGGGTTACCTAGCTAAAGAAAATAACTATTTATATGTTAGTTTTAATTATTCAATTCATCTGACCTTTGGTATTCCAAAACAAACTTGAAATAGATGTTCAACTGTTCAGATGCCTCTGGAATACGGCCCAATAAAATACTCTGTATGACATACGATATATAAATAAGTCCATTACAGCCTTGAGTAGCCATGCTTTCCTAAATAAAACAATGTAAATATACAAAGAACTACAAGCCTTACTAGCAAGGTTGCTTTGTGGTCTCTGTTGAGAACTAAATCTATTATATTTCATTGGAAATTCTATGTTGCATTCTTTGTGGTCTTTGTTGAGAACTAGAAAATTAGGGGACCAAAATAACAAACTTAAGATATTATCGATTGAAAATATTTTCATTGGTAATTCTATGTTACATTTTTTATTTCAATTGCAATCGTTAATTATTCACAATTTTTATGTAATTGGCAATTTGTTTTATTGAACCCTATACGCTAAGAGATGATAAAAAAAAAAGTCTAGCAATCTAAGAGAGATGAGTTTCAAAGAACATCCATTGTACATTTGTCAATCACTCTACATAGTTCATGCAGACATACAATATTTGTTTAATAGTTTTCCAATATTTACTGATATGTTCAAGGAACTACCTCACTGTCCGAAATGTTTTGGACAAATAAATAGATTGATATGTATCTACTATATGCATAATATATTTCTTAAAAATGAAATTAAAAAATTGCTCTTGAAAAAACAATGCCTTATGTGCCGGTAAGGCATTTGAGAATAAAAAACAATCCTCCAGTACGTTTCATGACCATATATTATTTTCGTTGTATGAAGTATAATAAACGAATAAACTGTATTGTTTACCAAGCTGCTTCTAGTGCTTTAAAATTATGTTTTTCAAAATAGACTAAAAAACTATACACAAATGATAAATTATAAATGGCTTGGAAACAAATTAATGGCGAAATTAGGAAAACTAACTCTTGAAATTCAATTTATTTTAGTAGGAAATAAATAAACCATCAAGAGTATTATTTTGATTTCAGTGAAAATAGGATTTCCATATTACTGTATTTATGTTTACAATTTTACACACACACAAATGCATAATTACTTAACAACGAAAAAACATATTATGATATAAACGATGGTTCAATATATCTAAAATAGGCGGCAATTATTCAATTAAGCACTACAAATGTATAGGCGTACGTCTGTGTATACAAATTTACAAAATAATTATATTTAAATTTAATTATATGTTTTTAGGTTGGAACTAAAAATGTAGCAAATGAATAAACATATTTGGAGTAGAATTTTTACTTGCAGAGTGACACGTTTTCTGAAAATAAAAATCTTAATTTTTTCTTCCATTTTGGGATCTTAGGTAAGGATCTGATAATCAACTAACTATGAAGTATGGACTGTAGCTTTAAAAAACTATGAGCTAATTCACCATAGCCAATGTCAACAAGGGCAGAACAAATTAATAGATAACAATCAACAATTATGATTTATGATTATGAACTAGTCATTTAATCAACGAACAAAAAAATCATTACTTTAACTAAATATTTATAACCAAATATGAATTAAATCAATTAATGAACTAATCAATAAAAGAGAAGGACTGAAGGAATACCGGAGCTACGGAATGTAGGAAGGTGAATATTTGAGAAGGGTCGAACCACCGAAGGGGGGGTGGCGGAGGGCAGGCGACCTGGCGACGACTGCGGTGCTGCCGCCTGGCGTAGTAGCGGCGCGGCCGTGATGCGTGCTGGCGCCTGGGTTCGTGGATGACAGATGACTGGATGTCGATGAAGTTGATCCAGAGTTGTCTGCTCGTCTTCCTCAACTCTGAAATTCGACGCCCTTTTGTTAATTTCGGGTCGGATAAAACCTTACATTAGGGAAATATAGAAACAGGATAGGAAAACTGGGACAGAGACCAGTAAAAGATCAAGAAAGCCGTGAGCATTTTGTGGTTTGGCATTTTGGGTTTTCTTTTATTCTTGCTAAGATTGCCTTCATTTTCTTTTTCGTTTCGTCTCATTAAAATTATCTTATACTTTCCTTCCTTCCAACATTTTACGATTTACGATGTTTGACTAACGATAAAGCAAATAGATCTTTATCTGCACTCGAATTATTTTTAGAAAAAAAGAATTACATATTCAGAAACTACATTAAAAGTTTTACAAAGTGTCAAAAACCAAAATCAAATTTGATATACGTAATATAAAGTAAGAGATTAAAAGTGATTTGTATTAACCAAGTAATTTGAAAAGATATCTTACAAAATGGGACTCAGTATCAAATTTAGTAAAGATCATGTTGTCCTAAATCATTTTGGATTCGATTGATACTCAACGTTTGGAAGTGAAAACGTTGTTTTCTTAAACTTATAAATGATGATATTTGCAACATTTTGGATAGAAAAACGTTGGAAAACATAAACACCCTTTAACTTTCTTGTTACAATAAACGCATCGCATTCTCATGTTCAAAAAGATTGTAGGAGAATCTTTAATTTTTTTGCTTAAAAAATCTATATTTTTGAAAGAATGTCTGAAAAAATAGTTATATAAATTTTCAAAGATTTTTTAGGTTTTCATGTGGATCCACATGAGTTTAAGTGAAGAGAATCTAGACCTATTTTGATTTTGTTAGTCACGTCAACAATACAATTTCTAAATATTTAATTAAAACATATTGCTATTAAGCATTGTTCTAAAACTCGCTAGGCGCTAGTCGGGCGGTAGAGGGGCGCCTAGCGCCTAGGCGGCCGACTAGGCCGATTTTTTGGCCGACTAGACCAATTAGGACTCTACGGTTAGGGCCGCCTAGGCCGATTAATCGGTCCGCCTAGGCCGATTTTTAGAACAATGCTATTACGATATAGCATAAGTGACAGCTGCATATGATTTAAAAAAAAAAATATACAAATAATAACCGCATGTTTCAAATCCACAACCTTGTCTAGCTTTAAATCCACATGTTTTAAAACAACGTCGTGATCACTTGTTTCCATGTCTAGCTTTTTTTAGAGGCTGTTTGGCACCACTTTTCGGGTTATCAAATTTATCAACCAACTTTTTCACCAAACACGTAACTTTTACTTCCGCGCGCTGAGTTGTGTAATAAGCAGAAAAAGTAAGGCTGGAGTCACTTTTCTGACTGTATTGGCTGAAGTTGCTGTATATGATCATTTTAGCTATTTTTACATATAATTTTTTTCTTTATTTTATTAATAAAATATATTTTAAAAATAATTTTTTCTTAAATCAGCAGAATCAGCCAATGCAGCCACTTCAGCCAGAACTTCATAAATTCCAGCAGAATCAGTCAAAACAGCCGATTTTCGTGCTACCAAACAGGCTCTTATTTGTAATTGTTAGTTTTCGATAAATGTATGTATGGGGTTTTCTGGAAACATCATTGATGAACAATTATAGATGAGTAACTATGCGTGAAATTGTTATGCGTATATCACTTTTAAAAAAAAAGTCATTCGAAATTACTCTAATTAATATAGTTATTTTGTGTAAAAGTCACATTTTATCTCATTGTCTAAAAAGTCACATTAATATTTATACGTAGTATATAAATTCAGTAGTTTAAAAATTTATTTCATCTGAGTTTTGAAGGGGTTGATTGGAAGTTTGGAACTTATATTTAAGATCTTCTTAGAGTTTTTTTCCGTAATAATGTTAATCAAATAAATATTTACGAAAATAGGGTTGCGTTAAAACTTATTACCGATCTACTGCTGAGCTTAACCTTGGTTGGGGTAAGTCGTCAAACGGTTGGGCGACTTATAAGCCGCCATCCGATTTGGCGACTTATAAGTCGCCCAACCGTTTGGCGACTTACCCTTAGCTTTAATACACCAGCGGGACGAGCAATCCAGATTGCAGACAGAACGATCCCCTTCCCAAAAAAAATCTCCCGCCGATCTTCGAGCGATCTCCTCCATCTCCGAGCGATTGCAGTCGAGCTCATCTCTGGCAACGCCACCTTGCCAAGGACTCTCCACCTCCATCTTCATCAACACTCTTTCTTCTATGTAAATCAAACTTCACTTCATCTCATATTGAAGTTGGGGTTTAGAATGTAAAAATTCCGAATTTTTAGATTATGAATTGATTTGTTGTGTAATGTTGATATGTATGAAATATTGCATTTTGATGTTGAATTTATTGTAATATTGTTATGATTATGTTGTGGATTTGTTGTGTAATGTGAAATTCAAGAGTAGATTTTTTTTCTTAAAAAAATTGTATTATTTTGCCATTGTTAAGTGTCTAAATATCATACAGGGTTTGCTTAAAATATCATATTTTTTTAATATGTTGTGATGTCTATGAAATGATTAATTTGGGTGTATAAAGTGTGTATATTAATGTGTACTCATGAAAGTTGGACATGTATTGTTATTAGAATATGGATTTCTCCAACTTCCCAATCGTGTGTCATTGGGGAGGGAACATATCTAAGGATGCTGGCCAAATACGCCATGAAGGTGATAGAAGCAGCTTTGTCATTGTTTCTCGTGGTGCATGTTTGCTCGAGATGCTGCAAAAAATCCATGAAGCTACACAGATTCCTCCAAGCCGTTCTTTGCGATTGAAAAATGAAATTTTCTCTTAACGGGGGATCATACATGCTTATGCCACTTGATGATGAGCTAGCTGTCACAAATATGTGGTTGATACTTCATATGCAGAGTATGTCCACGCTGGAGATATACATTGAGGAGTCCATAGGTGACGCTTCTACTACTCCCTCAACATCAAATGATGTTGTATCTAGGCATGGTGTCAATGCAGGGGACTCATCAAATGTTGCTGTATTGGACATGGTTGTAGAGAAAGAGGGGAGGTATTTACACAATGGTGCATCATTTTTGGATGGTCGGGAACTGATGATGATGCCGATGATAACATCAATAATGATGAAATGACTGAATCTGATGAAGATGGTGGTGTCCGTGGTGATACTGTCATCGCAACTGCCCCGTCTAGCCACTTTACTAGACTGTATGATCTCCCATCCGGCTTTAATGATGTGTGGATGAGTGGAGCAGGTTAGAAAAGGTTTACACCTGAAGGTGAGTTTGAGGTTGGTCAAGAGTTTGACAACAAAGAACAGCTCATCAATATGGTGAGCTTGTATTCTATTAAACGAAGAATATGCGCCACAAAGAAAAATGCATACCTCGACATGTTCACAGTTATGCGTTATCCTGGACCTCATTCTGCTACTTGTGTGGGCAACACCAACAGTACTGATCACGTGACGATGACTTCATATTTCATTGCTAAAGATGTGATTGACATTCTTCGCATTGATCCTTCCCTTTAAGTACATACTATTATTGAGATGCTGAAGGAAAAGTATGGTTATACGGTATCATACAGGCGAACATGGATGGGCAAGCAAAAGGCCATTGCTGAAATATTTGGCGGTTGGGAGAAGTCATATTCTGAATTGTCTCATTTCATGACAGCGCTCCAACATTCCAATCCTGGGACAGTTGTTCACTGGTACCCACCCCTATTACTCCCACAAGTTATATGCAGTTTCAGAGAGTATTTTGGGCATTCAAGCCTTTAATACATGGTTTTAAGCATTGTCAACACGTACTGACTATTGATGGCACACACTTGTATGGGGAGTACAAGGGTACATTGCTCGTAGCTATGGGTAATGATGCAAACAATCAATTATTTCATGTGGCCTTTGCAGTTTGTGAATCTGAGAATGTGGACAGTTGACCATGGTTTATGGCATGCATTAGGGAGTTTAATTTGTGAGTGATAGGGAGTTGTGTGTCATTTCTGATCGACATGCAGGTATAATAAAGGCAATAAATGAGGTGGGCAGTACTTGGGAGGAGCCTTTTGCGCACCATAGGCTATGTATCCGTCATCTGCATCGAATATGCACACTCATTTCAAAGACAGTAAGACACTCACCTTAAAAATCTATTTGTTTGGACCGCATGGCAACATCAGATAAAGAAGTTTGATGGTGGGTTCAAGAAGACAGGGGAAATGCGGGTGGAGGCACGACAATTTCTAGGGAACATTCCCTTGAAATGTGGTCACTACACCATGATGGCGGTTATAGATACGGCACCATAACTTCTAATATGGTTGAGGTCTTCAACAGCGTGATGAAAAATGCCAGATATTTGTTCATCAATGGTTTGGCCCAGGTTTCCTTTTACCGCGTTAACGCTTATTTTGTTAATAGGCGTGAAGGTAGTAAAAGAAGAGTGACAGAAGGTCACGGCTACTCCCCACACATCACGGATTTGATTGAGAAGAATAGAGACAATGCGAAGCATCACACTGTTACTCCATTTGATATAGGCCGAGGGATATACCAAGTGGAAACAGGATGTGGTGGCCGAACGTTGGGAAAGGGTGGGAGAAAGCAAATGGTCCATCTGTGAAGGCATACTTGCAGTTGTAAAAAGGTGGAAATATACAAGATCCCATGCTCCCACGTATTAGCCGTGTGCAGACAACGTAGTTTGTCTTATCATACATTTGTGGATCCTTTTTCTCATCTGCCCAATACGCCGCTACATATCAAGGAGTCTTTAAACCCATTCCTGACCGTGCTTATTGGCCGACTTACTATGGACCAGAAATTGTGCACGATCCATCCAAGCTTCGGGCAAAGGAAAGATCTAAGTCCACACGCATTAAGAATGAGATGGATGAGGGTCCCCAAGGAACGGTTAGATGTGGAAATTGTAAACAAAGCGGCCATAATAGGGCCACATGTGCGAAGAGATCCTCAAGAGATGGAG
The DNA here is from genome assembly GCA_945859915.1 of Cuscuta epithymum. Classification (NCBI taxonomy): domain Eukaryota; kingdom Viridiplantae; phylum Streptophyta; class Magnoliopsida; order Solanales; family Convolvulaceae; genus Cuscuta; species Cuscuta epithymum. The sequence continues at coordinate 177,477 of CAMAPF010001115.1, read as the reverse complement.
GGGGGTCCACTGGGTAAGGTTTTAATTATAATAATCCACAACTGATATTAACGTGAAATGAAAAAAATCAATTAATTAAATATTAATTAAAAACAATTAATTAATTAATTATTAAAAATTAACTAATATCTTTTTTATTTTTTGTAGGCATGGAGGTGTCAGTGGATCCAGGGCCGAGTGATTGCTCTGTCCTGACATTGCAGGCCATGCACAAGAGTGAGGATGTGTGGCGTGGCCTCGATGTTCAGGTGGATAGGTGCACGCGAGCACCTATGTGGTTTGTCCCACGTGCAGGTGGATGACAGAGTACTAGCATATGTTAGGGCTGCAAGTTTTTATGGTCTTCATATATTAGTGGCTATTGTCCCTCTTGATAGAGCGCTACTCACTACTCTTCTTGAGCGTTGGAGGCAGGAGACACACACATTTCACCTCCATGTTGGTGATGTGACAATGACCTTGGGAGATGTAGTTGTATTGACTGAGTTAGAGGTCCATGGGAGAGCAGTTACTGGTACTGCGTGTCGGCAGTGGGTTGAGGAGTCTGAGCTCTTGTTGGGTGTTCGCCCCCTTCTTCGGACAGACATTCAGGGGTTATCTATGAAGATGTCATGGTTGAGGGAGCATTTCGTTGTTCTTCATCCGGGCGCTGATGAGGTGATGATCCAGCAGCATGCACGGGCTTACATTTTGATGATGATGGGAGCTTCCATTTTTGCTGACAAGAACGGAAATGAGGTTCTGGTGCTGCACTTGCCTATGCTAGAGAGATTTGATGTAGCTGCACAATTCAGTTGGGGTAGTGCCACGCTGGCATATCTGTATAGACAGTTGTGTCGCGGTTGCCAGAGTGGGAGTACGAAGCTTGGAGGATTTTTGCTTCTACTCCAGATTTGGCCATGAGAGTACATCCACATTGAGCGTCCCACTATAGTAGCATACCTTGGCCTTGATGGACACCCACTACCTGATGAGCCTCCACTTCTGTTTGGACCACATCATCGACGGGGCGAGGACCCTCTGGGCTGTCAGTATGTTTTTATTCGTCTGTATTTATGTTATTGTATGTTTAATATAATTATATTAATAATATTTATATTAATATATGCTACATTAATGGTTAGATGGCTATTTGCTGATCTATGTCGCACATCATCGACTTCTGGGCTTGGAGTATGCAGGGATGCATTTGATCGGATGTCTGAGGATCAGGTATGGTATGCATAATATAACATAACTGCAATATGTATAGCAGAAATACTAATTTTGTATATTTATGAAACAGATTACATGGATGCCGTATACAGCTGAGATGTTTGCAGAGTTGCCCCCCGCTGGACGAGAGCATTCTCACATATGGCGAGCACGTGTGTCGTTGATATGTTTTGACATTGTTGAGCTTCATTTGCCTGATCGTGTACTGCAACAGTTTGGTTATGAGCAGGTCATTTCAGCACCTATCGACACATATGCAGATCTTCATAAGGTGGATAGGCGTAGGAAGCATACGGAGGATTGAGCACTCAGACATGTCTGATATGTGACTATATGGGAGAGGCGAGATAAGCTTGTTGTGACTGGGACACCGACATTAGTCCCATCTATTTCGGGAGACTACATGAGATGGTATTTCAGCATCATGCGATTGTTTGTGTCTCCTTCTTTCAGACTCCCTACTCACCATTACCAGCCTAGCTCCTTGGCTTTGCACTTGACGGTGAGTATATTAGTAATTACTAAAGTAAGTCATGTTCTTTATTTAACACTTTTATTTATTTCTAAATAATTATAATTCTGTTTCATATTTCAGGCACGAGTTTTGCAGCGTATATGACGTGCACTTTGTCGTGTGTGCACTCAAAATAAATTCAATACTAGCACTAATACGTAGTATAGCGTAGTAGAGTTCGTATCCACAGGGAAAGGAATAATTCTCTTTTTATGATCTAGTAAATAAAGGGGGGGGGGGGTTGATTTTGTGATTTAATTAAATTAAACACGAAGATGAACGAGTTATATGGGTTTTAATTCAAAGATAAAAAGGACTTGGCATTGCTATTTCCACTTGTTGATATATTTTAGTCGATCATTGTTATATCTATAACTTATCTCCTCTCGAATACTCAATCGAGGAGTATATCCAATTCATCGAGGATGGTTATTAACAACGACCGTTCATTAATAACCCTTACTATTAGTCAAGTATAGAACAACGCCATATACCGACTTGATAGTAGCATTTAATCTTTTAACTCCTTGATGAAATCAATTGAGATTGATAACCTCAACACAACGGTTTCGGTTTAACCAACAAAATTAATCCCTCTTAAGTTTATTAACCACGACCGTGCATTAATAAACCGAAGTTACTTACTTGTGAAACTATCAACGATTAACCATCGGTTCGTTGATCGTTTCTAGTAATAATTAATATATGAAACAAAACTAGTTGATCTTTTAAGTAATGTTCAAAATATTAATATGAAATATGAATAGGAATTAACTAATATTCAAGGAAGAATATTAAAGAAAATGAATCCTACTATAGTTAATATCAAGATGTTAACTAATTGTCATCTTAGTAACACTCCTCAATATTAACATAGAGGAAGGAATAGCTATTACTAAGACCAACGTCAAGATGTTAACTAATTGTCATCTTAGTAACACTCCCCAACATTGATATAGAAATAGTATTTAAAGGAAGAATTAATATTCAAGGAAAGAAGTTAAGAAAATAACTCACAACTTTAATAATCAACAAGCTTCAAGAGCAATACCAAGAAATGGGAGTTTAGCTCCTCATTTGGAGACTAAACATGCTAAAAGAAATATAAAGAAATGCTATTCTAAACTGAGCTTAAGAGTATATAGGAATTGGTTTTTTAAAAGTGAAGGAAAGGAGGTGTATATATAGGCTTTTTTGAGGTGCAGGTCGGGTACTCGATCGAGTATATACATATACTCGATCGAGTATGTGTAGAACTTCGAATTCGATTCATACTCGATCGATATTCGGGTATAATTTACAGCTATACCCGATCGAGTATGTCGGTGTACCCGATCGGGTATAGACACTCGATCGTGGGAAAATCTACTCCTGAATGTTCCTTTGTTTTCGGATCCGATCCGATTTGAAATCTCAACCAGATACTCGATCGAGTATAGGTAATAATCGACCGAGTATAGACCAAAATCAGGATCTTCCTTTTTTGTCTTGTGATTTTGCAACTTCCTTCCACTTTTGGGGTTCACCAACTGTCCTTTGAGTGATGGTAGACCTGTTTGAGCTCAGAATAAACCTAATCTAAACATTTTACAAGATTTTAACAAATTAAACTATTACACCGAAAGTGTGTAATTTCCGAAATGCTAAACAACAAAAAGTAATTAAAAATGCAAACATAAACACGGAAATTACACGTGTATCAGTATACATCAGCGGGGCGACTGCCACAGTGAGTGATACATGTGACGTGGACATGTATGGTCAAGCTCTGATGGGCATTGCTTCCCCGTGTTCATATGTGTTGAGGCGAGTCGACTACGGCCATCTTATACATATGCCCCCATCTAAGGATTCTATGCCATCGACATCTAGTGCAGCGGCGACTTCTACATCCCAGACTCAGCATGACAGAGTTGTTCTTCAACCACGACAGCGGCGTAGGCGTAGGCATCAACAACAACATCTCCATGACCAGACGACCAAGAAGACCATGAGAACTTGTAGTTTGTCTTTTGTATTGGAGTTTTTCATGTACACAGAATGTTGTAGAAATAATTGACTTTATTTTACGTATTTCCACCTGCAAACAATTGAATATTGTGTTTTTAGTACTTATTCCTTTGTTTATGATTTGTTGATGTGTTTCGTTATGAATATTGAATGTCTGTATGTGTTTCATTGGTTATGAATCTTATGTGTTGTATGTTATTTGTAACTGGTATGTTAATGGTGATGTATGTGTTTTGTGAGCATGTTTTTTATGTTCTAAATTGGTAGGGAACTGGCTGTTTGTGGTTTTGCAGGTGCAGGTGGTAAGTCGCCAAACCGTTATAATTCGTCATCCGGTTGGGCGACTTATAAGTCGCCAAACGGTTTGGCGACTTTCCCTGACCCTGGTTAAATCCAGAAGTAGATCGGTAAATATTATTAACCTAACATTATTTTCGTAATTAATTAATTAATTAATTAGCTTTAATTCGAAAAAAAACTCATCTTCTTATGGGTTTACAATTTAAGTTTATATTAAAATCATTTTATTCTTTTTTTGTAAACGAGATGAGTACAAAATTCAAAATGAAATACTTTTATTTGATACATTTTTCAATATAAATGTGAAATGGCAAGATTGAACAAATTGTTTTATTTTATCTAAGAAAAGCTATTCAAAAGAAAATGAAGAAGCACTTGAGGGATGGTTGGTTGGGATGTGACTATTGGCTGGCTATTTTGCACTTTTTGTCAAGTGACTATTTTGCGTCATTTTTATTTGATCTTTTTCTTGTGCATAATTTTAGAATCCATTTATTTACACGAATATTTTTGTTTTTCAGAAATTTTGAAAGATGTAGGAAGGAAAAATGAAAAATGTTTTATCTCTTTATTTTCCAATATTAAAAAAATCGAGACATGTATGTGATTTTCTTCTTAAGTCCATATTTTTCAAAATGGAAATACGTAGTGCTACAATCCTATATTTGAATTTGCAAGTGAATGTTATATACTACCTCCGTCCCCCTAAGTTTGGGACAAAAGAAGGTGACACGGTTATTAATAAAAGTGGGTTTATGTGGTTGATATTAAATTGATAAAGTAAGAATAAAGTAAGAATGATTTAGAACCACACAAATTTTACCAAATAAGGTATGGGACAATCTTAGTGGGACGGACCGAAAAGGTAAAATGGGACAATCATAGCGGGACGGAGGGAGTATCAATTAGGAATTTTTCATAGTTCATATAAAAGTAAAAAAAAAGAGAGATTTGGGTGCCATGAGTGAAGTTGCATCAATGGTTGGAATCCTGTTAACCACAGATAAAATCACACAAGACAAGAGTTATCATAACTTTGCTAAATCGAGTTTTAATTGAAGTCGATGTTTCACAGTCACCTCCCACCTCGGTTATCTTTCCCAAGCTATTCGACTACACTCGGGTAAGGTAGTCAAACAATTTGTGGTGTATGAAACTAGACCTGCACAAAACGGGCTCGGGCCGGGCTTGGGCCAGGCTTTTTATAAGGTTTCTGCCCATTATCTGAGGGCGGGCCTAACCCCGTTGCCATACCCGCCCGTAAGAGCGGGCCCGGTAGTCCACCGGGCCGCCCGACCCGGGAAATATTTTAAAAAAAATCAAAATTATATAATTTTAATACTTTTAAAGTAATATTACAACATTTAAAAAATTCTTAATAGATTTATAATGTTTATAGGCCTTCAACACATACACAAAAATTAATTTCACAAAAATAATAATGAGAAACTATAATTAAGATTTAAAATTCAATTACAAAGTATTTATCTTTAGTACAGAAATAGATATATATTATATTGATTGGGCTAGTTGTTAAGAACTACAAATTTAAATTTAAACATAATAAACTATAGGATCTATAAAGATTATTTAGTAAATATAAATATAAACGAGTACATGTAAATGAATAAATAAATTAGTATATATATAATTATATGTGTGTATATACTCAATGTAGCGGGTCGGGCTTATCGACCCAAATGAGCCTACACCTTAAGCCAAGCCCGCCCATATGCTATTGTGGGCCGGGCTCAGGCCGGGCCGGTGGGTAGAGATATATGCCCAAGCCCGTCCATTTGTGCGAGCGGGCTGGGCGGACCGGCGGGCCGGCCCGTTTTTGTGCAGGTCTATATGAATCCTTCCACAGTTTTTATTTTCATTGTAAAGAATATGGGCATCATTCATTTATTTGCAAGAAATTGACAACAAAGGAATGATGATACTATGTTGAGAAGGGGGAGAAACTTTGTAATGAGATTAAAGAAAGTGACCATAAGGTGACAGAGAGGGAGGCTTCGTACAAAAAACATCTGCCGATATGGGAAAGATAGAGAATGAAGGAATGACCGAAGATAATGAAGAACTCCGGGCTGTATTGGAACTGGTGGCGGAATCTGTCGTGCAGGTAACTGTGGCGGAAAACTCCGAGACGGAAACCGTAGCACCGGATAGTGCTAGGGATGATGCACATGAAGGTGTTCCGAGTGGAGAGTTTGTTGAAGGAAACAATGACAAAACATTATCACTGAAATGCTATAGGATGCAAGAACTATATTTGAAGGATCTACACAACTGAAGGCAAAGAGAAACAAGAAAAATGACTTATCTCTTCCAAACTACAAAGAAAAAGACAACTTTTCTTTGAAGTTGAATATCAGTCCCACCCGTTGAAAACTAGTAACCAATCAACAACGCTTCAAGATGACGAAGACTATTTCATCTACCCGATTTACTCCAGTTATGGCTCGCATCATGAGCTAATAACAGGACTCAAACGCTACAAGCCATCACATCTGGAGGTAAAGATGTACCCTCCTTATCTTCAACGGGTCATTCGTTTTCACAATAAATACAGTCGGGCGTTGTCAAGGTAAGAATGCCCGGAAAAAAACTTTAATGGTTAACTCTTTCTTTTGTGCCTTATCTTGTACTTTTTCATTTGAAATTTGGTTTTGTAATTTTAATTTTTTAATAAAATTGAAAAGTGTTCCTCGACGCTTTTCCTACTTCCGGTGGCTCCTCCGGTAAATAAAAAAAAAAGAAAGAGGAAGAAAGTGAATCGATGAGGAAGGCGAAAAAGAGTGACAATATGCGAGAAGGAGGTCGAGGGAACAATGTACCCCCACCCCACCCCTTATAGCTTTGCCCTAAAAATTTATCAAATATCTTTTTCATCGATTAGTTTGTGGTTCATGATATTTATCTCTCATCTTTGCAAATCTTGATCATACAATTTTCACTTTATTATTCTCTCTGTCAATTAAACTTAGTAAAAAAAAATTAGGGACGGATGAAGTATAAAATGGGTAAAAATGTGAGAGAAAACACAAAAATACTTAATTGTAAAATTATAAGTTGATGCACAATATAATTTGATCTTCTACTTATTTGATCGCGTGAATTGTCAATGAAATCATATAGTAGATTATGGAATTGTCTAGCTTGATATTTGTTAATTGCACAAAAATTGTGTGCTTACCTCAAACAAATTAAATATGGTTAAGGACATATAAAAAAACAGTATAATTAAATACTTTATAGCGTCATATAACATTAACAATATTTGAAAGAAAATTACGCCTCCAACTAATATAAATATATTAGTTGTAATCTACACACCCCATTCAGAGTGGACCATTATATTACTTCAACTTTTCTATTGTGTATTTTCTATTTTGTTAAATCAACAATTTTTAGTACTGAAATATCTTTTTCCTTAATGTATAGATTGGAATTTTAAAAATTAAGAAACAAATGAATCTTCATTAGAAAAGAGTCTCGTTATATTAGTTAGTAAAGGTGTCATTATTTGGAGATCATTGTCGTGATAAGTAAACCAACCCGACTATCATTAAATAATTATTTACAAAAATTTAAAATATTTATAATTTTAACTGCCATTTAAAAATGTCATGGCATACATAATTTTGTAATTATATTATTGCATTATAGCAAATGCTCTTGTCAGGTTTTCCACTATAACTCCTTTCTATAATTACAACAAAAACATGCACCCACAAGAATTACGAGTATTATTTTATAAATGCATCATTAAGTCATCGTGTAACATTTTTTTGTTTATGGTTATACAAAACATAGATACTACGTGTATATTAAAATTCAAACACCCATACAGATAAAAAATATTTTTATCTTGTAAAAAACTATAAACATATATTTTTCTATGAATTTAGTTCTAAAAAAGGCAAGCAATTTAAAAAGTGCAACCGTATCATTTTAACTATGATACTTCAATCTTTATATAATTAAAGACGTAATTGTATTTTATCAATATATAAGTAAAAATAATATATATACATTTTAAATTGGAAGTCATATCTGTATTTTACATAATTTAATTTTGGTTGTTTTATCATCAAACAATTATCATTCCTAGTATTTTTTTAAATGTTACATAGGTAATTGAACTGACAAACAATTAATGTATTACAGAATAATTTTTCTCAATGTAATACTTTGAATTATTTACAGAATAATTTTTCTCAAAGTTTTTTTTGTAGAGGCTATTTATATAACACCAGTGGTGATTATGAGAGGAAAATGATCGAGAACTTGAGAGAAAATTCACCGGGATGAGTTTAAAGTTCATATATAGTTATTCATTTTTATAAATATTTTAAACTATTATCTTCTTGTTCATTGAAACTCTAGTAATGTTATTTCCATCATTTCATTTTAAAATTATAGAGAGTGTTTTTTTTTTGCATGTGTTCAAAACGTAACTTATTTAATTAATACCTTTATGGATTATATATTTGTGATTAATAAAACTTAGTTAACATGCATCTAAGTTACTTGTGTTTCAAATGTAAAAATATGTATTGCAACTTTATAAAAAATTACTCTGTACATAGTATTATATATATAATTTTTATCATAATCCAAATGACATTTTTATGTGCTTCTAACATATTATGCGTTTTAGTAGTCTATAAAGCTAATATACTACGAGGCCGTTTGGCAGCACTGTTTATCGGCTTATCAGACTTATCAGCCAACTTTTTCACCAAACACACAACTTTCGCTTTCACGCGCTGAATTGTGTAATAAGTAGAAAAAGTAATGTTGTAGTTACTTTTCTGACTGTATTGACTGAAGTTACTGTAGATGACCATTTTAGCCATTTTTACATATAATGTTTTCTTTATTTTTTTAAAAATATATATTTTAAAAATAATTTTTCCTTAAATCAGCAGAATAAGCCAATGCAGCCACTTCATCCAGAACTTCATAAATTTCAACAGAATCAGCCAAAGGAGCCGATTTTGGTTCTGCCAAAAAGGCTCTAGCTATACGGGATAAGGGTCAGTTTGGTCCTCGAATTTGCAAAAAAGAGGTCAAATAAGTCCTTATATAGAATATTCTGTCTGGACGTGCCATTTGAGGTGGTTCCCGGTGGAATTTCTTGATTAAATTTTTTGAGCATCTTATTCATTAAGTATAGTTTACTCATACCAAATTTCAGATAAAATTTCAATCGGGAAGACATTCAAATGAATTCTTGAAGATAATTGTGCCGTTAAAAGCGCACTTATCTTCAAGAATTCATTTGAATGTCTCCCCGATTGAATTTTTAGCTGAAATTTAGTATGAGTAAACTATACTTAATGAATAAGATGCTCAAAAAATTTCATAAAAAAATTCTACCAGGAACCACCTCATATGGGACGTCCAGATAGAATCTTCTATATAAGGACTTATTTGACCCTTTTTTTGCAACTTCGAGGACCAAACTGACCCTAGCTATACGATTGGGACGAGATGAATCCAATTAGATTCGGAAAATGCTAACGTTTGCTAATTTTTTGAAGGATGGGTTAATTAATTGTGCAGCTATTATAATTATAATACGGAGTAAAAAGTTGAAAGGATAATTTTGCGAAATAAGGTTTACATTAAGTAAACGTTACAGTAATTTTTATACAACAGCTAAAACACCAGCCCAAAACCCTACTTCGTTAAACCTCATCTTCTCCAGTGGTCCATTTCTCAAGCTTAGCTGAGACTGTAAAGTCTGTATTTACACCATCCTAATCACAATGGCCGATTAAGCGTAAATTGAGCTGAACATTTCTTCCATGGCGGTGAAGAAGAAGATGCAGAACCGGAATCGCAAGAAAAATTCTGCAAAGAGGAGCTCCGAGCTGGGTGGAGTTGAAAAGGGAGCAAAGTGCACCAAAAACGGGGATAACAGGAAGAGGAAGAGGAAGAACAAGAGTACGCAACAAATATTCATGAATGAGAAAGATTATCAGCGTCGGCTTCAGGAAATTCTCCACTCCCCTGAGCACATTTTCTCGAAAATTTTCCGCAAAGATGGCCCGCCCCTAGGGGACGAGTTCGATTCTATACCAGAACACGCATTTGTCAACTGTAATAAAGGTAGTGTGCGGACAAATGCTATGTATTTTCGTCCATCTAAAAGTTATTAGTTTATATATTGACTGTATTGTGGATGTATATATACGAGTGTATGCACACCTGTAATTAGCCTGAACTTACTCCCGGAACTATGAGAAAGCTTGACCGTGTGCAAATTTTATGTTTATTTCGGCCTCAATTTTCCATTCCATCATCTTTTTTGCCAAAACAGGTTCTTTTTTTGAGAAAATTATCACTTATATGACTAAAAGAGAGACTATTTCCTGATGTATGACTTGGCAGTTTTTCTTCCTAAAATGGTGCGTGGATTAGTTGCAGTTTTTTTAATTTGGTGTGTGAATTAGTTTTTCTTCCTATGCAATTATAGGTATACCGTAGGCATGTACATCCTTTGCTAGTCATATAACCGTAAATATATTTTCTAAATCATATGATGGGAAAGTGGACAATTTTTAGTAATATTCCCATATTCCCCCCCTATTTTTAATGATGGTGAATTTCCAATTTTTTTAGGTATACTGTTAATGACTTAATGGTAGATGAAGTATCATCTGAAGATATGATAAATAGCTCACTGTTTGTTAAATAAATTAATTAAAAACAAAAAATGCTTCATTGCATATGATGATGTGCACGACTCCTTCATTACTGTTACAGGATGTTTGGTACGAGGGAATGAGGGCGGGATGCCGGGATCAGTGATAGTAACTTCAATTGAACAGAGTCCCTTTTTTAGTATGTGGGAATGACAATAAAATGAGGGATGGGAAAGGGGAATATAGAGGCCATATTCTCACCAAAGTAATAACTGGAATGGGTAGGTAATTAAGGTAGGGAATAGGATGACATATATACTGATTCAAATGCCATTGAAAAGGAGAAAGGGAAAAAGTAAGGGTAGCTTAGCAAAACTAATGTATATTGAGTATATACTTAATACCTAAAACACGAGGGAATGGCATTTTTTTAATCAGTTCCTCATTAGTAATTCTCACTCTACATCTCACCCTCCAATCTCTGAACTCCCATTTCCACATGCCAGACACCCCTATTGGTGACATGGATATATCTCAGTGGCGATCCCAACCTCAAACATCTGCAGTCCGCACTTTCAAATATTTTATGGTTGCCCAAATAATAATTTGCCATCTTTTTCCTGGATGCAATTTTTTCCCTAATTTTCTACTGTTCTACTGTGATATTAGATTCCAGAAACTCTAATTGGCTCCCTCAGGAAAACCGAAAAGCTCATAAAAGGAAAAAGGTACATGATACACACAATCATCCATTCTGAAGTACTCCATATATTCTTTGAGATAGACTATGACCAACATTGGAGATGGATTCTAGAGCACTTTTTATTATTTTAATGATTTTTTGTTCATCTTCTTTCCATACCCCAAGGTTTTGCCTACTGTCATCCCAGAAGACCAAGTTTATGGTGAAGTGAACACTTCCTTTCCTTGTAAGAAGCCTGTTACTGGGAAAGGCCTGATTACTAAGAAGCAAAATTCAGAAAATAAATATGGAGTTGGGAAAGGCTTGATGAATGTTAGGAGCGCTCTTGCTAAAAGGCATGGTGTTGGAAAGGGTTTGATGACAGTCTGGCGGGCAACAAATCCAGATTCTGCAGACATTCCAACATGTGTTAATTTCTGTGAGAGAGATAAAGAAAAAAAGAAGTTGCAACAGCGACAGTCTATTTTGGTTAGTCATTTAATCAACATATGCACCATGTTCTCTTGTGAGTCTTGTCTATCTTCTGTGCATACATGTATATGTTCTTGTTTCTTTTTCAGTGTGAGAATTAGTGGGGCCTTAAAGTAAATTTTATTGATGAAATTCTGCAAGTTCAATAGTTGCTTTAATGGTGTATTAATAGAACACCTGAAGTCACTAGATTTGCCCTGCATGGGCTCACTATCTTCATCCTATTTAATTTCCAATGCCAAAAGTACACATGTGTGCATTTCTTCTATACGGAGTTAATATTTGTGTTAGAAAACATACATTTTTTATTTCTAGTTTTTTAATGTGAAGTTCTTTAATGCAAGCAGAAGAAGTTGACAAATAAGTCACAGGAAAAGAGGAAGCGTGCATTAAAAAGCAGAAAGGTATACATAATTTTTTCTCTTCACATTGCCGTTGCAGTTTTTTTATCTGTACCTGATCAAGTGTTGGATTGGCCCGACTTTGAATTTTATAGTTGCAAATGGAAGCTCAAAAAGTTTCAAGGCGGAAGCAGCCACATAGAGAAAAATGTGAACTTGCTCTAGAATGTGGGAGAGCAGAAGACAACGAAAAATTTGCTCTGCTAATGGACGATGAGGAGTTGGAGTTGAAAGACTTACAAACAGGACCTGATCCATTAACATGCTGCACACACTTCACACGCAATGGATTGCATGGTTGTTCCCTTTGCAAAGGTGGTACAAATATTCCTTCTTTAATCCCACATTCTTCAGTATTTCTGCAATATTTGTTTTGCTTATAAGTTTCTAAGCAGTATTTTAGTTGACTCACTTGTGAGTAGGCAAGTGGAGTAACTAGAGGTCTGGAGAACTTCAAAATATGCTTGTGCAAATAAATTGGTTTGCACACTTACATTAGAAGGCTTTTTCTTACAATAGTTGCTATTGCTCTAGGTTTGCTAGCAAAGTTTCCTCCAGATAATGTCACAATGAAGCTCCCACTATGCATGCAACCATGGGATTCTTCTCCAGAGCTTGTCAAGAAACTTTTCAAGGTATATCAAAGGCATTTTCGCCTGAAGCTATTCCATTTTTTAGAGTGGAAAGATGCTATGTACATTTGGTACATTTTTGTTTCACATTCTAAATTTTTTTTTTTTAATGATTGTGAAATTTCCTCTAGTTAGTTTACTATGAAGTTTTTAACACAGGGCCGCTGATTTCAATTCTACGTGTAGGTCTTTCATTTCCTCTCCACTTATGCCTTAATAATTCGTGTTTCTGCTTTCACCCTGGATGAGTTTGCTTGGGCATTTCACGATAAAGTAAATCACATCTGGACCTGTTCTTCTTTTCCTTGATCATCTATCTATCTTAGTCCAATTTCTGTTTTGAAAAAGATCATCATTTGCAATTCTTTATTACCTTTCACCATTTTTTTAGGAGTCTTTGCTGCTTGGTCGAGTTCATGTGGCGCTACTCAGGCTTCTGTTGTCAGACGTTGAAATGCAGCTTGGCCATGGGATATATTGCCATTCAAGCAAAAACTTTCATTTTCTGGATTTAGTTCAGTCAGTAAGTGTCTGGTTTCAAATGGATACATAAACTTTTTGGGGATAGTGAATTTTGTTTTTGCACGAGGTCTGCACTGTTGCAAATTCTTATTAGGGCATGGATTTGAGATTTCTGTGGTATAATTATGAAAAACCGTTCCAACTGCACCATAGCATAAAAAGCTGATTTTTTTTACGCCGGACTGGGCCATACCAATTTTTTTTTATATAAGATGATATGTACCAGTTCTTTAGTGTGATGGTACAGGACGGTCCAAGGACCATACTGCCCTGAAGTATCCCGAGCTGTCCCAAAGAGCAAGTCACTTTTAATGTGTATTTATGTGATGATTTGTATGATCTAACTTTGCGTAGGAGCAGTAGAGATGATCCGAATCATATTTATCTAGTATTTTTTGAGAACCCAATGTTGCAGAAGAACTACCCCAGACTGTACTAAAAGTTGGTACAAAACTTGACAAAAGCTGGTATAAACTGGACATGTGCTATTTATTTTTGAGACGTACTTTAGTTACCATAGTTTGGGACTGGACAAGATTTTTAAATTAACTGCCATGTCCCATGGTCAGCCGACTCAGCCCTAAATCCTACACACCATTTATTTCATTTTGAAGATTCTGTTACATACTTACATGTCATCTGCACATCTGACTTTGAGAGATATGAAACTAGGCTTAGTTACCAAGTGTTCTTTTCATGTTTCGGGATAGATTGTTGTAAGTGCTTCCTGGGAAGTGGAAGGGGATGCATCTATATAAAAAATTAAAGTTAACTTAACTACTAGCACCACAAGCTGTGCTGGTAATTTAATATCAACCCTTTTGTCAACATCTTGTTTCATTTATTTGCTTTAATGTGTTCTTTCTGTTTACTTTATTTTTAGTTCTAATAGGGATGGCACGTGTTAACTGCAAAGGGCATCAATCTTATTGTAAGCGCGTGCAGTAATATTGGAGAACTTGGAATGGGATAAAATTTGTTGCATATATATATATATATATATATATACACACACATCAGCTTGTTAATATATTTTGTTTTGTAATATTGGTGGAAATAGTGTTGATCTTGCAAGTATAATGGTTTAAAGTTTAAACATTCTTTCATGATACACCTTCTCTCCCTAAATTGATATTCACTTACTTGGTTTAACACCCCCTTTCTGAAAGGATTTTCTTTTTACAACTGGACAGGTTGAACGTAACAAAATTGTACTAAAAGTATGGCTTTGTTCATTGAATGCTCTCACATGGACAGAGATCCTTAGGCAAGTGTTGACTGCATCTGGATTTGGGTCCCAATGTTGTAGAAACCATAAAGAAGCTCCCAGCAAGGTATTTGAGTTATTTAATTTTTGACAAATGATACGTTCTCAAGTCAATTGGCCATTGCCTGTTCGCTGTGTAACATGGAAACTTCTAATAAGTAACGTATATGCATGTGTAGGGGAGACACCTCAAATGCGTCCACCCTTCTTCACATTCATAATATAGGGATACAGGGGTGGGGCTTAAAGGGTCATACACATGATAATTGTGTGTGGATGGTTTTTTTTTTTTTGAAGAGTATGAAAACTGTTTTAAGATGGTTTCAATTAGTTGTAAGAGTATTCAAGTTGTTATTCAAATGTTCAGCTTTAATTTTGAACGATACACACAAACGGGGAAACTTAAAGGTCAATACACATGATTTTTCATAAAGATGGCATCTTTTTTTTTAAAAGAAAACTGTTAATAGTGGACTAATGTGTTAAAAACAAAAACTCAAATATCTCTACTTTAGATGAAGAGGATGATAAGTAACTATATGGAGAAGGTTTAAATAAGTTGTAGGAGTATTCAAGCGGTAATTCAAATGTTCAAATTTATTTGTGATGATAATTGAACACACACATACATGCCTGTTTCTCATACCCATATGTGTAACCATGCCTGTTCTTTTGGGCCATAGCTCCTCAAAAAAATGTAAACTTGCCTCAAATTACAATTATTAACAACTTTTTGTTACTTTGTTAGTAATACTTTTGAGGTCCAACTAATTTGTTTGCTTGAACTCATACTTTCTTATTTGGGCTTGTTTTAAAGGGAGCCACCCTTATGGACAAGTATGGAATATCTCTTGGTACACTGAAGAGTGAATTGTTCAGTATCTTGCTAGTGCAAGGAAATAAAGGGATGAAAATTCCAGATCTTGCAAAATTACAATCTGTAAGTTGAGTATTTGAGTTGATACATAACTTGTTCATTCAGAGCGGGGAATTGCATGAATCTATTAAAGGTTTATATTGACGCAGCCAATTCCATGATCACAAATATCACATGGTTTTTATCGCATGATGTATTGAGCTTTTTATTACATAAAAATCTATTTTGCTGACTTGGGCGTGCAATTTTTCTTTTTGATGTGAAGATTGTTGAATTGAATCTTGTGGCAACGACCAATGAATTAGAAGATTTAATAGGCTCAACTCTTTCGAGTGACATTACCTTGTTTGAGAAGATTTCATCTTCAGGGTATCGTCTACGCATTAATCCTGCTGCATCACAAAATGAAAATTTCCGATTCGATGCCAAAGAAGACAATGACTCTGATGTCAGCAGTGAATATGGTAGTGGTGATGATTCTGACATCGAGTTCCTAGCATCAAGTCCATCTAAATCCAGTAGAAAGAATCATCATGTAAGTAAGACATTGACAGTATGCACAGAAATTGACGAGAGCCACACAGGAGAACCATGGCTTGTGGGACTGATGGAAGGAGAATATTCAGCTCTTAGCCTTGAAGAAAAACTGAATGTGTTGAGTGCATTGGTTGATCTTCTTTCTTCTGCAGCTGGATTCAGAATTGAGGTATTTCCTTCGGTGGTGATTTTTTGGAGCTTGTTCAGATTTATGATTGATCTTCAGGATTTGACGAGTCCTATACTCATATTGTAGTGCTTTCTATTTCAGAACCGGTTCTTATTTCAGTAATCAATATTAACTTATTACTCACAATATTTCCAGGATCCGGTGAAAACTGTTGCAACTTTTTGCCATGTTACAAATCCATATGGTTCAGGGGCAAAAATAAAGAGATCAACAGTAAAGCAGGGCAACATACCCGGACAAGTAGGAGGGTACAGCAGTTTGTGTAGTGCAAAAAACATAAGTATGACAGAAGCAATTCACCCTGTTGATTCTTTAGTTGTGATGACAACTAATTTTGAGCATGATAATTCTTATAGAATGTCTAATACATCAGAAATATCTGGTGGGGATGATTTGCACCCTATGCAGTCTATCTTTTTGGGTTCTGATCGTAGGTATAACCGATATTGGATATTCTTGGGCCCATGCAATGATTATGACCCTGGTCACAGAAGAATTTATTTTGAATCTTCTGAAGATGGTCATTGGGAAGTGATTGATACGGAAGAGGTAATTTCCTTGGTTTTCATGCCATTATTTGTAGCAACTTCCCTGAAAGCATGATTATAAAAAGTTATTTACCGAATTCATTGGGCCTGTTAGGATTCCAGAAAATACTAGGGAAAGATGAGAGGAAGGAAATTATATATATGGAAACGTTGGAACTTGGAAGGAAAGACAATGTGGTGGTGGGGGGGGGGGGTTAGAACTAAATAAATTCATACTACCTCTGTTCTTAAATAAATGCAACATGTTGAATTTTATACTATTCACATGTTCTACTTTGAATATGTTTATTTATTAATGCGTTAAAATTATTATTTTTAAAATATTGTTAAATTTGTCTTATTGTAAATTTTCAAAATCTGATTTTTTTTATTTACCAATAGAGGATTAAATATATTAATGTTCAAAGTTGTACATTGGCAAACATGAAAAAAAGGAATGTTGCACTTATTTACGAACAAAGGTAGTATTAATGTATTAGATATTTGTTTATACTCATTTAGTCATTTTGTTTATTTATTTATGTTTTATTGCATATAGAATAAATATGTAGTTTTTTTCACTCTCCTTTGCATTATTCAATGTTAAAACCTAACACTGGAAAACAACTTAGCATTTTTTTCATTTGCTGGGCATTTTCCGTGATCCAAATATACCCTTATTCTTTATCCCTAGGCCTTAGGCACCCTTTTGTCAGCTTTAGACCACAGAGGAGCACGGGAGGCCCGCCTTCTAGAATCTTTGCAGAAGCGAGAAACCTTGCTTTCTCAGACGATGTTGGCCATGCTTAATAACAAGACAGCTGACGAATTAGCCTTATCTAATCAATGTGGAATGAGTGTTTCAAGGGAAGACAGTTCATCATCAGCGGTTTCAGATGTGGACAATGCAAGTCTTGCTGAAGTGCAAAACATACATCCCTCTGCTATCAGTTCTGCTGTCCATTCTGGGAAGAAAGGAGAACCCCGTAGAGACAATTTGTGCCTTAACCAGGATTTTGATACATGGATATGGAAATCATTCTATTCCAATCTTAGTGCCGTGAAACATGGAAAAAAGTCATATCTTGATTCACTTGCAAGATGCGAGGGGTGTCATGATCTCTACTGGAGGGATGAGAAGCACTGCATAATTTGCCACACTACATTTGAGCTCGACTTTAATCTTGAGGAGAGATATACTATCCATTCTGCAACATGTGGACTGGGTGTTGATGCTAATAAGCTCCCAATGCATAAAGTGCTGTCATCACAATTGCAATCACTCAAAGCTGCAATCTATGCAATTGAGGTGTGTTAAACAAACTATCTTAAAAGCTGCCCTCCATATTCATATTATGTTCTTCGGAGAAAGTGTTTGGTTCATACTCCGTATTAAGTTTTGTTCTGTAAAGCCAAGACAAAAGTTTATGCTTTTACAGTTTTTCCCTTGTCACCCTTCTTTTTTTCTTCCACTTTTACAACTGTCTATGAAATTTTAATGGATCTCACAACTTTATATGCTTGGAGTCAGGGAGCACTCTTTTAGTACTACAAAATATTCATGGTTGTAGGATTCAGGAAGGGGGTGATATTTTCAAAATATTTTCCATTTAATGAATCCTTCATTTGCATATCTCCTCTAGAGCAGCACCTAATATGAGCTGGAGGGGTTAATAAAAAATTCTAGTCCTTGTGTTGGGAAGCTCATTGTAAAGCAGAGTTTTAAAAATACAAGCTTGCTCAAAGAATTTTGGCTAAAGGGTCAAATAGGTCCTCGAACTAACTTAAAAAGTGCAATTCACCCCTTATATAGGAGGCTCTGACCGGCCGTCGTCAATTGGGGCGGTTCCCGGTGGAATTGTTTGATGAATTTTTTTGAGCATCTTCTTTATTAAGTCTAGTTTATCCATACCAAATTTCAGATAAAAATTCATCCGGGAAGACAGTCAAATGATTTTCTGAAATGTACCGCGCTGTTTAACTGCACAGTTATCTTCAAAAATTCATTTGACTGCCTTCCCGATTGATATTTTAGCTGAAATTTGGTATGAGTAAACTAGACTTAAAGAAGATGCTCAAAAAATTTCATCAAACAATTCCACCGGGAACCGCCTCAATTGACCGGACAGAGCCTCCTATATAAGGGCTGAATTGCACTTTTTAAGTTAGTTCGAGGGCCTATTTGACCCTTTAGCCAAGAATTTTATAGAGGTTTTGCACAATAAGCCAAAGCACCTTATCTCAAAAAAGAAGCCAAAGCATCTTAAAAAAGAGGCAAAGTGCCACTAGTCTTGCATTAATTTATTGATGTAATGAACTTGTTATTTACCCACAAATTGTTACTCGTATTTATTTCAACAATATATTGATGCACATCATATTGATGGGTTTGTATCATGTATTATTTTATGTGTTTCTTTGTAGTTTGTTAGACTGTAACAACATGTAATGTGATATAATCAAATATAGTTCTAGACTTCTAGTGTAAATTAACAATAATGAAATGTATTTCATAACATCTTACGTTTTACCAAACTATACCTAAATATTTGATGACATAGTAATTTGTTGCTCTGTATCACGTATTCACGTTGACTTCATTCAAGAAACATTGGCTTTGAGTTTACCTTTCTACTCTTTTATAATTAAGATAACTCATTTGAATAGTAATCATAAACAAATATTATTCTTTAGTTAGAGTTTTGGGTGATTAGAAAATAGTTGTCCATCTAAATGCAGGCAAAAATACTGTTATAAAAGAACCATACTGTAATTACGTGACATATTGTATAGGTTCCAAATTTATGTTTGTTTGTTTCCAAATCTTTTTAGCGCTACTTTATGTTTGTGTCCATTATGCTTTTCCAGTCAGTTATGCCTCAAGATGCCCTAATGGGCTCTTGGACTAAGCCTGTTCATAACCTTTGGGCCAAAAGACTACGCCGCTCCTCAACTTTGACTGAAGTTTTACAGGTAATAAACTCTAAAATTCTACAATGTCTCCTTGTTCCTTCCTAGGAGAAGGATGATGACTCTTTTCGTATATATTTCAGGTTCTTGCTGATTTAGTCAGTGCTTTCAATGAGGAATGGTTCTATCAATCTATTATACCTGATGGTGAAAATTGTGCTGTGGAGGAATTTCTTGCCACTTTTCCTAACATACCCCAAACCGTGTCTGCAGTTGCACTTTGGCTGGTGAAGTTAGATAAGCTGGTTGCACCATATATGGAAAATGTTGTTTCCCAGAAGACTTGAACTAAATGCCAAATCAAAAGGTGCTTGACTTCACATTTTTCAAACATTTGTTTTTATTAAAAGTATGACATTTCATGTTTCCCATGAATCTCACATTTCAGTATTGAACTAATATTGTTCAACTGATTTAGCTATTTTTGCAACAACTTTAGAAATTTCAGCCGATTTAGCCACAACCTGAACCTCTGACCAGACAGGTTCTAGATCCCTTCTGGTAAGGATATAATTTGGCTGCATTGGTTGAAATTGCTGATGTTGTGGCTGAAATGCATGAGTTATCTTAAAAGCATTTTTAAAATATAATTCTAAATGAATTATAAATAATATCTGAAGATGAGCATAACAATGTCATTTCATTTTACATAGCATTTCTTCAATAAAAGCATTTCAATTTTCATGCACTACTTTTTTCTACTATCAACCGATTCAGCCATCACAAATCACAATCGCATAAATTAGTGTTTTTTTAGAACTAGTAGATCTTGATGAAAGGCTGTCTAAGTGATGAGCAGAAATGCTCTGTACTACCGAACGGACATGAACTCTTATTTTGATTTACCCTGGTGTTTCAGGTAAGCGTACTCCAAACCTGTAGATTCCCTTTCTCGTCCACAAGTACAGCGTATTGTGTACTGTTAAACTTTATTTCCTCTTGACATTTGAGATGTTTTTATATCATCCGTCCATGGTTACACCTGAGCATGATGATGGCTTTATTGTAAGGTGCACACAATGGGCTTGAATTGTGTGGAAGATAGAAAGACATAAAAGAAATCGTGTGGTTCATTTCTTTGAGTCGCTTGGCCAGGATCTCTGAAAGATTTAGGTGTACAGAATATAGATGTGTAGAGAGAGAGAGAGGTTCTTCATATTATCTTGAAAACCCCACAATTTTGCTGTAATGTTTTACTCTAGTATTCGCACAAGTGTTTGCCTTTTTATTTACTTGCAGTTGCAGCATCACCTTATTGCATGTAGAGAAAATGTTGCACTTTTTCCTTCTCTGTGATGGAAGAAATTTATCATTCGATAGGTCGTGAATTCATAATTGTAATAATTTTGCGGGCAATTCTTTCGTTTTTCGGTACCCTTCAAATTTTATCATACAATCTTTACAAATAAGCATGAGGCATGCAACCATGGGCGGATCTATGTTGGGGCAGGGGCGGGCTCTAGCCCAACCCAGTCCAATTTATTTTTATTATTATAGGTATAGGTTTAATTTCTAGCCCACCTCAAAACTAGTGTCTAGCCCAGCCCAAGCCTACCAACTTTGTAATTCTATTTGATTATTAATTGAATTTTTTAGTAGATACTAAAATAGTTTTTATTTATTATTATAAATTTATAATGATTAAAGATAGAATTAAAGATTAGAAAATGATTTATTTATAATGCAATTAAAGAATAGAGAACGATGTATTTACTGTTTAGGCATGTAAGAATGGATTCATAATCTCAATTCAATTTTAAAATTGGGAATACTTATAAGTTTTATGTATATCGACTATTTTTACTTATTAGTTTTATACTTTTATAGAAGTATTTTAATTCATATCAATAAATACTAAAATCTTTAATAATCAATAATAAAATTATAAATCACACTAAAAACGTTTAAATTTTAGATATGCTATCTCTATCTCATTTTATTTAGCCATCTTTGACTCTTTACTCAAAGATGGTAAACTCTGATCCATCATTTTAACTCATGTATTAATGTGAAACTTACTAAATTTATACTTTTATGATAAACTTTTTAACAAAGAACATTTTCATTTCATTTTCATATTATCAATTTTATTGTATAAATATATAGTCATTCAGAGTTTAACTTCTTTGACTTAAAAAGTCAAATCAGTCTTAATAAAAGCCGGAGGTAGTATATAGTTTATTTCTATAATTTATAAGTTATGAATATGCTCGAGTCCAGATCGAACTGAACATGACTATGCTCGAATTCAGCTTGAATAACTATTCAAACTCAAAAAAATAACGGCCGCTTTTTTTGTAAAAACAAACTATTTAAACTAAAATTTAGCCCGTGTTCGAGATTGAAGCTCGTTAAGCTTTGGTCATTAAATTAAATTCAAAATCACGATCGAACTCGAGTAGTTTGAAAAAAAACTCAGTTCAATAACTATTAGTCCTAAACTAAACCTTTTGTATGCAATAACGAAAATTTTTACTGCTTAGCCCACCCCACCCCTCATTCCAGGATCCGCCCCTGCATGCAACAATATGGTGAAGATATTTTTACATAGCCCTCCCGCATTTTCATGGATCCAAACCAGACCAGATATTACATTGTTCTCTAATGTTTTTATTTAGATTGGGAAATGCACAAAGAAAAATACTAAAATACTATCTCCATCTCCCTAACTAGTCATGGACTTGGTTCGGGCTGCCCGGCCCGGTTCTCGGGTCCGGGTCTGGGTCGGGCCTAGGCCCGGTGGAGGGGGCGGGTCCGGGCTCCGGCCTTGTATTTGGCGAACCGGCCGGGTCGGGCCCGGGTCCGGGCCGAATTGATTTTTTTTTTCTTTCATTTTTTGGGGTTCCACCCGGGTAGGGCTTGATGGTTAGGAGGGGTTTGGGGGGTGGGGGGTGAGGGGGGGGGGGGGGGTTAGGAAAGCAAAAAAAAATGACTAAACCGGAGGCCCCGACCGGACCCGGTGGCTACCCGGGCCGGTCCCGGGCCTTCTATCCCCCCAAAAAAAAGCCCGGACAGGCCCAGCCCGGAACCGGCCCGGCCCGGGTCCATGACTATCCCTAACATTGGTACAAGAGGAGGTGTCATGCTTGATTGCTTATGAAGAAGTGTGTGGTTGATATTAAATGGATAAAATACGAGTAAAATATGAATGATTTAGAATCAAATAAATGCTATCAAATTTGGCATGAAACAATTTTAATGAGACAGACCAAAAAAGAAAAATGGATCACTCTGAATTAGATGGGGGAGTAGGTCAGAGGTGTTTAAGTTTTAAGTCCAACTATGAATGACTACTTTCATTTCTAATCCCTTTAATTTCCTTAACGTCATTCGCCATATAGTAATTTATATGATAATCATTTCCTCAATAATAAATCTAAGGGAATATGTTAAGTAAAGCGGGATTAAGCAACACAAATAATTGCTGAGTTGAGGAATATAATAGGAGACTAGAATGATAAGAGAAATTCAGATGACAAATGAAAGCAGAATAGAATATCAGAAGCTCTAGGTATATATATATATATATATATATATATATATATATATATATATATATATATATATATATATATATATATATATATATATATATATATATATATATACCCTTTGAAGTAAAAGTGAGATTTTATTTATAATGTAAAATGCTTACATATAAACTCTATCAAAGTGATAAGTCTCACACACTGAATTACACTTGAGAACTACAATATTTATATACAGGAACTAAGATGAAACGGATGAGCACTAAAGCTCACTCTTTATTGCATTTATTAAAATAATAATGATGAAATATTAAATAAGAGTAACTAAGACCTATTCCATACGTTAGAAATATATCTCAATTATGCGTCCTCATCACGGGGTTAAGAATTTGAGCCACACCTCAACAGAATGTTTTTAAAATAAGAGTAAATTGGTTTTGGAATTCCAAAATATGATTTTAATTTTTTTTCTCAAAAAGAAATAACTTCGCAAAATCTATTGTGGTTTTGGAGCCACCTTTATCAAAATAGTTGCATTACTAGGCATCAAGATGATAATATTTATTGCCATGAATGACGCGTGCAAGTTAGGTTTTGGTCATATTGGTTGCAAGCCGAACATCAGGGGTGGATTCGGGTCGGGCCACCCGGCCCGGCCCGCTACTGTGCGGGCCCGGGACCAGCCCGGTTCTCGGATCCGGGACTGGGTGGTTAACCGAACCAGGGGGCAGCGGTTCCGGGCTCGGGTACAGGTTTTGGCGACCCGGTCGGGCCCCAACGGTTGGATTTAAAAAAAATCTTTTGGGCTCAAAAGAGCCGTTTGGCCCTTGACCCACAACCCAAACGGCTAAATAGCCGTTGGGTGGGTACGGGGGGGGGGGGGGTGTCCGGGCCTTTTGGGGGGGTGGGGGGTGGGGGTTAAAAAAACCTATAAATACTCCTAATTTTAAACATTTTTCCACATCTTCTCCAACTCTTCCTAAATCCTACTCTTATTCTCTTATTCTCTTAATCATCTCCATCTTCATCTTCTCAAATTCTCTTATTCTCCAATATATTTTACTCCCTCAGTCCCATATAGAGGTTCCCGGTTTGATTTACGATGCTTGACTGACGATAAAGCAACTTGATCCCTGTTCACACTCTGATTATTTTTAGTAAATAAAATTTACATATTCATAAACTACACTAAAGTCGCTACAAAGCCTGATAAACAAAATGAAAATTTCATAAAAATTTGATATATAAAGCAAACGGTTAAGAATAATTTAAGTTGACCATGTGAACAGTGGACAAGAACCTTTAAATGGGACGGAGGGAGTATTATTTTACTATTTAATACTTATACAAATATTATATCAACTTTATATTAATTATCTACTTATAAATACATATATTATATTAGTTATATTTCTTATCTACTTATATATTAATTATCTACTTTTAAATACATATATTATATTACTTATATTCCTTATCTACTTAATCTCTACTAATTATCTACTTATATTACCAATATTATAATTTACATCTACTTAATATACATTTTATATATTAAAGTATTAAATATAAGTGTATTACTCATCTTATAGTAGTATACTTATATATTATATACTATAAACATTATATTACTACGTATATATTAGTTATACATTTATTATATCTACTAATATAGTTGGAATTATATCTAATTAATTCGAAGTATATTAATTAGTATATTAACTATATATATATATTAAGTATATATATACGATTTTTACTAATATATTACTTTTATAGTTTTATTACATCTAATATATATATATATATATATATATATATATATATATACACACACATATATACATACATACATACATACACACTTACATATATATTAGTTACACTTTAATTAATATTAGTTAAATGCATTCTATTACTCACATTAATTAGTATACACATTCATACATTTGTCTTATTAGTTACATTTTGTATTAACATTATTTCATTAGTTAATTAGTATTCGCACGAATTGTTTAATTTTTCATTAAAGTAGTTAATTACTTCATTACAATTTTTTATTAATTGTTACCTTTGACTCTACTTTAAAAAACTAGTTAATTCTCATTATAGTTAAAGTTAAACTATAAGAATTTGATTGTTAGTAAAAAAAATAGGTAGTACAAAAAACTAGTTAATTGTTAGATTTAAGTATTTATTAAACAATAGTATTGATTAGTTCAAATAACTTGTACAAAAAAACTAGTTAATTCATTACTCAATTAATTTTTGCTATAAATTTTTTACTCACATTTTATTATAATTAAAGTAGTTCACATTAATTAAAGTACTTCACATTTCACTCGAATTGTTTTTATAAAAAAATAATAGTTGGAATTTTATTTGATTAAAGTAAACTTGTTAGATTGAAGTATTAATTAAAATAGTTTTAATTAGTTGCATGACTTGTGTACTCATTAATATATTTGTTGCAATTTAATATTTGTTACATTTTTAAGATGGAAGGTGGTAGATATTCGGTTGATATGGGTAACCTCGAGCGCAACCGAACGAACGAGATTGGGAGGAAGAAATCCCGCAAAGGTAAATCACATATCGGCTCTTCATCTCAAAGCCGAGATGATTTTGATACGGGTTACCAAAGGAGGGATGGTTACGGGATGGCCAAGAAACATATTAAGTCCTGTGACAAAGCCAAAGGCAAGGGAAATTCCGATTGATTATTAATTATATTATTATTTATTAGAAAATGTATTTCATATTGTATTTTTTCTCAATTCTCAAATGTAGTTTCTATTTCAAATAAATGCACTTGAAGTTTGTTTTTAATATTCAGCACTTGTATAATTAAGTAGCAAAAAAGGGGAAAAAAATTCTAGTGACCCGACCCGGCCCGGCGGGTAGCCCGACCCATGACCCGGGCAGGCGACCCGGCCCGAACCGGCACCGGCCGAAGGACGGGCCTGTCCCGGGCCCACCTATTCGAAACCGGCGGCCCGACCGGGCCTAAGCCCGGCCCGAGTCCAGGCCTACCGTACATAGGCGCTTCAGGTGTATGTTGACCATGCACTCTCAGTTCATGTAATGTGGTACGTATGATAGAGGTGGTAATTGACCTCAATGCTAATGTTTATCCTTAAGGTTCAACGAATGAATGAGATTGTACCCGCATAGAGAAGACGGTCTTCCTCTGATGTCTCCAAGCTGATCATAATAGAATAGATTGACGAAGCAGTCAATAGCAGTCTGTTCTCGCCTATAGATTGTTTTTAAGCTCAGATCATTTGAAACAACAAGCAACGACTTCATATCATAATACAATTAATCAACATGTTAACTATTTTTCAATCATGTCAACGTCTATTTTGAAAAAAAAAACACAATAATTATATTTTGTTATGAAACATTTTCAACAAAATGCCAAATAAATAGAGATGTATGGCGTATAAAATAGACCTTCATAGACCCCTTTTAATGGAAATTAAAATTGTTTTTATTTATGAACTTTTCACGTACAATATTTAAAAACATTTCATCCATCTCAATATCAATTCGTATATTACGGAGTAACTTTTAACTTGTCAGGCAGATTAAAAAAATAGAACTTGAGAGATAAGATGTGTGAACGTTTTGATTTGAACATTTCATATTTATATTTCATATTTTTAACTTGTGTTTTATTTTACATTTGTATTTTTTATTTATTTATTTTTTTATTTTTTATTTTTTATTTTTTATTTGTCGTGACTTTGACACTTGTTAACGGTTGAGGGGGTGAATTGAACAATTTGGTTGAGTTCAGAGGCTTATTTGACCCTTTGAGTTGCCACATCAGATGAACAGTTGACACATGCATGACCTGATGACGTGGCTTTGATCGGATGATTACCTCCAAATTGTCAAATTTGAAACTTTGTATCCAGTTCAGGGTCCCAATCAGAGCTTTTTTTATTTCAGGGAACGAATTGAACATTCCCGACTGGTACATGGGTCTATTTGACCCTTTAGCCTTTTTTTCAAGGTAAATGAATGTAGTTTTTTTTTTAAAGAAATGAATGTAGTCTTTAAATATCCAAATGTGTCAAAGATATACGAGTACGTATTAGTCCCCCTAGTTAGCTTTTTCCCGTTTTAAACGCGTTTTAAACACGTACCGTTTTTTTGACAAAAAAACGCGTATAAAACGAAAAATAATGTCGGTCCGTTTAAAAAGGAAAAAAACTCTTACTTCCTGTATAAAACGTATTTTTCCCGTATTTTATTAAAAATAGAAACATGAATTGATCAATTGAATGAACATGTTAAATGCATAGGAGATCAACATTCAACAATAGTTTATACGCAAAAAAGAAAAGCTTCTCCATGTGACCTCGTTTTTTTGTATTGTTACAATACAATTATTAAATACTAAAACTATAAGCATAGCAGCTAAAGCTAGCATTCCGAATTTTACAAAAAAATAAAAACCTGAATTGATCAATTATATTGAATGAACGCATTAAATAAATAGAAGATCAACAATAGTTTAAAAGAAAAAAAAAGAAAAAACTCCTCTCTGTGATCCCATATTTTTGTATTGTTAAAATACAATTTTTAAATACTAAAATTAATTTCCATGACGGCTAAAGTTAGCATCTTAAATGCCTAAAACTTAAAATACTACTAAATTTCTGATGTTTTTCTAAACAAGCATGTCAAAATTAATTTTTTTTAGCCTGACATTTTTATAGTATAAACTTTTACACATAAACAATAATAAGCGCGCGTAGCAGCCACAGAACTTTTCTCATTTGTCATTCATCATCTTCATGAAAATGATGAATTTAAAATTTTAAATTGAGTGTTATTTGATGATCATATAAAAATAATGATTTTAACTTAGTCTCATTCTATTGTTATTATATATGTCATATTTGTTGACATTTGTTTGCAAGATTATGTCTTGGACTTAATTACTATTTTTTTTTGTTATCCAATTATGTCATAACGAATACTACTTTTATTTAGTAATTGGATTTGCTACTTGAATGTGCTTATACTTTTATTTCTTTTTTAATATATACTTCGTATGTTATTTTGTGAAGTATATAATTTAAATGTTCAAAATAATACCCCATATTTTTTGTCTGAATTTTTGTAACAGATACCGTATTATACACAAATACGTATTTACTCGTTTTTTAAAAGTCAACGTTTTTTTCAACGAATTTTTGACCGTTTTTTGTTAATATTACCGAATAAAACGCGTACGTATTAAACCCCGTTTAATTTCCGTACCGTATTTAACTAATTACTTGCTTGAATTGGATTTAGATGTAGTCAAACTGGTCAAGTTGACATTAAGTGTTGCATTTATTAATTATTACAATCTTTCATTTTTCGTGTTGTGATTGTATCGTGGGACCAAGTGAACAACACGTTTTGTTGCATGGTGATGTAAATCGTGTTTAAGAAAATGTCATTCACCTTAATGTAAATCGAAATAAACCTACATTATGCCTTAAAACCCCACTAAAAATATATAAACGAGATAAAATGTATTATACAAAAGTGCATGAATATGAAAAATGTAGGCTAAAGGGTCAAATAGGTACATGAACTAACTTAAAGTGTTCAATTAGCCCCTTATATAAGAGGTTCTGCCCGGCCTTCACAAATTGGGGTGGTTCCCGGTGGAATTTTTTGATGAAAACTTTTGAGCAACTTCTTCATTAAGTCTAGTTTACACATACCAATTTCAACTAAAAATTCAACCGGGAAGACAGTCAAATGATTTTTTGAAGATAGCTGCACAGTTAAACAGCGCAATACATTTCGGAAAATCAATTGACTGCCTTCCCGATTTAATTTTTGGCTGAAATTTGATATGGGTAAACTAGACTTGATGAAGAAGATGCTCAAAAAATTTTATCAAAAAATTTAACTGCGAACCGCCCCAATTGGCGACGGCCAGACAGAATCTCCTATATAAGGGGCTAATTGAACACTTTAAATTAGTTCATGTACCTATTTGACCCTTTAGCCAAAAATGTATTACAAAAAATGTGTATACATATATAAAACATTACAAAAAAGTAGTGTATGAATATATGCAATATACTTATTTTATGTAGATTACTTAAATTTTTGTTATGAATTGATAAAGAATAAAAAAGATTGAGTTGTAATTTAAGTTTACGATAAATAAAATTACAATTTATTTTTTAGTATTTTGATGGAGAAATAGAAAATAATTGAAGAAAAGAAAAGTAAAGAAGTTAAGGTAGAAAAGGGATAGTCCAAATACGTAGTAGTGTAGTAGTGTGATCAGTATATAAAAAACATTGTTAATGCGCATAAGAATATGTAACTCACGCACATTGTAAACACATGTTTATTGATAAAAAAGGCCTTTATCTATGACAAACATAGAGAATTGTTAGCTTTTTCCCGTTTTAAACGCGTTTTAAACAATAGTAAAAAAAGGCGTTTTAAACACGTATCGTTTTTAAATCAGACATACGAATATGTAAATCAGACATAGGAATATTGATAGATAAAAATAAAATGTAACTCAAACATACGTTGTATGAAATATAAATCCAGCAATCATGTATAAATATAACTCACACATATGAAATGTAAACCGCACATATGAAAATGTAATCGCATACTTTATCAAATGTAAATCAAAATAAACCTACATTATGCCTTAAAACCCCACTAAAAATATATAAACGAGATAAAATGTATTATACAAAAGTGCATGAATATGAAAATTGTATTACAAAAAATGTGTATGAATATATATGCAATATACTTATTTTATTTAGATTACTTAAAATTTTGTTATGAATTATAAAGAATAAAGAAGATTGAGTTGTAATTTAAGTTTACGATAAATAAAAGTAAAATTACAATTTACTTTTTAGTATTTTGATGGAGAAAGAGAAAATAATTGAAGAAAAGAAAAGTAAAGAAGTTAAGGTAGAAAAAGGATAGTCCAAATACGTAGTAGTGTGAGTAGTGTGATCAGTATATACACCGCGCACACGGTGTAACGATCTCACGTTATAGTTTTTCCTCTCAAGCTGACACATTAAAAATTTATTATGCAGTATTATATTAATTAAAGAGTATAATCTTTTCATTTGATTAAAATGCTAGCCCGCTTCAGTTACGTACTTCTTTTGCTTGGCAACTTATTCTTTATTACGGAGTATTATTTGAAGTTTTGAACAGATTTACTTTCAAATTACAATTCTAATAGCTAGTTATAATCCCGTTCTCAAATGGATACAACATGTCATTCAACTTTTATGTGTTTATCAGATCATGCATTTAACCTAACGGAATTAATTTTTAGACTATTCTCCGTATTAGATTAGAAGTGATAACTAGAACATAATAATAATAATAATAATAATAATAATAATAATAATAATAATAATAATAATAATAATAATAATAATAATAATAATAATAATAATAATAATAATAATAATAATAATAATAATAATAATAATAATAATAAACTTAGTTCAGAACAATTTTCGTTTAGAACATTTCTCGCCTTCTCGGAAATCTTAACAAATAGAAATTATTTCGACATATATAAAATGAACTTTTTCAGAATGAAAACACAAAAGCAACTAGAATAAAGAAAATAAAAGTTGTTTGTTTTCTTTTTCCATCTTCATTCCACACAGTTTTATTCTTCTTTCTTAGGGCCTGTTTGATAATAGATGCAATGGCTGAATAGGCTTTATAGGCTGAAAAGACTTAATGTATTGAAATGAAAGTGTTTGGTAATATATTGGCAGAAAAAGCTGATTGAGGGTAAAATTACTATAAAGGGTATTAATTTGTTTGTGCTAAATATATGGATATGAACTTTGGTAGTAAATTAATTCTGTTTGATTAGGTAATTATTATTCAGCTTAATTAACCGATGACATTGGATTTTTTATTCTTCTATTGGATTTTGTCAAAAAAAAATCTTCTGTTGAATTTGTACTGTTCAATACAAAAATACACTTTCAATAATATATACAGGATATTAAAAATCTCATACACATGCACTTAAATCAAAATAAAAAAACGAAATAAAAATTCACATAAATATTTAGTGGAGTAGTTTGCTACGGAGTAATATTTTACTTAAATCCAAAACTATAAAGTATTTAGAACTAGATGACCATGGAGCTTTTGATCTGGACCACCCGAGCAACTTTCGATGATGTTTTTCACGTACTACATACGTATAATAGAAGTGCAAATTGGTCTTTTCATTTAGAAACAGTACAATAATAAAAAAAACAGCTCAAAAAGTAAGTAAAGTGTTGCTTTTTCAGCTGATAATAAAAAACAACCCAAACAGCCAAATCGGCAATTGTTTGGTGATCAGCCCATATTGGGTGCTCCAAACGGCCTCTTAATATAGTGGCTTTTCCTTAACTTGTACTACACTTCAATAGTTAGCTAGCGCAACACTTTGAGAATTGAGATGATCTTTCAGCCATGTGTTCGGAACTCGGAAGTTCCGTTTAGGGTTTAAAAGAGAACGTTTAATTGTTGTCCACAAATTAGTATTGCACACATTTTTCCACATTTTTTAATGCGATTCTATCGAATTTTAATCAGAACCGACCAATTCCAAGCCTAATTATTACTAGTCTAGGGGTGGGATGATTTGAATTGTGAATTGGTCGTTGGATCTTTGATGCTCAATATAATGATTTAGAAAAAAGTGGTTTGTACACACTTTTAAACACATGTGTAAGTTTTTTTGTCTGTCACTAACAAAAGACGTTCTAACAACCTATAACGATTCTCCTCCTCGTCAAGATCCTCCTTCCATTATGCACTTCACTCTCCGCTCTATGATTGATGCTCATGTTAACATTCTCGTGCTCACACCTATTTCCCCTTCCAGCCGGTACCAAACACATGTTTCCTTCTGGTTGTGATATACCTCTAGAGACCGTAAGCCAAGGGGGGCAAATGGTCTATTAGCTAACACATAAATACATAATATTCCCTCCATTTCAAAATCTTTGACACACTTTTTTTTGGATGTTTCAAAATGATTGTCGCACTTCCTTATTTCCTTATTTCGTAAACAAATTTATGTCAAAACAATACAAAACAGTGTCAAAACAGCGTAATATACCGTAAAATTTACTCTTCAATAAATGTCTTTCCTTAATCTTTGTGAATCAAAGCGTTCAAAGATTTTGAAACGGAGAGAGTATTAAAATGGCATACTAATGTATTTTTTAAGAGAAAATGTATAAATATATCCATGCGGTATGAGTGTGAGAACAAATATATCCATATTTAATTTTTAGAACAAGTATACGTGGAAGTGTATACATACCCCTGACCTTTTAAAGTGTGCAAAAATACTCTTCATGTTCCTATAAATGAGCAAATTTATTGTTATTGATTTAAATAGATAAAATAAATTTGAATAAACACAAAAAATAAATTACAAATTCGAAATTGAAAAATTAAATAATTTTAGAGTTAACTTTCTGTGTTGGTTAAAATTTGTAAAAAATTTAGTGATAGAGGAAGTATATAATATTTGGCCCCCAAAATGTGAGGTCATGGGCATTTGATGACCAAATTGCCCATATAATCGAAGTAGGATTGATTATTAGGGATGTAGTCAGGATCAAAGATTGAATGAGTCCATACAAAGATTTTTTTGAGAGAAATTTTTAAACATAAATTTTTGCAATACAAAAACAAAACAAAACAAAACAAATTTGGGATGGATCTAGGCCTCATTGCCACCTCTACCTCCGCCCGAGAGTAGGATGAAGTATGATTTTGGTCGGGATTTTAATTTCCTTTGAATTCAACGGAAACGGAAAAGGGCTGTGGTTTTAAATGATGCATGGTCAGTTGAGATAATTAAATTAAATTAAATATGTCAGGTTACTAATTTGCTCAGGTAAAAGTAAAATATGTGTAGTTAAGGTACACTATTTGCCCATTTCACCCTGCTCTTGCATGTTATACTTGACAGACTGTAAAGGCCGGTCATAAGGAAAACACCAAATATAAAAAACAGTAAATTAGTGCCCCTCCCTCGTGTACAAGAAAACATAGATAGAGAGAGAGATGCATGATGTATTTCTGAAGGTTATTGACAATTGAAATCTACTTTTTCAATTGACCAGAGCATGCCTCTGCTGCATTTTATTCTCTTTTCAGTAAGTACTCTCTCAGCTCTCTCACCTTGTGCTTTTCCCTTTCTGCTACACTCTTCTCCCAAAATATTCAAAAAATAAATAAATGACTAGTTTTTATTTCTACTTCTGCTGGCATCAACCAATCCCAGATTTAATACTACCATCTTTCTTTTGGTAGGAGGAGAAACTTGATGCTAGTTTGTGGAATCTTGCCTGTACAACAATATTTGCCCTCTAATCTCTCAAGACCTTTTTTTAATTTTATTGTGATTATACTTCTGTTTCTGGGCTTAATTCTTTTTCTCCCGATCCCCTTCAGTTTTCTAGAAAAAAGGAAAAAGATTTTAGTTTTTCTATCATCGTCAATGTAACTGCTTAAAGATGGTCTTTTTGCCCCTTTATTGCTTTTTAGTTGAACTTTTTTTGCAAGATTTAGTTGAACTTTTATTGCCCCACTAGAAAGATTTTAGCTTTCTTATCTGCTATGTTGATGTGCGCAAAAAAGATTGATTTTTCTACCCTTTCATGGCTTTCTGGTTGCTTCTTTTCCCCTCTCTGCCCCTAATCTGGAAAGATTTTAGCTTTCTTATCTGGCATGTTTATGTGTGCAAAAAAGATGATGTTTTTCTGAGTCACCCTCAAAATCTGACTGTAGGTGATCCAATAAAAAGGCTGTCTGTAGCACATATCAATTGGTTTCTGGGATTGAGTCAAGAAGTAAGAGAATGGATTTCTCCAGGATGGCGGTAATGATGCTAGTAGCATCAGTTTCTTCAATGATGTGTGGGGTCAATGGGATAGGGGCAAATTGGGGGACACAGTCAACGCACCGACTTCCGCCCGATATAGTTGTTAGGCTGCTCAGGGAAAATGGATTCCAGAAGGTCAAACTTTTTGATGCAGATTATGATGCCTTAAAAGCCCTTGGGGGCTCTGGCATTGAGGTCATGGTTGGAATTCCTAATGACTTGTTGCTAACCATGGCTAACTCTAAGGCCGCACAAAAATGGGTTTCTGAAAATATTACCCAACATATCAATAACCACAAGGTTAATATCAGGTCAGGCTCCTCCCTTCCATCTCCTTATAGGAACAAGTAGTAAAACAGGAGTACAACATTAGTAAACAGGAGTAAAGATTATTAGTAAACTACTACAGATATGAGTAAAACATGGGTCATGTGCACAAATTGGTGTATCATTGTCTTGTCCTAAAGTAAGACTCATGTAGTGCTTATAAAGAAACAAAAGTATTTAATAATTCTTCTTTTAGGAGTGATTTTTTACGATTGAGCTGCCCTATTTAAGGGGGCAACGCGGTGCACATTGGCATCCCCACAAGGCGAGAGTCCGGGGAAGGGTCCCACCACAAGAATGTATAGAGGGCAAGTCGTCCTTTGTCATTTTAACAAGAGGCCCCTCCCAAGACTTGAACCGTGACCTCTCAGTCACAAGACGGCAACACTGTAACCGGTGCGCCAAGGCTCCCCTTCTGAGCTACCCTATTTACAACAAAAAAACTAATGATGGTCATATTTCAAGGAATGTTATGTTTTAATCCTATTTAGGAATTTTATCATTTTTCTAGGCTTTCTAGCGACCACTATTTTGCTGTTAGTAAATGGTCAATGAATGATGGGGGGTTGATGTGATTTAGAGCCTCTTTTGTAATGGTATAAACTTTAGAAATTGCTGAAATATCTAATTATCTAAATAAGTAGTGTTATTTTCTTTAGTTGAAGCCAATTCATCCAACAAGTACCTTTTGCATTTATTTTTACCCCATGATCAACCAATTGTTGCTGAAATGGCTTGAACATCTAAAAAAGAAGATAAAGTGTCAATTCTTCAAGTTTAGCCATTTCAACCACAAAGGAAATTTTTCACTACTTTTTCACATTGCTTACAGAATTCTGTCAGTCAACTAAGTCAACTGAGTTAGTGTGTGGTAAAGAATCTGGTTTAAGTAGAAAAATCAAGCTACCTAAATTACATATAAAATGTCCTTCCAATCGCAGAAAATAAAAGATATGATCTTTGAGCAGCTATATATTTATTCTTCTCGGGACTTTCAGGTATGTTGCTGTGGGAAATGAACCTTTCTTGCAAACATACAATGGGACATATCTTAGGAGCACGTTCCCTGCTCTCCAAAGTGTACAATCCGCGCTTGTAAAAGCTGGTCTTGGCAATATAGTGAAGGTCACGGTTCCCCTCAATGCCGATGTTTATGACTCCTCTAGTGGCTTACCATCTGGGGGCGATTTCAAAGCCGATATTCACGACTATGTCCTCCAAATTGTAAAATTCTTGAATGACAATGGTTGCCCCTTCACGGTCAACATCTACCCTTTCATAAGCCTCTATATTGACCCAGGCTTCCCTGTTGACTATGCATTTTTTGATGGTAATGCGACACCTTTAAATGACGTTGGGACGTCCTACACCAACATGTTTGATGCAAATCATGACACGCTGGTGTGGGCCCTACAAAAGAATGGGTTCGGTAACATGCCCATTATAGTGGGAGAGATTGGTTGGCCGACCGATGGAGACCGAAACGCAAACCTACCTTACGCCCAAAAGTTCAACCAAGGGTTCATGACCCACATATCAAACGGGAGGGGGACCCCGATGAGGCCTGGCCAGATCAATACATATCTCTTTAGTTTAATTGATGAGGACGCCAAGAGTATTGCCCCAGGAAATTTCGAACGCCATTGGGGTTTGTTTTACTATGATGGGCAACCAAAGTACTCTCTCAATCTTGGCACCACAACTTCTGGGGTTCTTGTTCCAGCAAAAGGGGTTAAGTATCTAGAGAGAAAATGGTGTGTTTTCAATCCGAATGCGAGGTTTGATGGGTCCCAGGTTGCCCCTAGTGTGAGCTATGCGTGTGGCCGTGCTGACTGTACTAGCCTCGGGTATGGGACGTCTTGTGGGAGTTTGAATATTCAGGGGAACATTTCATATGCGTTCAACAGTTATTACCAGATTAACAACCAGATCGATGAAGCCTGCAAATTCTCGGGCCTTGGATCCATCGTGCGGTCTGACCCGTCAACCTCGACTTGCAGGTTTGGGATCATGATAGAACCGTACTATGGAGGTGTTGAACGAGGTTTGGGACATCGACATACGTTGCTATACTTTTCAGGGTTCTTTCTCTATGTAGCGTTCAAAATTTATTTATGAGTTCATTTGATTTACATGGTTAGTTTTTGACACGTGGCGATGTTGCCTGATCAATCTGGTTTACTTTCTTTTTGCTATGGTAATGATACTTGATGATGATTGTAACAGTAGCATTGGTCGATTGTAATTATATATTTGAGGCAGTGTTGTTTGCCCAATCTGCCTGCTAAGGTGACCGTGGGAGGCAGTTTTCTCATACATTGGTGCTCTGATATTGCTATATTTGGAAGCTGGATAAGGGCTGAGGAAAGGAAAAAGGTGTTAAAGAATAGGTGAATAGTGTGAAACTTGAACATTATTATCATATACATGAAAGTGCATTTTTGTGTATTTATAAAGTTGTCTCATACTTTTTGGGTCATGCTCATTTTAAAAATGGCTGCATTTTTAGAACGTACTAGTTAATGCTCTAAAATGCGGAGTAGCTAGAAGCTAGTCTGGTGCCAGCCCAACATCCAGGCCAAAAAGCTTAATATGCAAATAGAAGGTTTTACACTTTTACATGCCGGACTTTTCAACAATAGAAACACCCCTTGCAAGAAACGAGTCTAATCAAAAGATGTCTCTTATTTAGTTAACAAAAATAATTTCAGTACTTCAGTACCTAATTGGCTAAATATCTATAATTCTACTATAACAACATTTTAAATCCTATATTATCCAACATACACTATTCTGACAATACAGTTCAACATTTTCGTTAATTTTCAAGGACTTATAAAGTATATCAAACCCTCAAACTGATCCTAAGCACTTTTGATTTTTACAGACCAAATTGTTCGTGAGAACAAATGAATTAAACTGAAGCAGCAGGCTAATTAGAGTAACTGAGAGTCTGAGATTCTTTCAGAAACAACCTGTTTGGTTATGGCTTTATATATCTTACAATCATAACCAGGTTCCCAATATTTGATACCTCCCACTTTCAAGTTTCAATTAGAAAGTTGCCAAAATCATCACTGGCTATGCCGGTCTGAAGAGTGATTGTCATCCACTATCCTCTCTATGGTAAATTGGAAGTTGTAAACTAAAGCTGCTGTGCCTCTAAAAACATTCACATTGTGGAAGGTCTATTCAGTCTGCGGCAGTAAAAAACTAAAGCCAGAGTTGCTCCTTAGAGGAGCCGGAGGAGGTCCAACATCTGCTATGTCTATTTGTTCCATTGATTTTGAAATGTCATCCACAGAGAATGGAATGCTACACAAAGCCAAATAATATAAAGATTAAGAACGCTCTAGTCAGGTAATAGTAATAGCATAGAAAAGGAAAGCTGAAAATATCCTGCATTAAGGCCAATCAGGTTGACTTGCTTATTTAGCTTAAACGGACATCACCGAACACTTTTCCTTTCAATTATTCGGCAGCCACTTTAACCATATACCGCTACCAAACGGACCTTAAAATGATTTTGGTGCTAACCTGGAATCATCATCTAAGAGAAATGAGTTGCTAGCTGTATGATTTGAGTCTTCTGTCATTGACACCCTCATGTTGGCTATAACCTAATGGGATGGGATAGACATCTTAATTAGATTGCTGCCAAGACATGAATGTGTATGCCTCGTTTGCAAGATCTTTACGTTGTCACAATATACACTTACATCTGAGGAGACGCTATGGGTGCCATACTTGTCATCCCAGTACATTGTACTGATTCGGTATAATTGTTGGATGCTAAGAACCTGTAGATTTGTTATTGTGGTCAATGTTAAAGAGTAAGTTGTTTAAATAATGTTTTAACAAACACCACCACACATGTCGTTATTTGA
The DNA here is from genome assembly GCA_945859915.1 of Cuscuta epithymum. Lineage (NCBI taxonomy): Eukaryota > Viridiplantae > Streptophyta > Magnoliopsida > Solanales > Convolvulaceae > Cuscuta > Cuscuta epithymum. Next base: position 139,050 of record CAMAPF010001115.1, on the reverse strand, counting down.
GCAAAGAGTATCACTCACAGGGCAGAGATCGTGGCTTATTTCGTAGAGAGACTTTTTGTGCTTTTGATGCATAACCTGAAATGAAGCCAGAATCTTGAGAGTCGAGAATATCTTATGAAAAATAGATTTTATTGTGAAGTGAAAAAAGTCTGAAGAAAATTTAAGATAATTTCTTAGTTGATTTTACCAAAAAAGCAATGGCCTGTCTTATATGCTTCAGCTCATCCCATGCTGAACCTGCATACTGTGATTTTTCTCTTACTTATCACTAAATGGATGATAGAATTGGCCCTTAACGGAACTTAATAGAAAAAAATAGCATTCATGTGGCACAGCCCTATTAGGCTAGGATTAAGGCTTGCTTGAAATGATTATGTTTGTTAAACCATAGAAATGTCATGTAAAGCAAAATTGAATTAGAAGTACCTCATCTGTTGCATTGTAACACCAATGTTCTAGTTCAGCTAGCCCTGATTTCACATATTCACCATTGCTAAATGAACAGCATTCCCGCCTTAATAGGAGACTGTAAGTTTTTTTTAAAGGGTATAAGTGCTTCATGTGCATCTGGGTTACTGGGTATTAGTTTACATATTTATTATTTTTGTGTTTATATGTTCATGTACCTGTTAAATAGCTGTACATTGATGAAGGAAAATATCTGTGTGAAAATCTTACGAACTAAAAATGGAGGGACCTGAAAAAACCCAAGAAATAAAGATAGGTGATAAATCTGGAGAGTATATCAGATACACTCCCTCTGTCCCAAAAATAGGTCTTGTTTTAAGAATATTTCATGCCCCCAAAAAGAGTCCGGTTTTACAAGTCAACTTTCCTTTTAAGTAAAATTCCTATCAAGCCAAGCAACAAGTGGTTTTGGTCAACCACTCCTAAGAATTTCGGAAATATGTTATAGGGATACAAGTGGCCATTCACAATTTGTGAAAACTTGTACCTTGAATGGGTTGACGAAAAAATAAAAAAAATTGCACCTTACTCATACATAATTCCTTTCTTAGAATAGGAGTACGAGTTAGATAGGAATCTAAATTATACAAACATCGATTATTTCACCCTCTCAAGCACAATAAAAAAGACAAGTCTATAGACATGCTATAGGGTCTAGCAATAACAATATATAGGAGCACCCTATGATGACCTCCCTTCACTAGATGATGAGATAAGGGATAATATTCTCTTATGTATACATATATAGATTTTTTAGTTCAAGTGAGAAATATATCTAAAGTGAAAAATGAGAATGAATCTCGGCCATTGAATTTGAAACGTTGCACTAGTATTTGGATTTGATGATGTTGCACTAAAATAAGTTTATGTTGCATTAGGGGTGTAATGATGTTGCACTAAAACAACTTCATGTTGTACTAAAGAGAAGCAACACGAGATTTTTCACAAGTATTGGAAAATGCCACCACTCAAGGTTGCATAGTTTAGTGCAAGATGAAGCTCTTTTACTACAACGTAATCATATCCAACGGCTGAGATTCATTCTCAGCTTGCAGAATTTAAATTTCATGGTCTAGTGCCTCAGTTTTTTGTCATTGACCATGTTTAATTTCCGATCTCCTTTAACTAAAGGATTTAGAGGTACGAGCCAACAGAACATATCTTGTTCAAGTAAGGTCGTATATAGATTTATACTGAAAAATCAATTTAAATGTCACTAACATGGTTCCCTTTTAAAGTGTTGAGGAAACTCCCAAGGCTCTTCACGATTCCCTGCCAATGAGCTATCAAAGCTTGCTGTGCTGCGCTGTTGGCAACTGAACGCGAAGATCCCTTGACTAAGCTTGCCCTTGAAGTCCTTGGTGCCTATTAGAGCATACAATAAAATGTTTCTAATGTAACTTACTCAAGGGTATGTTCTTATTTTTTTCTATTTTCTTGCAAGGAAGACTTAAGGGTATTTTGGAAGCAGTAAAATGCTAAGGAAAACAAATACCAAGTTATTTCTTATGTTAGAGTTTACCTTGAAAAAAGTGAAAGAAAATGAAATCATCATCATCACTATCATTACCCCATTGCCGTAAAGGCTCCCACCTACGGTAGGGTAAGGGGGGTCGGATGTACGCACTCTTACACTCTTACCCCTGTACTAAAGCAAAGAGAGATTGTTTCCGGATGACCCATCACCCATAGTGAAATATGATCTTTTTTTTTGTTATATAAAACTACATGTATTTAAAATTGTTGTCTTTATATAATGGTAATAAACAAATAAAAATGAGTTTGAACACATTAAATTTCATGGTTTTCAGCATATCTTTCATTTCCCCTATGAAAACATAAAAAAAAGTTATACACTTTGCTTCTCTATATGTATCAACATAGGAAAAAACAGGAGAGGATACCTGGATACATAACCCAAGCAATGGAGAAATCTCCTTCTTCAAATTATCTCTAATCATGCCATAAATTTTTTCCACATATGCAGTGAGTTGCTGCTTGAAAAGCAAGGCGGGATACTTTGCTTCAACTTGACGAATAGTTTCAACTCCACCAGACATCACTCCATTCATGAATGATAGATTGACTCCGTGTGGAGCTCCACGGAAACTCTAAAATAAAACAACTAATATAAGCACCTCGAGGTACAGACCCAAAACTTGGCCAAAGAAGATCTCTTTGGATGAATGGTGTTAAGACCCGGGATTCCATCCTAAAAGGTCAACCCGATAGGAGGAGTAGTTCGAAGTCTTATATAGTGTTTAATTGTTTTGTAGCTTTCCGGTGTAGAACAAATGATTTAACACGCCCCCTCAGCCCGAACCGGGCTGGACAATATCGGGGTGTATAAACGGGCCAAACAAACCCTTAACAAGCTACCCTTAATCATGGGTGCTAAACAAGCCGTCAAACCACAACCGGAATTGGCTCTGATACCATGTTAAGACCCGGGGTTCCATCCTAAAAGGTCAACCTGATAGGAGGAGTAGCACAAAGCCTTATATAGTGTTTAATTGTTTTATAGCTTCCCGGTGTGGGACAAGTGCTTTAACAAATGGAAACAACGTTCACCTGTGTAGACATCCTCCCAAATAGATTTGCCGAAGAACGTCGGCGTTGAGGTGCCATTCCCGAAGCACCACTAGCTTTCAGTGTGCGTTGAAGAAGCAATAGAAGAGTTGAGGCATTTGACAACCAGTAAGCCAGCGCATCATTGTTGTCTTGGGCTCTCTGAGTAAAAGCATATTTATCATTTAAAAGAGACGTCCAACATTGGAGAGTCGGAGAAAATTTGCATTAGAATCAGCTTTTAAACCTCAATAGCATGACCAATAGTCTGGATAATACGGTCAAACACAGTAGTTCTCTCAACTTCAAAAGATCGCCATTGCAGAAGACACTTATAAATCACACATGCTGCAATTGGCTTATTCGACGCAAAGCCTAGGTTTTGTGCAATACAACGAACAAGCAACTCCTGGTTCTCTTGCTGCTTTTCGTTTAATGATTTTTGCGGTTTGTCTTCAACCTCTGGGAAATCTCTATGGTTCATTGAAGAAGGGCTATGCAACTCCTGATGTAAATGATTAAATATTAATGACAAAATTGATGTTTTGATATTAGCACTTTGGTGAACTAATTATTGGTTGGTTATGCAAAGTCAATTACCGCATGCATTCTTGCATCCCCAAAAATATGTCCGCTTTCATGACCTCTCTATTCAAGGAGCAAGAAAAGTTCAGAATAAATTACATATATACATCGTACATTAATAAGCTCTATGTAGCAGCTATACCTGGATAGTTGATCTAGATCGGCCAGAGAGGAACTTATTAGGTGCCATTGACACAGCTTGCTGACGAAGAACTTTATTTTCAGAGTCTATATTTGTAAACTTTTCCTCTAGCCTTGTCACATGTAATAGTTTTATTAGAGGCCTCATCAAACACAAAATAAGTTAAGCTTTCTTTGTGAAAAAATAAGTAAAACATTGCTTCAAGATAACTCCCTCTGTCCCATTTTGTACATGACAGTTTCTTTTTGGGGCTGTCCAAAAAATATGAACACTCCCCTAAATTGAGTACCGCTAACCTTTTACTTTCTTGCTTTATCCTTCTATCTATCGTTTCACATTTTTACTTTATGTGGACCCATATTACTTTTTCTTACTTTTTGAGGTTAGGTTGTAAAAGAGCAACTATATCCTTTTCTTTAAACCCGTGCCAACCGAAATGTATCTTACATTTTGGGGGGGGGGGGGGAGTACAATATTTAATATAGCAGCCAAACGAAAATCTAGTTTTTTTAACCAATAACCACCTCTATATATTCACAAACATAAAAATTCTGATTCTTTCTGCTTGGAACAAAAAAAGCACTCAACAAGAAGGGAATCCGACATAAAACTTTAAAGCTTCCCTTTACTAATAGATTTCCATAGTTATGTAAATCAATCAGCTGCACATTCTTCCTAGGTTACTCATAAACACAAATATTATGGAGAATTTAACTTTATATGCAAAACGTATTGCCGAATGACCATAAAGCTAGTGATTGTTTTAGAAGGAAGGATACTGATAGTCTTGGAGTACCTGTGAAGAGATTCCTGGAGTTGATGAACTTTTTTTTCTGTTTCTTCTAACTTTGTATGGCTTTCTTCTATGGACTCTTGTGCTAAAGCATATTTTCTTCGCAAGTCTTCAGATTCCTGCTTTTCATGCTCTAAAGAGTCCTGATAAAAGATAAAAAAATAACCATGATAGCTGTTCATTGGAAAATAACAAGCATGCTAGCACCTCCTATTTGATGAACACGGGTGGATGGGTGCGCATTTGCATGTTTCTTGTACAGCCAAAAATGCACAAAATTATGGTTTTGTGCTTATGTTTTGTATTCAACATCACCAACTTATGCCGATTTAGAACTTTCAGAAAAGTTTTCTTTCTTTTGAGAATTTTTATTTTATTAACGTGAGCTTGTCTTGTGTAGGACTTCAATACTTGCCTAGATTACAAGTACACTTGGTTGGTTGAGGATGCTCAGATCACTCCACTCATGAATGATTTAGGTACAAATATCCAAGCCAGCAGAGAAAAAGTATATATGCATATTTTTATACCTTAGACTGTGGTAATTAGCAACTAAAACACGACACACCCCCATGGTAATTAGAAATTCACTTGAAACAATTCAGGCAATCAAAACCAAACCAAACATGCCCAGCATGTTTCACGCAGATGTAGGGTCTGGGGAGGTGAGGTATTCGTAGACCTTACCTCTACCCCTAGGAGCAGTGAGGAGGTTTCTTAGCCAAGTTAAGGAACATGAAAGTTAACCCCTAGAACTTTTTAAGAAGGTTCTACATGCCAGCTTGTTTAATGGGCTTCTATTGTGTAGAACATGAAAGTTAACCCAAGGGAGAAGGAATTAAATTTATACCTTTAGGATGTCAACTTGTTCCAACAAAGATTCTACTTTTTTAGTATCTTCAACATAGACTGAAATTTCCTTGATAACCGGAGGTGCTTCCTCTATAGCCTTCTTTGCTGCCTCTCGCTCCTTGACAACCAAAGCATTAGCCTCATCAACTTTCTTTTGCATACCTTCTAGAGATTCATGCAACTTTGCAATCTCTTGTGTTTTTGCTTCTTCCATATCAGTCTGCACCAAAAGTATCTCAAAAATGAATATTCTAGAAATAAAAAAGTCAGGTCACTAATAATTCAGTGATACTGCGAATTCTAAACATGGCATGCCATTTTGATAGGAACCAGATTTGGTCTCATATTCTAAACTGTAATATTAGCCTAGGTTCCTATCACATTTAGAATGGACTATTTGTACACCACAGGAAAAATAACCCATTCACACTCCAAAGTATCATCCTAAGTATCTAAAATCTAAATAAGCTATACAGAAATTTACTCTTAGTCGTTTTTCCAGTTGCAACCGCCATGTGAGTTCCTCTAACTGTTTTTCCAGCTTGTCTTTTGCTTCTTTTAATGCACCTGTATCCCTTGCAGCCTGCAGATACTCTCAAATAATTACTCATAAAGTGCCTTTTAACAACTCATAAGTTCCTCTTTATCTTTTATGTTTAAAATCTGCTACCACTAGCTTGACTAGTAGATGGTTCATATAAGCTTTACAGGTAACAACTTAATGATCTTAACTCTAAGCGGTTCTTCTAACTTGGATAAAAAAGCAGCCTGGTTCACAAAGGCATAGCAAGGCGAGGGTCCGGGGAAGGGTCCCACCGCAAGGTGTAGGGTGTATGAAGAGCAAACCTTTCCCTGCCAAATTTTGACAAGAGACCGCTTCCAAGACTTAACTGTGACCTCTGGGTCACACAACAACACCTTAAGTGGTGCGGCAAGGTTCCGCTTCTTCTTACTTGGATACTTGCATGCATTTATATTTATAGCGAATACTTCTCTACACGGAATCTCCATGCACCCATGTAAATTGGGTAACCACTCCAAGGAGTTCAAGTGAGAAAGGAAAATATCATCTTTTCTCAAACGGTGAGATCAATTTCTTAGAAAAGGGGATAATGTACCTAAAGAGTGACAGCCTTTAACATTTAGGTACAGGGAAAGAGAAAATACTGTATATATTCTCATCAATTAGAAGCCTTTGAGCCGATGGAATCACTTCTTTATATACTACTCTATAATTTATACGATGGGGGTCCACAGAAGACTGCGTTATTAAGAAAAAGAAATTGTTAGATGGTGAAAGTCATTGTTTTAGTCATGTCTTTGTTAGAACAATCAGAAAATAAGCGATGGGGGGTACAGAGCTGGTAAGGCTATGGTGGGACTTGCCTTACATTTGCCGGTTTTACCAATAATATGATCAGCATTTTTTCAAATACCTAATTTCTTATTTTCCTGTAATATGTTCTAAATAGCTTTAGAACTAACCATTTTTAGCTTCCTCAACTCCCTTCTGGCAACTTTTCCTCTCCATCTGCATTGTGAAACTACTGCTCCCCTTTTAAGCTTTTTATAGCGCGTATAAGCTTTATGGCAACGCCAACGTGCCTAAGAAGAAAGGCCCGAATTTTCAAAACATAGTAAAGGAAGGCAAGTTATGATAACCATTCACGGGAATTATGGAGTATTTATTCATAAAAGAGAGAAAGAGAACAATACCTGAATTCTAGTTGCAGCTTTGGTTTGTTTCCTCAATCTGAACTTTTTGCAGGAATCCATCTTACGAAAACCTATCTGCAGCACAACTGCCGAGACCCGGAGGTGGTCATAATTTTTCCTCAACAAGTCTCGACGTATGATTGCCTGAATTTTTGTTGCAGCTGCCTCCATTTTCATCCTAACATAAAGTTTTCCAGCAAGTCTCCCTAAAGAATCCAAATTTTCCTTTCTCTTAGAAGGAAGACAAATATCATGTGCCAATACAAGAAAATGTAACTCAATGCCAATCAGTTAATGACCAATTCCTTATATAGCTCACCCCGGCATGAAGATTGCATACAAACTGCTGCCTCTCTCAAAGCTATAAAGATTTTACGAGCATTATGAGTTCTTATTCGTCCTTGTATAGACTTTGCTGCACTGTTTAAAACCTCTGCTCTTCGTGCATCCAACTCAGCCATCTGTCCCGCTCTAAGGAATATCTTTGTCTTACCTATCTGTGAAATGAAGAGGCAATAAATAAAACAACAAAAGCGAAACTAGCAGTTAAGTACTAAATCTTGTGATCATTGACCTAGGACAACACTTTCCATATTTAGTACGCTCTAGTGATTGACATCTGCAATAAGAGCTGCGGAGTTAAGCATGTAGATAAATTTATTCTGTGATTTCAAGAAACCGCGCATTCAAATTTTTTATACGCGTGTTAACCGAAAAATAAAGAGAATTGGAGTGATGAGAAAAGGAGACAACCATCAACCACCTCAATAGGAATGGAGATAGCTTTTACCTGGTACCCTTTTAATCCCCATTTATCCAAGATCTTTTTGCAAGCAACCTTTTCATCATAGCTGCTGACAAAAACAACTTTGGTTTCAGGCATTGTCAGAACATTACACAATAATAGTCTTTTTAAAATTAATATAATTGTACACATTAGTCAATTTACGTCAGTTTATGCCAATTTATGTCAAGTAGAAGCACAGAAGAAAGAGGAAGGAAGACACTTACTTTCCTACCAAAGCCTCTGGGGCAAGGAGCCCGAATCGGTTTATGAACTCAAAGAAAGGGCGACGAGTTGGGTATCCAGCGCAGCTTATTCTAATTGCCTCTAAGACACCCTTAAGAGAAACCAAACCAATTCCATATAAGATTAAGATCGTGTGCTTTCAAGGATTAATGCATGAAAGCCATCATTTTTGCTAACTTTGGGGTAGTATATACTTACACCACAGCGTAGTTGTTGCAGGATGTTAACATTTTCAAAGACTGCAGGTTTAAGAAGATTATTAGGCTTAACACATCTGATATAGTGGGGCTCTGTAGCATTCAGTGTTTCCATCAACTGCTGTAGTTGTAACTGCGTCATATAATTAAACATATCAGTTTGACAGCTACTAGCAATGCAAAAATAACAATAAGATGTTAAACAATTTACAGATATCTAATACATGCAAAATCACATATTTAGAGTTTTAAACCTGTCAAAATCAAAGAGGGGATACCTTGAAACGTGAACCAATTGAAGAAAACTTTGATGTTTTTGATGATTTAGTCTCCTCAGGTAGGTCAGGGAAAAGGCCGGCGACAAAGGAGCACTTGGAAGCACTTAAAAGGTCTTGGTGTTCAGCAACCACATAGTCTTTGTTTTTGTCTAGAAATTGGTCAGATTGGTATTGCACCTGATATATGGATTCAAACATTTAAAAATTTATATTATTAAGAACTATAGATAAACTAATGACACTTAATAGCATACTTACTTCTCCAGCATAATGTGAAATTATGAAGTTTGTGCGAGACAGTTTCGGCTTGATAAACCGCTTATGATTCTTGAAGGTCTGGTAGAGTTTGTTTGAGAATGTTTCATGTGTCGACTTAGGAAACATACTGAAAATAAATATCAAATAGATGAGAACAATATAACAGATAATGAAATGACTAAGCTAAACATCAACCCACAAGCTAGAACAAAATTCCCTCAAAAAAAAAAAAAAGCTAGAACAAATTAAGTAGACATTCAAATGGAATGTATATCAAGAAATAATTCTAAATATATAACTAAAACAAAAGTAGTGGATAAAAATGTGAGCCTGATAACTTTAGTGACTATAATTGTATTCAAATGTTACATCATAGTGACTATATAAACCTTACACATAGTAACTTTAAGTCACATTTTAGTCCATAGATTTTTTATTAGTAATATTTTAGGAAAAACTTCATGTATCAATTATGTGAAGACATGTAATCAGATATATCTATCGTACCAAGCTTCATCAAGCAAGACTATGATCCCTCCTGGTTTCTGCAGAAGTGCGAAGCATGAGTTAGAGAATGTGATGCAGACAAAATTACAAGAATACATTGATACATTTTGAATGATAATGAGTAGTGTTCTCAAGGAATAATCTTAAACTTCACTCAGAAATGAAAAATGATAAAGGAGCCGATGGGATATGAAGACAGATATTAAAGAAGACAACCACCCCTTGCAGCTTAAAAAAATAAAGATATAGCAAACACAAAAATGAATAAGAAAGCTGAGTAGCAAGAAATAAATTGCCTCCTCTGAATATGCAAGCTACTCCAAAGTCCAACCAGAGATTCAAAAAGTATCATATCTTAAGGCTGACTCGGTAGTTAACCTTTACCCTTAATGCTTAGGGTGGAATGATGAAGTTAATGATATAAAAAAGATTCAAAAAAGATTCAAGGGCCCACTTTTATTTATACCTTATTAGTATAATAAATACTTATGCAGAAAAAAATGAAGGAAACTTTACAAAAATACTGTAATCTGTAAACATCTGAACATGTGCATAAAAGGCACTTGAAACAAAACAAACATTAACACCAAAAATTTTCAAGCCTATGGATTCTGAAATTAGTTAAAATAACATTTAGAATGAAGTGAATTTAAAGGTTGGCATAGGCCACCTTACTACCATAACTAGAGTGAGTAGGGCAGACCTTTTCAATAAGATCTAGAACATCTTGGTTATCCACGAATTCAATGTAGCTCCAATCAATAGCCTCTTTTGTGTACTCTTCTTGCTCCATCTTGAATACATGCTGTTAGAATGCATTGGGAGCTCAGAAAATAAGATATACCATACATACCAAGGATATGAGTGATTAATTTAGTTTTTAATGTACCTGATTAAAGTGTTGCTGCAGCTTCTCATTTGTGAAGTTTATGCAAAATTGTTCAAAGCTGCATGTTTATATGCTGAATTAAAATAGCAGGATTTTGAGGTGGGACTTATTTATTCAGCTCCTGAAGTCATGATAACTTGTAAAAGATCCCATATTTTAGTACCTACCTGTTATGCTTAAAGCTTTCAAAACCATATATATCAAGGACCCCAATGATACACTTCGATTGGGAGTCTTGTCCGATGGAAATATTTATCTTATCTACCAGCCTGCAGATTCCCAGGAAAACAAGAGTATATTATCATGATGGAATAAATCTGTAGCACTTTATTTAAATAAGACCATCAATGAGAGTTACCACGTTCTTTACCAGTCAAATAACCTAGAATACAATGTCTTGGCCAGTCCATCTCGGCTGACTACTGCACTAAGGGGATCAAGACTACGCTTTATAACTTCTTCAGGTGTGACCATTACACGTTTACACAATGCATCTTCGAGGGCCACGGGATCACACCTAAACATGACTGAAAGTTAGATACATACTAACTATGGGAATATGGAAAATCATATGCAATTTCAAAGTGACTCTGAGGTAGAATCATTTGTATTTTGTACATAAGAAGTTCTGCTGATGTTTTGAGATGGAACTTGGATTTGGCATCCTTCGGAACTGATGAATCAATTTCCTTTCCTTTTGCAAAGTCAATATTTCCAATATGAAGAATTGCTGCAACAACCCTGAAAATTGCCTCCTGATGGATAAGGAAAGATAGAGTTATGCATGTGAGGCGGGAAACGCCTTTGTCATTCCACTTTGCTGTGAAAAGAAGAAGAAGAAGGAAATTATGAATATAACACACTCATCCAAGGGAATACCTGCTCTTCCTTACTGATCCCTACAATATCCATAGCTCTTCTAGTGGCAAGATAGTCTTGTGCATCACTCACGCCTACTAACTCGTGGCAATTAGATTGATTGAGGTAGTGAAATGTTTTGGGGTGTCCCAACTTATACTTGTCAATTTCCTTGATAAGAAAACTGATGTTAGCAACACAATCTAACTATATGACCAGAAGTTTGAACGCTAGGGAAGTACCTCCTGTGGCGCTGCACACAGTAAGTAAAAGCAGTGATAATTACGCTCGGGATCAGAAATTTGGCAAACACGGGACCTCTCAAGGAGGTAGGTCCTAATGGCTGCTCCTGATATTCTTCCATGTTTATCAAACTGAATCTCAACGAATTTTCCAAAGCGACTGCAGTAGTTTTTTAGTTAGGAGATAATTAACCTCTTTGGTACAACATCTTTAACATCATTATCTTCAAGTGTATCATTGGATGCACCTTTCTAAAAGACTACGTAAACATGCAGAAAACCAAATCAATCCATGTTTTATCGCAAGAGGAACAGAGATAGTTGATTTCTAAAAAGAAAAAGAAAAAAAGGCAAAAAGGAACAAATGCACAGGTATACTTGAAGATTAACCTGGAATTGTTATTTCGGACAGTTTTTGCATTGCCAAATGCTTCAAGGACGGGATTAGACTGCACTTCAATAGGTATTTACAAAGGGTCTATGAGAGGCTATAAAATATATAAAACATTACAACTTTTTTAAAGATCATGGGAAATTGAAACTTGATACGAAAAAGATGTTGAAAAGCAATATGCAAGTGTCATACTTCAAGAACTTGCTGCTCAACGGTCCTTCCTTCAGTAGCTGCACGACCACCCAAAAAGGCAAGATACTGCATAAGCATTTTAGTTGTCTCAGTTTTACCTGCTCCACTTTCACCACTAACCAGAATGGAATTGCTTTTCCTATCATTAATCATTGCCCTGTTTTGAGTAAAGGTAGAAGTTTCTATAATTGAAGAGAAAACTATTACTCATTCATATCCCAAATTGAATGAGATTAACCTGTATGCGACATCGGCAACAGCGAATACATGAGGACTTAGCTCACCAAGTGGTGCTCCCTTGTATTGTTGCATCATGTGTGCAGTATAAAGATGGGGTAGTTTTTGGAATGGGTTTATAGCAATTAGAATATTTCCAGTGTAAGTCTGTCAAGGCACACACGTTAAACGGAAGGTCATTATAGGTTCTGCAAAAAATATAACCCCACAATGTAGCACAAATGTTGAGAGACAAAACCAACATATATTTCATTTAGCTCATATCTGGACTTCAGGTTCTGCAAAACTCCTGGCTCATGCAAATAAGATAGCTTTGTCATGTCATCAACACCTCCAGCAGGGGCTTCCACATCTTTAGGGTAGACTTCTGATAACTTTCTAACAACCTAAAAGCAATAAGACAGAACGATTATGTAAGGCATTACCCGAAACAATTCCCCACAATAAGTAACCAACTAACCATGATTTCCCACAAGCACTACTAATAGACAGTGTGTAGACTACTGTTTGTGGCTCACAAAAATGTAAGGTATATGAAATGATGAAATGGTTTAAGAGACCTTAAAATGTGTCTTACTTGAACGTGCTGGTTAAAATAACAAATGAAAAATATAGCATATCAATGAAGACATAAACATTGTTTCTATGGTTTCCATAAATAAAATTCTATGACAATATTCTACTTCATCTAAATCACAAGGAAATATTACTTTGCTTTAAACAAACCTGACAAAACAAAAAGATGATAATATCACATTCTAGTACCTTTTTCCCATCACTTGTCAGGATCTCTATTTGATCGCCATTAATTTTGTGCACTTCGCCATCAAGCCAAGCTACATTTGGATCCTCGATCCAGACATGTGATCCTACAATAATATTTACTGAAGTTCCCTGCCAGATATAAGACCAATAAACACATTAATGGGTAGGCCATTGCAGTGAGTTCAGCTGGAAGCAATTTTCTTAAATCGATATCATCCATATAGATGTTTTGCAATCAACCACCAATACTACGAGATACATTGAGCTGTCCGATTAATAGTAATTGTTTTGTCTACAGTTTAAAGACTGTACTTTGTGTTAAATGGATGTTGCTAAATTTCTATCATCTAAAGTTATAATGGATCTTATCTCTCTGTCCATTGATGCCAGGAAAGTGGGATAGAAAGGTAGCAAGTACCTAGAATACTACTTCTTAGTAGTTAAGTACTAAAAATTCACAGTGAAGATAGGTACATTGTTTACAACGTTTTCAAAAGGCAATTGAACAAATTCTGAAAGAGGCTCTTTTTAATGTATCATTAAGCTCATTCTCGAGAATTCATCATAATATACTCCAATATGAAGTGATCACACTTCACAGAAGCTAAATTATGCTGCTTTCTTGAGCAGAATCTGGATGGGTGGAAGCCAGAATGCTTGGGTCCTAGAAGATGATCACATGCAAATATGCAATGAGCATACACAAACACAAGAGTAATACATTCTTGCCCTCCCCAATTGCTATAAACTTCAGAAAGTGAATATATATGAAGATCACATATATAGCAATATCCAGAGGAAAGTTCAAGGCATGATTCCAGGATCAGTGAAAATATCACAGAGACGCAAAGACTAAATAAATAAGATCATGTAACGACTATATTCAGGATTGAAATGCACTATGGAACTATAGGAAAAAATATAGAAGAGCAAGCTGGCAAACCATTTCGAGTTAATGCAAAATCGGCTCCTCAAAGAGTATTTCCCTCGTCCCGATTGCTCTATATCGGGGCATTCATACCCAGGAATGAAATCTCACGTTTGAGCCAATCCCGAGTGTAAAGAGTCGATAATCAAGATTACTGGAATATGGGGTGTTCGTGTCTATTGGCGATGCAAAGCTTTCTCCTTTTCTTTGATTGGGTTTTTTGTGTTTCCTTCGTCTTCTGGAAGAGAGAAATGTGGAACTGTGGAAGCGACATTGTTTCATTAGCACCTGCAAATCCGGGTAGTCTCCTCTGCACTCTCCCCGTTCTTCTGATCTGTCGCGAACTCGTGGATCAAATTCATCCATTTTCTAAGAGCTCGTTAATTTCGTAGAGTTCGTTATTTCGGACTTGCCCATGCCAGGTGGATCATACAACTAATTCATAAGTAGTCCCTACTCTTTCCTAGGATTGTCAGATGATTGAAATATGCTCCGTACATTTTTTGTACATTTTCATACGTACGTTTTATTTGTCTAAAATTGGCTACCCGCAACTTCTAATGAGTTTACTCCCATTGTCCCTCGCCCCATGTCTAAAAAGTTCTCCTCATCCCTGACTCGCCCCCCATTACTCCCAGACCAATCTCTCCAAACGTTGTCCTCCACGGGTGCCCGCGGGTGCCCCATATAAATTTTATTTATCGTATTTACATATTTTTTTAATCCATTATATATATATGTGGGTGTGTAGCATTGAAAGAGTTTTTTTTTTTAAATATAGCACCGAAAGAGTTAAACTAGCAGATAATATCGTTTTTGATAAAAAATTATTACCGCTGATTTTTATTAATTCTTCGATTTGACTAAGTTATGTGAAGACAGTTAAAATAAAAATATAAGTAAACATATTCTTCTAAATTCCTCATTAATTATAATACAAATATATACATTTAAACTCATATAACATTTATGATACATACTTTTTGCCATTACTTAATATTGTGGTTATGTATTAATTCATTAACCATGGCTAAAAACCGTACATGTATGATATGGCTATATGTACATGCATGTCAATCCATTATTTATGTGTGTGTGTGTGTGTTTATATGTATACGTTTGAGTATATATTTATAATGGGTACGGGACGGGTGTAGCAATCCCCGCCCCATATCTCACTCATCCCTGTCCCCGCTCCACCTCAATCCCCGCCCCATCCTCCCCACGCGGGGCGGTTCCCCACTAGTTCCCGCCCCATTATCATCCTTAACTTCTATACATTAATATGAATTGTCTGACAACTATGTCTATGTAAATAAACAAAATGTATCAAAAGTGTACACAACACGGCGTACATCAAACAATTGTGAATGAGATTAGAATTTAGAAGCATCCAACACATCTTTTTTTAGAAGCATCACACACATCTAAAGTGCTTAAAAATAAAATTTAAAGTAAATTCTATAGTATTCTACTCTATCCTTTTTAAGTGGGTTAAGTAGAATGAACATTGCAATTGAATTATTTAAATATAAATTAATGATAAAACAACGATTTAAAACAATTAAATGGATGTTAGATGGTACACATTTTTTAAAGGGAAAACTTCACAAATATGCTTTAAAGGTAAATTTATATCACATTTGTCACTTTCTAAGTTTTCTTTCAAAAGTAGACAAGCGGACTTTTTATTTTCAAAAATAGACCAAGTGTCCCACGTAGCCACGTGTGGATACAACCCGCCGGCCCACCCCTGGAAGCGCATGTCCCCAACATCCCTTTTAAGTGCTGTACATCTTAGCTTCTTTGATACGAGGAATAATACGGTGTACTATCTACTTGTATAACCTAAGCTCCAAGATTTATTTAATTAAATTTTTTAGAAAGATTTAAAATAAAAATGTACAAAACGTAAAAAATATTAAAAATAAAAATAAAAGAAAAATATAAAATTAAAATATAAAAAATATTAGAAGTGAGGAAAAACATAAAATGCAAAATAAAAAGAGTTTGTGTACACTATAATTTATATAAAAATATAGAAAAAATATATAAATATAATAAAAAAAGATTTTTTTGTGAAATAATACCAAAAAAGGGAAAATATATAGAAAATATAAATATAAATTGTAAAAAAAGAAACTTTTCTCAAAAATTTAAAAAACGTAAATTTTAAAAACATAATATTTGTTTCTTTTTGTTTATGATTGTAAAATATTTCATTTTTTATTGTTTATTTTTGTTTCTAGTTGTTTTTATATTCATAAATCTAAATTTATAATTTTAAATGTTTGCACAAAAATTTACATTAGTTTTTTTTAATTTCCAGAAAGTAGCCAGGATGAATAAATACCTAAATATTAAACTACAAACAAAATCAACAATAAACAACAATAGCTGCACACTACAACAAAAAGCAACACAATACAACAAAAAGAAACACAATGCAACAAAATGAAACAATTTTGATACAACAAAAAGAAACACAATGCAACAAAATAAAACAATTCTGATACAACAAAATGAAACAACAAACAACGCAAAAATGTATCACTATTGATATATAATTCAATCAATTATTTTAATTTATTACATCTATATATTATATTATTTGGCTTTGCTTGATCACATTTCTTCTTCCTTGTATGCACCTTAATGCAGAATCCATCAGAATTGTCTCCCTTTTTCAATGGTGCCAAAATAAGAATAATCCAGCTTAAATACAAATGAAGCCATCTGCCACCCGGGATAGACTGAACTCTTGAAATTGATGACTTGTTAAGGACACTGAAAGAAGAAGAGCAGGCAGACTCTACTCTACTCTGTTTCTCCTTTTCTATTGAAGAGGAGATTCATTCATTCCCTCACCTACTTGAGTAGAGAACCCTTTCTCCTTCATGAAAAAAGGGCAATTCAGACCTCAGGAGCCATTATCCATGTGCAAGTTGATCTGCTTCATCTACTACTGCAGAGATTCCAATTCAAACTTTTGAATTACAGTCACTTAATAGCCAACCTTACATAATATACAACAATAAGCTAATCCAATTTTCTATTCTCACCCAATAAGGAGCTATGCATTTGTAAACAATAGCTTCCAAATTCTAAACACCAGACTTGTTACATTTTGATAACTTTAGTGGAGTTTAGGAAAGAAATGCTAAGGAAGTCCTTTCCACACTCCACACAATGTATGTCAATAACCAAATTGCAAGAAAACAAAGACACACTAAGCAGCAATAGTAATTTAAAGTTACAGTTGATATTACTAAGATACACCCAACCACTTTGAGAAAGTTGAAGAACTCTGTGTAATCACTGTAAGAGATTATACCCTCGAGCTTTGCCCCTCCCCTTCAGTTGGACTTATCGTGGCTGCTTGAAATGGCCTCGGCTCTCTTCCTGATGATATAGAGTATTTCGATGATCTATAGAGAAAAGAGCAAGGATGGTTCCAAACATGTGGGGAGATTTATATATGAAATGATTAGAATCAGAATGATTCCAATGCAAGTAATGCAAAACGGCTCCCATAGAAAGTACATAACGGAAATGTGCAACCACATACTACGTAATAAGTATCATGTAGAGCAATGTCTAGTCCAGAATTTGCCAGAACTATTCCACTAAGTCCTCCTATGGGTTCCCTTTCGTCAGTGAGGTTGGATGTAATTCAGGCCTTTTTTCATACATTTGAATGAATAAATTGGATTTGCTCTATTAATTCAGTTCGATTACAACTCCTACCGGTGATGTGGGCCTGATAAAGGAACTTTTGGAAAGAAAACGTGGACCAAATGGAAGGGCTTGCAACGATGGGAGGCTATCGTTTTGTACCATGCTTTCCCAACAGCCCTTACTAACTGGCTTCCAATATATCTAATCCAACAACAATAAGAAAATCAACCAAGGCCTATAGCTTATTCACTATATACAAAGAATTAATGAACACAAAGGCTAAACTCCAGCATAATGGATGAAGAACATAATTTTTTTGAACAAAGGAGGATGAAGAACATAAATTATTCACCTTATAGATACCGTTTGGTAATCTGCTCGGTGAGATTAGAATACCTTTTTTCCTGATTTGAGTGAATTGATGTGATTCAATAACAACATACGATAGGACGATGGCTAAGGAAGATCTAAAATGGATTTCATCACCTCCAATGGATTTCATCACCTCGCCAGGAACACATTCTCTGGACGTCGGCACCAGCCATTCTCCGCACGACCGCACAACTTCAGCTCTTGTTGATGCAGCTGGTTCAGCATCTTTGTTGTCCCAGGGTATTGCAACAGAGCAAAGAAGGTCCCTGTGAATCGGGTGGCCTAGAGCACCTAACAACCTGAGGTTTTCGGTCAACCAGAGCAGTCAGAGCCTCGTAGGACGTCACTCGTTGAGCAGAAGTAAATCCACACAGAAGGACGGAGCGCGGAGCTACAAGAGACGGAGGGAGGAGAGCGGATCCGCACACGACGAAGGCCAAACGGAGGAGAACGGAGCCGCACACGACGAAGGCCAAACGGTGGAGAACGGAGCGCGGAGCCGCTGAAGCTAGAGGAGTAGCCAGAGCTGGGAAGGAGTAGAATAATCGCACATCTTCTGCTCAACGATGTCGGGGTTGTGTTTTGATTTAGGAATTAGGTTATTCTTGAAATAAAAAAACATAATTGAAAGAAGAATAGATTAAAAATGAAAAGAAGAACTACCCGAGACATAATTGATATGTGAAGCACAAAAGTGGCTCATATGGGTAATTTCCACTTTTTTAAATGAATACCGTAGCACTTATCAAAAGTTTAAATCTCATACTGTCGTGACACCTTGACCCAACTCAATTTTGATTTTATTTTTACATGTAAGGGGTGTTTTTATTTTTCTTTTGCTTCCTTTTTAAACCTAGAAGCAAAATCAAAATCAGCTTTTCAGAAGCCGATCTCCCTAACATAAAAAAAAATTGCTTTTAGGAGCAATTTGGAGTATTGAGAAATACTTCTTCATTTTGACCCAAACACTTCAATATCTGCTTCTGCTCTATGAAGGAGTAGAAGCGAGCACTTTTAAGAAGTACTCCGTGGATCCAAACACACTTACATATTTGTGAAACTTTACTCATAAAAATTATACGGAGTAATGTGAATCTCGTATGCATCTTGCCTCAATTCATTCTGTAACTGCGCCACTTGATCACTTAACACGCTTAAGAATTTTCAATTTGCCTTCAAATGGTTGAATCCTCAATTTCCTTCATTTTTCGATTTTGTATGCACTTAAGGTGGACGTTAAGTCGTTAACTCTATGGAAAACCATCGAGTAAGAACATGAAGAAAAATAATAATTTGAACAAAGTATTTGAATTGTAAAATAGATCATATATCGTCATTTACTCATAGCATCACTCAATTAGGTCAAGGTGTGCCACGGGTTAATGCTAAACGTCCATTAATCTAATCGCAAAGTGATTCTATGAATAATAAATCAAATTTCTTATCCGTTTATATGTATTCACTCAGTCAACCCAACAAATGGTTTCTTTATTAAAACCTTGCTTTTATTATATATATAATATACACACACACACATCCACTTTTGGCCAATTTTATTTTTGTGAATAACTATGGTTTAAAAAGTCAAACATTCTGATGCAAAAATGAATAAATTCGGAGTTCAATTTTGTTTTAATTCAGGAACTTAAAATCTGTTTCTAATTTTATATATGTAATATTGATGTCAAAATGAATGATTATGAAAAGGTACTCCGTATTAAATTTGATATATTTTTTTGTAAAAATTAGAGCACAAATAAAAAAAGGATAACATTTCTGTGGAAAGAGAGCTTTTCAATTCCCTGAGTTAACACAAATATGCAATCCATTTTAGTATTTGACTCCGAAGCCATCACACGACTCGATCGGGTGAATTAGGGGTGCCAAAGGTCTCCTCTATGAAAGTCATATATCCACTTTGGCATCTCCTCATACCAATTTTCCCAAGGATTGCAGCTAATGGAAGGTTGAAAACTTCACAATTAGCACTTTCACTCTCATCATTGCGCCATTGCGGTTAGCCTTGGGCAATAGAATGAGCCCATGGTGGTAGAGACAACTAGATAATTAAGAGCATGCTAGTGTCAATAGATAGCTTGGTTGCACGATATTGAAATGCAATTAAACAAGATTTAAGTAGCAAAATAGCAAGAGTGTTTAAGCAATGTTGACGTAAATATCGAACGGAGTAACAAATGAATTGAGTAAAGGGTCAGTTTGGTCCTCGAAGTTACAAAAAAGACGTCAAATAAGTCCTTATATAGAAGATTCTGTCCGGACGTGCCATTTGAGGTGGCTCCCGGGGGAATTTTTTGATAATTTTTTTTAGCATCTTATTCATTAAGTCTAGTTTACTCATACCAAATTTCAGCTAAAAATTCAATCGGGAAGACATTCAAATGATTTCTTGAAAATAACTGCGCTGTTAGCGACACAGTTATCTTCAAGAATTCATTTGAATGTCTTCCCGATTGAATTTCTATCTGAAATTTGGTATGAGTAAACTAGACTTAATGAATAAGATGCTCGAAACATTTCATCAAAAAATTCCACCGGGAGCCACCTCAAATGGCACATCCGGACAGAATCTTCTATATAAGGACTTATTTGACTCCCTTTTTGCAACTTCGAGGACCAAATTGACTCTTATCCCCAAATGAATTGAAGCAAACTAACACTTTCGGGCAATGATATATGTCCTTTAGTTGTAACACTTTCATTTTCACGTTTGTCAATACATAACTTTGATCATTAATATGTTTAACTTTCAAATTATAAAAATTTCAAAAATCCAAATTTTGAAAATTTAAAGTAAGAAAAATTTAATTATAATTTTCACATTTTGACAAAAAGAAATTGTATTACACTCGTAAATAAAATAGTCAAAATTAGATCACGTGAATAGTGAAAAATATCTATGTTGCGATTATTTAAGAATGGAGTTAGTATTTGACATTAATTATAAATGTTATCGAGATAAGGGGTGAAGTTTTTTTTTTAACTATTATGTATATAGAAAAATAATTGTTTTATGTTATCTAACATTTATCACCAAAATGACGTTTATTTTCAAAAAACAAAATGGTATTTGGAAAATAAAAATGAGGTACCGCAAAAAGAAATGTATGTTACTTGTCATATTACATTACGAGTCCATTTGGCAACACTGTTTTTCGACTTATCAGGCTTATCAACCAACTTTTTCTCAAACACGTAATTTTTGCTTTCACGTGTTGAATTGTGTAATAAGCAGATAAAGTAAGGTTGTGCTTACTTTTCTGACTATTTTGGCTGAAGTTACTGTAGATGACCATTTTAGTTGTCTAATATTTTATTTATTATATTAATAAAATATATTATAAAAATCATTTTTTCTTAAATCAGCAGAATCAGCCAATCCAGCCACTTCAACCAGAACTTCATAAATTTCAGCAGAATCAACCAAAACATCCAATTTCTGTGCTACCAAACGGGCTTTATGTGAAAATTAAAAAGAGGGACCTCTCTTGATATTGAAAACAATTGGTAAAGCAGGTGGACATATCTCAACTGGTAGATAAGGATTGTCATAAGGGGTAAGTTTCGGGTTCGAATTCTGACAATTGTGATAAAAGGTTGCTATATATGTAAAAATGCATAGATCTCTGCAAGTATCTAGTCACGCTCATCACTATTTATGAGCTTGTGATTAAAATCTAGTTAAGTGTATGATCGGTGCATGAGTCTTTGAGGATAGAGTGTCATCATTTTCGCAAACTATTACTCCATCAACAACGAACTTTAAGCGCAAGATGACAAAATATACGTACGGGTTTGCAACTGCATCTGCTTAAAAAAAACACTTTTGGAGATGTAAGGAAACAGTGATTAGTAGTAAAAGTTGATAGTGTTTGAGAAAAAAGTGATTTTGAAAAGTAAAAGTAGGTAGTGTTTGGTAAAATAAGTGCTTTTTGTGTAATAGAAATGGGAAAGACACTTTTCACACGCAAGCCGAGAAAAAGTAAAAATTGGTAGTATTTGGTAAATACGGAGTAAGTGTTTTCTTAAGTCAAAAGTTGAGAAGTGCTTTTTTAAGTTGTTACAAACACTCCCGTGGTATGACATCAATAATGTGGTGACAAGTTTTATCATGCAACATTCATTCATACAAGAATATTAACCGTGAGCTATGAAGTAGGAAGTGGCTGTTAAGACTCGGGGTTCCATCCTAAAAGGTCAACCTGATAGAAAGAGGAGTTCGAAGTCTTATATAGTGTTTAATTGTTTTGTAGCTTTCCGGTGTAGGACAAATGCTTTAACACGCCCCCTCAGCCCGAACCGGGCTGGACAATATCGGGATGTATAAATGGACCAAACAAACCCTTAACAAGCTACCCTTAATCATGGGTGCTAAACAAACCGTCAAACCACAACCGGAATTGGCTCTGATACCATGTTAAGACCTGGGGTTCCATCCTAAAAGGTCAACCTGATAGGAGGAGGAGCCCGAAGCTTTATATAGTGTTTAATTTTTTTGTAGCTTTCCGGTGTTGGACAAATGCTTTACAAGTGACGTTTAAATTTTAAAAGTAACCATATAAATATATAATGATATTTCATCTACAAAACACTTGAAATTGTCAACTTCCGACTTAGGCAACTTGTGTATTCTGATAATATTGTTACCTATTAGTTTTCGATCGTTTTCACCTATAAGTTTTTTGTTTTCTAATTGAACTTCATATCTCAAATTTAAAAATTGCCTGATCATATATTTTAATGACGACGTGGTTTTTTGTTTATATTTTCTATTAAGCCATGTCTGAATTAAAATGTGAATTGTACTCTGTATTAATTAACATGATTAAGTTATATATTTATATATAAAACTATTTATTTTGTACCTGTATGAACCGACTTAATTGAATAAAACATTCAATTTAATAATATTACTATTGTGTTATACTTTTATTGAAAAATGTTATTTATTAACATACACGGATTAAGAAAACTGAATGAATGTTGCATCTCAATAGTAAGGGCGACTATGTTACACAACTTAAAATTACAACGGTGACATTAGTTGAGGCGGAGTCTCAAACGGCTACAGCTAAAAGTCTAAATGCATTCCTGCAAATACCTGGTTTAATATAGTCATGGACCCGGGCCGGGCCGGTTCCGGGTCGGGCCCGGCCGGGCTTTTTTTGGGAAGGAAGGCCCAGGTCCGATCCGGGTAGCCACCGGGTCCGGTCCGGGTCCGGGCCGGGCCAGGCCTCCGGTTCGATCATAATTTTTTTTTTTTTGCTTTCCTAACCCCCCACTCACCCCCCCCCCCCAAACCCCCAAACCCCTCCTAACCATCAAGCCCAACCCGGCTAACCCCAAAAAATGGAAAAAAAAAAAATAAATAAAAAAATCAATTCGGCCCGGGCCCGGGCCCGACCCGGCCGGGCCAGTTCGCCAAATACAAGGCCCGAGCCCGGACCCGCCCCCCCCCACCGGGCCTAGGCCCGACCCGGACCCGGACCCGAGAACCGGGCCGGTTCCGGGCCCGCACAGTGGCGGGCCGGGCCGGTCCCGGGCCGGGCGGCCCGAACCGGGTCCATACCTAGTTTAATATATGCGCCGAAATGCCAAATCCTTGCCGTGTAGGGAGTATATTTTTTCAAATTCTTATGTGTTAAATTAATCATCTACATAACATTCTGAAACAACAAATTTCAGCATTTCGCAGTTTGGACATTATTTCATAATGTTATTGTATATTTGTATGTTAGACATATCCATGCAATTAAATTTGTCAAGATTCTTAAATTGTACGATAGTATAAAACTTATATTATGATGCTATTATATATTCGGCATACAAAGTACATAGTACATAGTATAAGATAAGGGATTTAATTTGACACACTTTTTATATTACAAGAAATGCTCATTCAAAAAAAATTTACAAGAAATGCAGTTATGCAACCATTGAAAATTACGATGATAACGATAATGTATATCACAAGAATCTTTAGTGCATTGATCGAACCGATAAACACCAGGTGAAAATTATCGTTTTCTTCCTTTATTTATTTATAAATTAAAGGAAGAGAAAGAACAAATTAAATTAAATTTATACTCCGTGTCTCCGTATATATTTAGGCCAGGTTTTGTGAAAAGAACAATTCCAATGTATGCTCATATAGTCATATATGCTTAAGAGAAACTTGAAATAAAAGGAGTTAAAAATTAAGAAAATGTCAAAACTGTAAAGATCACTAGCGCTGCACATTCTGAGAAAAACGTACAGATACTTAGGGAGTGTTTGCAATTGCTTCAACTTTAAAAAAATGATTTTTTAAAGTGATTTTGGAAAAAGTGATTAATAGTAAAAGTTAGTAGTGTTTGAGAAAAAAGTGATTCTGAAAAAGTAAAAGTTGATAGTGTTTGGTAAAATAAGTACTTTTTGTGTAATAGAAAAAGTGAAAAGCAGTTTAAAGCACCCTTGCACCTGCTTCCAGCTTTTAGCTTTTAAGTGATTAATTTAAGCAGAAGTTGTCATTTGAAAACACTCTTTTTAACTTTTTTTTAAGCCAAAAGCTGAAAAGCACTTTTTTTAAGCAACCGCAAACACATCTTTACTAATTACTACCTCCATTCCTAAAAATACTTCCCGGTTTGACTTGTCACGCTTATTAAGAAAGTGAATAAAGTAGAAATGTATAGTTGTAGTTGTGTAAGAAAAAGGTCAGATGAATGAATGTATATGAAAAGGGTCAATTGTCCAAAAAAGAAAAGTGAGAAGTATTTTTAGGAACGACCCAAAAAGGAAAGTGAAAATTATTTTCAGAAACGGAGGGAGTAGCTTGAAGGTGGAAAACAAATTAACCCTAATTAGTCACATACATTTATATAGTGGTCCCAACTAGTAAGATCGAGCATTAATTAATAATATAATTAGTTCACTTAATAAATAACCCTTTACATAACTAAGGAGTCCATAAGCAAGGATACAAGCAAGTTGTTTCATTCTCTCACAAGTCACAACTACATCATCCTCCAAGCTAAAAGTTAAACATTCCTAATGACAATTAATAAAGCATGCAGCCCTTAATTAACACATAACATAAAGTAAACATCTCTTTCCTAGAGCTATTGTCATCCCTAAACATGCATGCCTTCCTCATCAGTTCCCATCATCCCCGGACTTCAAGTAGAGCGTCTCCCCGCCATCTCCGCCGGAGCTTCCGCTCCGCCCATCCATCGAAAGAGAGCCACCGAATTCGTTCTTGTTCCCGCCACCCAAGCCGCGGGCGAAGTCAGCATAGCCCGCGGCGTTGTGCGCCTCGCTCGGGAGAATGTGGAGCCCACCGGTGGCGCCGGAGCTCATCCCGAGGTGGTGCGGTGCTGACATGGACTGGTGACCGTAGAGCATAGGTGAGCGTGCCGCCATGAGAGATTGGGCGGTGGAGATTTGCTGGTGCACCTGCTGGTGTTGCAAGTAGTGTGGTCCGGACTGCATCATCCCCCCTCCCGAAGCAAACTGACACACGCAAAAAACCCCAAACCTTAAACATTTAGTGCCTTTGGTACTGTGCGTTTTTGGCTTATCCCCAATTTTTTTTCAAGAGATATTGCTTTTTCAAGTCACGTGATGATGTGACAATTAATGAAAAAGGATAAAGTTAGAGTCCTTTTTTGGGTGAATTGAGGCCTTTTAAAGCTTTTTTTCTTACATAATTTTTCTTCACCTTATTGAAAAATATATACTCAAGGGCCCTACTTAAAAAGAGTGTAATGCTAACCTAACTCACTTTGAGAATACCTCCAATTTTTAATTTAATACTCCCTCCGTCCCAATGTTCCCGTTCGGTTTACGATGCTTGACTGACGATAAAGCAACTCGATCCATGTTCACACTCCGCTTATTTTTAGTAAATAAAATTTACATATTCAGAAACTACATTAAAACCGCTACAAAGCTTGATCAAGAAAAGTTCAATTTGATAAAAATTTGATATACAAAGTAAAAGATTAGGAGTGACCTAAGTTGACCAATGAATCGTGAACGGGAACATTCCAACGGGACGGAGGGAGTACTAGTAGTCTAGTACTAATCAATGGCAGAGCAATTTATATTTGGGAGATAGGACTTAATGAATTTAACTTAAAATTTCACTATATTTTTTATTGTTTATAAATATTTATACATATGTGTATAGCTTATTAGTCTTGGACTCCTGTAATATTAATTTGGAAAGCAAGTTTTATAATATATAATTTTTTATTTTGCGCGCTATAATAATCAAAATAGATAAATAGATCAAGTTGGAGTTACTTTTGTAACTCCATGTGATGCTATCATAGAGGTTCCAATTACGGAGTATATAAAATGCAAAAAAAGTACTGTGAACGGATCTATCTAATCCAAAAATGCCAAAGGCAAAACAAAACATAGGGTATGACTTATATATGAGTACCTAAAACACCGTTTTGAGGACTATTTGAGGAGCAAGATAATTTACAAGTGCTCATATGTTGAGTTGGGGTTGCGCCTATTAACTAAGATTATATCGTGAATGTGCATTAAGATTAGTGCAAATGGTTTATATAGAGGCCAAATTAAAGTGCTAATAGTTGAAATATATAGTCAATTATTACATTAATACTATCATTTTAAAATTTAATAATCGTTAATGCAAAAAAATGATACGGTATTATTGTAAACATTATTTTACTGGGGGTGTGACGATTTCCAAGTATGATACGGTATTATTTTACTCGAGAAAATATCCAAGTATGGTTCATGTGTAAAGATTGAAGAACTTCGATTTGTGTTAGCTGTTAAGTAAATATAGGACTAATTCGTCAAAGAAAAGAATAAAAATCAATTATTCTTTTGATCTCTAATCAAGAATTTAATGTGTCTTAAAAACCTACGGAGGATTACGGATTAGTCTTATTTTCTGGGTTTCCTTTTTAAGAGAACTCTTTTCAGAGAATCAAAAGATCTTTTTACCAAAATTGTAAGTAGGGCTAATTTACTTTATGCTTTTGCTTAACTTAACTGCTATAAAGTGTAAAGTGTTTTTTAGAGCAAAAATTCTATAGGTACCTCAAAATGTATCCCATTTTGTACCCACCTCCTGAATTGTCTGTGTACACAGGCAATTCATTTGAAAGAGGGGAGGACTTTCTATCCAAATGTCTGTGTACACATACTGTGTACAAATTTGGATACAAATTGGGGTACGAAGTACGAAGTAACTTTATTTTGAAAAAGCTCCCTTCGATACGCCCTTAGATACATAGGTCAAAGGCTTTACTGACAAAAAATCTAATGAGTTCAAATCAAATATAGGCTAATGAGTACCTGAGGATGGTGCATGGTAGGAGGTTGAGGCTGTGAATCAGCTATTGCAGCCAGATACATTAGGTTTCGTTGAAGCCTTGCTTGGTTTCTGACACAAAATAAGTGGTTTTAGACCATGCCAAAATCTCATTTACCCATGCTAACTACAAAAACAATTTAGGGGATGTTTGAAAATGAGTATGCTACTTTTTTAAGGAAAAAGCCAGTTATTTTCTCCTAGCTTCTAAAAAATCTGATTCTAGAATAAATTAAGGCATCAGAAGCACTCACTTATGCTTTTGCTCCCTAAAGGAGCAGAAGCAGTTTTAAGAATCAAATCCAAACACCCCTTATTACTCTTATAATCCTCCAAATGTAATTCTCTAAATAGCATTTGCATGTGAATTAGGATATGAGTAGTAAAAATTGTGTAAGTTGTACCAAGAAAGGAGAAAGATGTACTTTTTGTTCTGAATCACATTTTTTTGCCAAACAAGGAAAAAATGAATTATTTTTTAATGGATGAAAAGGAAAACTGCAAGAATAATACAGGAAAAAAGGACTATATTGCTCATCACATTTCTATAGATCCAAAATATAGGCAAAGAATGGTTTCACAATTAATTTAATTAATACTGTAATTCTTGTGTCTCAAAAATCAAAATAGGTTACTTGTTTCGTTTACCACACTTATAAATTTATACGGAGTAGAATAAATTGGGATTGAAGATTATTGAGCAGCAAGAAAAACAATACTACGTATGAGCAACCCAGATCATGTTCTTGCTATGAAAGATACGAATATTAAAAAAAAACATATTAGAAAAAAGGGAAATTGTTTTGAACCATTCAGTTAGCTGCAAACTAATCTGGGTATATATTGTTAGCTAGAAAATAAATAAATAAAAAATGAAACAATACCCGTACTATATAATATATATATACAATTAATCAGAATCTAATAAAAAGCTAGCTAAGGGTTTTCTGGGGGTGCTAAAATGGCATTCCTGTAATTCCAGAAGGCATTAAATTATTTTTCAGACATTGAAAAATTAAATGCATCATTAAATATTACAAACAGGTTATTTCTAACCACAAAAGACTCAAAAACAAAGATAGATTCTTCCCGAAAGTATTTTTTAAAAAGAAAAAAAGGAACATACTCAGCACACTCGTTGAGTTTACCGGAGTTTTGGCTCTCAACAATCTTCAGAATCAATGATTTGTTCTCATCCAAATACTGCCCATAACAAGGAAAAGTAAAACTTCAACAGCTCATCAACAAATATATACAGTTAAATATAAACCAAGAACAAGTTTTATTTAATTTTGTTGAACAGATATTTTCTTCATACAAAGGTTAATCCCTAGGGGGAAAAAAAAAAGAAAGCAAGAAAATTCAAAAGATTGAATCTTTTGTGTATATTGAGTAGCTAGGGTAGCTGCCCATGATCGGAATAGGCAAAGAAAGACAAAATCTAGAGGAGGGCAGATTAAAAGCACTTTCTTCCAGCAAGAAAACATGGAAATAAAATAAAATAAAAAGTACAAGATAACACAAACACTGCATAGCAGAAAAAGATCAGAGAATCATACCATGATGATGGTGATGATGAGATGAAGAAATAAAATAAAATAAATTAAGTAAAAGGGTTTGTAGGTGGGAAGAAATTGAATTGCAGAAGCTACCTGTTGGATGTGGTCAGTGGTGACCGTGGTGGTGGGATAGTAAGCTGCCATCATGGTCTGCTTCTGCATCAGGTGCTCTGCTGCATAACCCTCCTCTTTTATACCCCACAACCCCTCTCCTCACATATCGTTCCTCTCTTTATTTATTTATTTATTTATTTATTTATTTATTTATTTATTTATTTATTTATTTATTTATTTATTTATTTATTTATTTATTTATTTATTTATTTATTTATTTATTTGTGTATGGGTGTAAACGGTAAAGATTTTGATTTGCAAAGTAATTAATTATAAAATGAATTACCTAAATAGGATTAAAAAATGACCAAAAACACAAATAGGATTGCATTTTTTATTGATTTTGATTTTGATTTTGATTTGCACAACTAAATAGGATTAGTTGTGCCTGCAGATTTTTCTGTGGAGATGGATGAAAGATGGTGAGAGTTGTGTGGTACGGTACTAAAGAAAATTTTCAAACGAGAACAATCCAAACAGATTTGGATTAAAGAAATAAGAACTGATATGTGTCTTCTTAGGTTGGATGAGTGATAGCCGTTATATTTACTTATGTTTAACATAAGTGTTTATAAGTATTTTTTGAAGAAAAGAAGAAAAATCGGACAAATACCTTCAGAATGAGAGCTGAAGCATACAACATTGTAATGAACGGCTTTTAGGACCAAGAGGATGACGTTCTGCCCATAATTTGAGTATGACTTATTGTAGAGAACTCGAAATCACTCGATTCGAATTTCATGTGAATGATAACTCAATAAGGGACAAATGCTATGAAGACGTCATGGACAAAATATGAAAGGAACATGAGTCACATGACTCAATCAACCAATAAAGTAAAATGTTGCCGGTGGGATTTCTGGATGCATACCTCTCAGTGTTTTATCCATATCTTTTGATTGGATGAATACAATCATGTCATTCAAGTTTTGGTGGATAGAAGACTTCATTATCTACAACTTTGGTGAAGGAATCATGTCTAAATTCGTAGCGGAACATCCCCAAAATCCTGGGACAAAAACGACACTTTTTGATCCATAAGAGAGGAAGAGAAAGGGAGTACATCTTTTGGCGCACCAACCGGCGCCAGTCATGTGGTAAAAGACTATTTATTTAAGTATCACCCTATGTTTGGGTCTTATACTTGAAACGCTAGTTATTCTATATTTAGCCTGCTACTCGCTCGGTACTTGTACTGACCCCTTCGGGGGGGCCACCATTTTCAGGTTGAAGCTAGGGCTTGCTACTTGCACCTTCTCACGGGTGATATCAAATCAGGAAGATGTGGTTCGTGCTTCCTTGTTTTCTTTCAAACTACCGAACACTTGCTCATGGATATTGTTTTACTATAAACTATTTTTGGGGCTTGCATGCCCATGTTGTTGGCCGGTTGTGGCTCATGACTTATCGTTGAATATTTCCGCTATTCGTTGGCTTAAATGTGATGTTGTTATGTATGTTTACTACTGAGTATGGGTGGATTATTTTCTCGAACGCCTTGTATAATTAAGTGAGGTTGACTCGCGGGTGACGTCACTCAATTATACGGCGGTTGTGCACGCACTTGGATTGCGGTCTGGGGCGTGACAACAAAGATAATTAAATAAACACTAACCATTTGTAGCAACAGGGAATCGGTATAAACAAATAAACACAAATCCTTTGTAACTTTATTCTTTATCTTTATTTCATAGGATGTGAAGAATGGAGACCACACCATTCTCAAAGGGAAACCATTTGATACAGTTGTTGCTATACAGTTTGAGATATCACAATGTTTAATTTAAAATTAAACTTTTCATTTTGTAGCCAAATGATCCATTTCTTTATTGGAAATTTAGAAATAAATGAATAAAAGTCATGGTTGTTGTAAGAAATCATTTTCACAAATTCGTTAAAGTAATCATAAAGCTATGGTAGATGAATTTATATTACTATGAATCTTATTTGCTATTGCTAATGAATACATATCGCTTTTGCACTACTATATTCATGAAAGCTGTAGAACCCAATGAAGATGAGAAGTAGAATATATGGCAAACAATGAGCAGATTTGAGACGTGAATAAGAGCAGCACAAAGCCAAATTTGATGTTAGATATCTTTTCGGCCAGAACCCTAAAGTGTGATAGAATGAAGCGATTTCTACTTTTTCTCAAAAACTTGTTAGATATACAAACAATTGTCCCACTTTCTTTGCAGGACAATCCAAGTTTCTCAAATGAAAGCTTAAGAAAAAATTTCAATCAGGATTAAGAAACTAAAAGCTTTAACTGAAGACATATCCAAGTAAAAAAGAATTTAAATTCTGAACTACAAGATCAAAAACTCTGGATGAAAATGTATCCAGGAATTTTAATCATGTTAAGATCGAACTTCATGTCACAATCAGAAGTGAATCAACGAATTATGCATGCAATGCATAAAATAATCACTTGAAAATTTGGATTTATGAAGAAATCAACGTTCAAGTAGCAAAAAATATGCATGCTTTTTGCCAAATCTTCTTCACCCCGGTTGGGGTTGGTGGGTGCAGGCAAACTGGTATGAGCGTGCGATTGAAGAAGAGGAGAAAACAACTTTCAATGGATAGGGACTCTATGAGAAGGTGTGAGCATGCGGCGACTGGAGAGAGAAAAAACTCAGGCTTACCGATGGAAAGAAACAATAAGTAATTGCGTGGAACTTACAGAAATACCCCCAGAAATTACCCTAAATAGGAGTTAAAACGTTTTGAAATTCCAAAATAGGAGTATCATGTTTTTTATTCCCTGAATAGGAGTAATCTGCCAAGTTTGGAAAAAAATGCCATGTTTAAAGCCTTGTAATTTCCAAACTTGGCAGAAATGTACTCCTATTTAGGGAATAAAAACATGATACTCCTATTTTGAAATTTCAAAACTTTTTTACTCCCTCTTTAGGGAATTCTCTCAAATACCCCTCAAAGATTAGGCGGCAAATGAACTTACTTGAGTTAATAGTTGATACTCCATCCGAGCTTACACATTTTGAATTACTCTATTTTTAATAAACCACAAGTTTTTTAAAGTCAACATTGGGCCTCGCGGCAAACCCTAATTTGTCCCTCCCTCTATCTCACCCAAATCAGTGTTTCGTACCGCGTTCGCGATCTCGCTCTCCCCCTCGCTACGATTCCAATAATGGCCACGTTTGGCGAAGAAACGAAGACGGCGACGGCCACCACACCTTCCGCCGCCTATGAAGCCGGAGGAGCGGGAGGAAAGTTTCGTAAGAAGCCGTTTCGGAGGGCGCAGGCAACGCCTTACGATCGCCCTCCCACTTCCCTTCGAAACCCTAGCTGGCTTTCGAAGCTCGTCGTTGACCCTGCCTCCAAGCTTATTAACGCTGGCGCCCGAAGATTTTTCGGCTCATTATTTCACAAGGCTCTACCTCCTCCTCCTGCACTCCCTGCTATCTCTGCTCTACAACTCCCAGGTTCTTGTTTCCTCACCATATATTCTTGCCTTTGCCGGTTAATACATTCGTGCACATTCTCTCCTATATGTGTACAAGCGTGATGGACTTGTTTGCACTTTTTTCATACTTGTATCTATTCATCACATTCATGTATTCCTGCACATAAGTGTGACTATATGGAAGGACCGGTTGGCTGTTTTGCTCTTTGCCGGGCTTCTGGAATTTCATCTGTTTTTGAAAAAGGAGTTGCTTTGATGTATTTATTTATATTAAAATACACACACACACTCCCTAGTAAATATTAATTAGCGTATAGTTGAGCCTAGAGGCAATAATGGAGTTAGGACTTAAGTAAGATTATTGCTGTCCTTCAGTTGACAAAGATTCAGAATAATGTCTTTATTTTCACACCATATAAAATGTAGTATTTTTCAAGTAAAAAATTAGATCTGAATATGCCAATAATTGTATACTCTTATGCATATAATTGAGCCTCTTATAGTTGAGCCTAGAGGCAATAATGGAGTTACGACTCACACATTAATATGTATTTGTATACTCTTAGCTGCATGCTTGCATCCGACCTTGTGGGGAAGTAAGAACCTAAAGTGAAAAAGAACAGGGAGGAAATATGATGGGTTCAGGCCTCATTATGGTAAGTTCAGAGGTTTTACAGTAGTCTACAATGGAGAAATTAGCAATTGGGGAGGATGCATTAGCATTAAAGAAAAAGAAGGTACAAAGGCAGTTAGAGAATGCCAGCTCCCAAGTCCCAAAGTCCAAGATGATACCGGCCTGCCCTATTCTAAAGAGCTGGCCCAAACTCAAGAACTAAAAGGCCCAAAACCCTCACTTGTAAACTAACACAAGCTTTATCATTCTACTAGTATTATTAGTCTTTATTGTCCAGGTCCCTACCATTACTCCCCCCTTTGATAACCATCTTGTCCTCAAGGTGGGTGATAGGAAACAACCCTGAACTTCGGCTTCGTCCTCATCCTTGCGTGGTTGCGCCTCTTCCTTCCCAGTACCTTCTAAATGCTGCACCATGAGCTTCAGTAGTGAGTCTGTGAGTCACCTTGTTTGAGAGCCCTTGTCCTCCAACAATATTTCATGTCTCTCAGCTTTCAACCTATCCCTTGAAGGATGCTCCTCCCTGAACAACTCATACAGAACTTCATCTGTACGCATATCAAATGAAGGCTCAAGTGGATTTGAGTCTTTATGCTGTGTTACTCCATCTTCCGCAGTTGTCTGTATGGATATGGTTGTCACCAGTCTTTTGAGCTGGTTCCACCTGAGTGATCCTTGATTAAAGACAACAAGTTCTCTCAATATTCTCCTTATGTCAGCACTGGGGTCTGATAAAAGCCTTCCAATAACACATGGGTATGCACTTTCTACCCATTTGAACTCAGGATCCAAATTTTTTGCAGTTCCTTCTAGTAGAGCTCGTATCACCAAGGCATTGTCGGGATGAAGAGAGCAGTTGAACTCGTACGTAACCACATATAACTGATTCATTATAAACTGGAAATCCTGGGATTGTCTTCTGCCATCACCAATTGATGTTTGCAGGGAATCTGCAACTGATCTTAGATTAGCTCCTTCAGGAATGAAACCCAGAGAGAGGAGAAATTCTTTGCTAAACTCCTTGAAATTGTAGCTTCATAATCTCCGGTAGCTACCCTTTCTAAATAAGCTTGAAGCATGGGAGCTTTCAACTCCACATCTCTTGGCCATTTCAACTTCTGAAACAAACTATCTTCCTTCTTAGCGTTGAACAATTCCTTCTCTTTTCAAGATGCTGACTCATTTTCACCTCTAGGACATCCCCGTGCATCACACCATATACATCTTGCATGGCCTTAGCGGCACCTTTTTCCCGCTTCTATAAATTCTCTTCTTTTAATAAGAGGTGTTCCGGCGTTAACTGGTAGTTCATGGGTTGCACACCTCCAACTCCATACTCAATAGGTGGATGGTGAGAACTCCACAGATTTAGAAGTACAGTAAACACCTTTGAAAATAAAGAATGAGCTGTATCTTTCTCTGAATGCATTGGCGGAAACCTGATCATACTACCGGTGCTGTTATCCATTAAAATAAGGTGTTCATCTCTGGTCCAGAACAAAGTAAATCCTTCCCCACTTTCGTATGAGGTTCCACCTTCCGGGTTCCCCGTGTTTTGATTAATACTCGAAGGTGCCTTAACAGAAAGAGAGCTTTCCGGAGATCTTGAGCTAGAGAGACCAGCACCACTTGGAGGAAGGGAAACTTCAGTTTTTGTTTCAGTGATCCAGTGAAATCTTGTTTCCTCTGAGCCAGAGCTGCTGCCATATCCAGGGAAAGTTCCCGAAATGAGACTAAAAAAGTTTGAAAATTCCAAAGTAGGACTGTCATATTTTTATTCCCAAAATAGGACTAGTTACTGTCAAATTTGGAAAATACTGCCATGTTTGAAGTCTGATACTGTCAAAACATGACAGTAATTAGTCCTATTTTGGTTATGAAAACATGAAAGTCCTATTTTGGAATTTCCAAACTTTTTTGGTCCCATTTTGGGTAATATCTCATCATGTAATTGTGAAATTGGACAGATTCGTTCCCAATGGCAACACTCAACGAATTGGTGTTGTTGCTGCACTAGTACTAATGCTCTCCATGCCCTTTACCTCAGATACGGTAGCCAACATAAGTGATAAAACTCGGTACATGACCTTCACCTCAGATAAGATATCACAGGCAGCAAAATGTTTATAGAATGTGTTGACTTCTACATGAGGATTGATGTGGACCAAACTGACAGATGCTTTCTCTGAGGGACCGTTCAGCATTTCAAAAGGTTGTAGAAGAAATGAAGCATCTGGATGCTCGTGCTCATGAGTTATCTGTGACATTGCAATTAAGTGATCCTGCATTAATCCTTCGGTCAGAGGCTGTGTTAACTGATAATCCTGAAACACTTTTACTTCTCTATGGTGGCTAAACTACATCACTGCCATAGTGTCATCCATGTGTATACCAGCTTCTTTAAAGTTTACTCCTAAAATCAGTGCCCTGTCTCTTAATTCTGCCAGAACCTCGGAATGCAATGGTTTCAACTCAACTCTAATCTCTTCCTTTAATCCATTCATGAATTCGTCTTTAAGCATCTTGGAATCCTTTAATCTCATAGAGGCTACCACCAATGCATATCTCTCTTCATCGGATGCCTTTCTGTTCAAGTATTTTTTGAGAATTTGGAATTGGCATGGACATATTTTCATTTCCAGGCTTGTCAATAATCAATATACCGGTGTTAATATTGTTCTCAGGGACCAGGTGATAATCACACTTTGATATATGCAGAGTAATCTCCTTTCTTGGGCGGATATGATTTCTGTTAATGGACATATCCTCCTCATATGATGTAGCCTGCGAACTGAGGGTTTCTCCTCTGTCTTGCGACGTACTAGGGCTCACATAGGGATGTCGATGTGATTTGGAGTCTCCACCTGATCATGTCACACTCTGTGAACTGATAGCGACAGAATCTGCGAACAAGGAAACCTGCGAGCAGACAGAATCTGCTAGCAATGAAGATGAAAAGTCCTGTGAACAAGGAAAAGCTGTTCATGATTTCGAACTGGAAGAAGTTGTTCGTGATGACGATCTTAACAGTGGCTAGCAACGGATTCACGCTGAGAAGGTTGAGAGCGGCTAGCGATGACGAGTTATGAGAGTCGGCGAGTGAGGAAGCTCTCGATCTCGTCTCAATATGACACAAACTGATAGCAGATTTCGTCCGCGACTGAGAACTGTGAGATAATTTGCGCGCCTGCAAACTGGAAACATTGGCTAACAATGAGGATTTTCAAGTGGTCGATGACGTCTAGGAGGGCTCCTCGGCCTCTAGGTCGCCCGCGACTCCGCTTTTTGATGATAGTCTGCGGATCGTTGATCATTTCTCGCATGTCTCGCCTATTTTTCGATTCCACTCAATTTCTCTCTCTCTCTCTCTCTCTCTCTCTCCAGGATCGGTGCTCTGATACCAATGATAGGTTCAGGCCTAATTATGGTACGTTCAGAGGTTTTACAGTAGACTATAATGGAGAAATAAGCAATTGGGGAAGATGAATTAATAGTAAAGAAAGAGATGGTACAAAGGCAGTTAGAGAATGCCAGCTCCCAAGTCCCAATGTCCAAGATAATACTGGCCTGCCCTATTCTATCTTCCCCCCCCCCCCCCCCCCCTTTTATAATATTCCTATCCTAAAGAGCTGGCCCTAACTCAAGAACTCAAGGGCCCAAAATCCATATGTTTCCCACTCTCCCCTATAGACACTTCCTTCTTGGAGTCATCCTAGAATTTGTAGTTTAGTTAATTGTAAAGTGGTATTAAACTAATGCCTTAAGTAAATATGGTCCCATCCTCTACTTGAGTTAGGATCACTTATTGCAGTGATTTTATAATTGTGGACATCGACTTAAAATCTACCACTTTTGGTCCATTGACTTTTGAAGAATTGTATACCAAGATCAATCCCAAATATTCTCAAATGGAGAAGGGTTATTTATGCACTAAAACTGGTACATTTAATATGTATTTGTACCCTTGCTACAAAGAACTGTTCAAG
Organism: Cuscuta epithymum; assembly: GCA_945859915.1. Taxonomy (NCBI): domain Eukaryota; kingdom Viridiplantae; phylum Streptophyta; class Magnoliopsida; order Solanales; family Convolvulaceae; genus Cuscuta; species Cuscuta epithymum. The sequence continues at coordinate 102,017 of CAMAPF010001115.1, read as the reverse complement.
TTGATAGTTGAGGACCAAAAGTGGCAATGTGTCAAATTACCATTTTCCATTCTTATAGTTGGACCTGTTTTTTTGTCAACAGAGACACAACAAGATTCAAGGAATGTCCATCAGGCCTCAGGTCCAAATGTGAGTCTGATTACACATAACTACTCCTGCAAAACATAAGTAATTGTTGATTTTATTCATTTTGTAGTTTATTGCTTTAAGAGAAGGAAGCATAAGCTTTCTCCACCTTATGTGGGTTTTGATATGTATCTGTAGCCCAAAGTTCAATGGGTCTTTTAGTGTACTATTTGTCTAGGGGAATGTGGCTTACAAAGTTTGATATAGCTACAAGCTCTAGTACTTGTGCCTGATCATCTAATTCATTTTTTGTGTTCCTGGGGAGGGGGTAATTCTCTTATTCCTATTACTCTTTGTCTTTGATGCAAGTAATGAAATAACTGGGAATGCATATTTGGTGTGAAGTACAATACAGGGTCATGCGAAATATTTGCAATTTAGCTGTTTAGATTGGTGTTCAAATTGGTTAGAACTTTAGAAGGCTTTTAAGCATTGGGCTCTTGTCATTTGTAATGAACTTGCTGATGACCATATTGGTAGGCTAAGTAGGTGGAAACATTTTTATGTCCCTATCACTTCATTTGAGACTGGCAGCCTACAGTGTACAGTCCATCAGAAGTACTTTATTTCTTCATTGATTTCTATGATTTTGAGGATATAATTTGTTTTCTGTTGTCCTGGTTGAAGAGTCATGATGGAGTTCTCAATCACGAAATACAAAAACGTGTGGATGCTGCTAATAATGTGGAGGGCAGTGCATTCTCTGAACTTGAACAATTGTTGAAACAGAAAACTTTCAGCAGGTGAACCGTCTTCTGCTTTACAATCCCTAGGATTTTATGTTTCTGAAGTAGAGATTCTAAATTCTAATCGATAGCAGTGACGCTGATCCAGCTACATCCCTTTGACCTAGTTACTCTAGCTATGTGCTTTGTACACATTGCATTATGATAACTTTATCCTCATCCTGATTTTCTCATTTTCTTACTGCTGGAGGAGAACTTGTGTTCGTCCTATTTATCTTTGTTCCTAGAGCCTGTCTTTGTGTTTGGATTCATAATGTATTTTAACACATTAATTTTGTTGTTGTTATGATTAGTTTCTTTGATCTTGATGTGTATCTATTTCATCTTTGCATGTATATGCTTGCCAATAACATGCAACACTGATTATGCAGATATGAAATTGATCGATTGACAGAATTATTGCATTCAAAGGCTGCGGATTCTCCTCATGAGGATTCTGGCAATGGAATTGGTGTTTCTAAATCAGCTTCAGATGCCTCAAAAGGACTACTGGGAGATAATAAGCCTGAGAGGGTAGTTCCTCATGGAGTTGCTTCATCTTCTATGATCAGCAAAAAAGTGAGTTCTTTCACACTTGGTTTTCGTAATACTTTGATAGATGTATTCTGCCAATTGTGAATCCAATATGATTGATGGTATCAGATACATGACGATGATGTTGCATCTCCTGCTGAGCTTGCAAAGACTTATATGGGCTCTAGGCAGTCTCAGGTCTCACCGTCTGTGCTCAGTTATCGCAGTCAAACAGTGAGAGAAGTGGTGCCATTTGTTTCACAATCACCCACCTCATCATTTACAAAAAGGCCCAGGGTTACTGATAATGGTTTTGCCACTCCAAAATCTCTTGGTAGATCTGCATTATACAATATGGCGCGTACACCATATTCCAGATTACGGCCAACTGATTTTCACAAGGTTCTCTTATATTTTTTGGAAGTTGATACAATTGTTTATTTGATTCAGCATTCACTATACCCTTCTTATATTCTAGGGTGGGAGCTCTACTCATAACTACCTAAATGCTGGGCCTTCATCGTCTACGCTGGAGCATGAAGACATGTATGGATCTAAACAACTGGTAATGTACTAACTTGTGAAGACTTCTACTCCATGCTATACCATAGCATACATTTTACTAACTATTACTATTATTTTAACGCTTCTCTTCTTTATCTCTTCTTTTTCTCAGTCCCTGAAACGAAGGAGCTCTGTATTAGATGGTGATGATCTTGGATCGATTGGACCCATTCGCAGAATTAGGCAGAAATCTAATCTTTCTTATAATAATTATAGCAATAATAGTGGTAGTTCCCTTCATACCCGGGGAACTGGAGCTATTTCTGCTGTTGCTAAAAACCATCAATTGTCAACCAGAACTCTAGAAAAAAACAAGGACACCGCAACTCCTAGCACAAGTCGTTTTATTGTACCTACTAAGTCAAGTGAGACAGCTGCAAAGATATTGGAAGTTATTAATAAACTTTCTCCGAGGGAGAAGGCATCTGAATCCAAGCGTACTGCAATGAAAGATCATAAATTTCCCACTCAACTGACAAAAGATATGCTTCATGGACAAGCTCTTAGAAGCTTAGAGCCTCTGGATTCTTCAAGGTTACTTCAGACTGCCCAAATTATGGCTGCAACTGATAGTCAAGCCAAGCCGATTATACCTGATGGTGATAACTCTACCTTGCCAAAGCTGCGCAGTGTAGAAGAAAACCAGCCAGAAAAGTATGTTGACACTCTAAGCCATGTAGCTAGAAGCAACATGACATTTTCTGAAAGAGATGTTACAGTAGATGCAGATTTGGTTTGTCCAATGCCTATAGTTCCTTCACCTCCTCAGGAGAAACGCGCTTTTAAAATGAATGCATTTGAGGTTGGTGTTTTTGATATATGCAAAGCATGACCTCTTTGTAGGATGTAGTATAATCTATTACACAGCATATCATGTGATGAGCTCTTATATCATGAAAAAAAATGTGCAGGATTCTTATGAGATGAATGATGACCAAGTATCATCCGGCTTTGCATCGAACCCTTTTCTTGAGGGTAATGCGAAGCAGGAGATGGCTCATAGTAATAGCAAGTCAGATTCCCCTGAAGCACAATTTCAACATAAAACTGCATCTCTTCCAGAACATAATACGCCACATGGGGTTTCAAGCAAAAAGATCCATGAGGAGAATCCCCGTAATGATACTGCTGGTATAGGCTGCACTGATTTCTCTACCAGTGCAGATGTTCATACTGCTAAGCCAAAGAATGCATTTGGTACTGCGACCGAAGGGTCCAATTTGACATTGCATGGATCGGAATTGGAAATCTTGAGCAGGTAAGGTTACATTTATGATATTTTTTGTGCGTTTTCTCATTAGAAAACACATAAGACACACTTAGTCACACCACAATTTTATGCAAGGAATAGTACGTTTTACGGGTCGTAATTTATAAATTAAGCTTTACTCTAGAGACTGTTGAATCTACTAGTAGAAACAAAATCTTATCTTGCTTTTTACCACTCTGGTACAAATTCAATCTGTCAAATTATAAATTAATGATGATAACTGAACATAGAGTCTTAGTTTCCTTATGTAATCACAATTGATCCTGTAATAGGAACAGGATAAGAAAGATTGTTTTGTGCGAAAAGCATCTGACTTTAAAAAGTGAAATTCCACCATGTCATGTATCTAATAGCGTGCTGCTGTTTTGCAGCCCAAATAACTATACTTCTGATGCAACTTCTATGTCTTCAAAACTTCCTGGGGGTGATAAATCACTAAAGATTGGCATCAATGGCAAATTAGACTCATCCTATGTTGCATCAACATCAACAATTGCCACAAATTCTCTGTTTGCTACTCCTTCCAACAACTTAAGTAATGGAAAAGTGTTTTCTTCTGTATTGGCTGCGAATGACTCTGAAAGCAATGCGATTACCAGTGTTTCAGACCAGACTGCCCCTTCTATGAGTGCTTCTGCAGCAACCAATGTCGCAACGACCTCTTCAGTTTTTGGGTTTGTTGGTTCTTCTGTGTTGTCTGCAACAACCTTTTCAGCATCAACTTCTTGCAACACAGAAAACCCAGATTTGAAAGCGATATCAGATAAAGTTGAGAATGGTGGTAGCGGCATTGAAAACCTGAAGAGTTCAACAAGTTTTTCAGGCATGTCAGGTGCCACTAATACAAATAACATTTTCGGAACTGATACCTCAGCCAAACTGTCTATTACCGCCCAACCACAAGGTTCTTTTTTTAGCAGTGGAGGAGATTCTGTTGCTAGTGCAAAGTTCTTGCCGGGATCTGGGGATTCTAGTAGTGCTCCACAGACAATATCCTCTCAGTTTGGTTCACCCAAACCATCTGAAGGGTTTGGTAATCCAGCAGGGGTTAATACATCATTCAGCTCATTTACATCCATTGCTCCTGCTGACTCTAAGCCATTTGGATCTGGGCCAACTGCAGCAGAGAGCAATAAGGTGGTACCTAACAGTATTTCTTCCTCCATATTTGCCTTTGGTAATACAAGCAATGGAGTTACTTGTTCTACACCCAGTTTCGGGGTGAGCTCTGTATCCACAGCTCCAGAGACTCTCAGTGGTACCATACCTCCATCTTCCAGTAATCCGGCCTCCACAACCTCTAGTCATGGTAGTGGTACTGTGGTTTCCACTTCATCTACTACCGCACCTGCGATGTTCAGTTTCAGTGCCAGTTCTGTGTCTCCTTCCACCACTGCTGGGGTGTTCAGTTTTGGCGGGAATTCCACACCTTCCTTCCCCAGCACCACAACTCCTCCGACAGTCTTCGGTTTTGGTGGCAGTTCTGCAGCATCGTCCAGCACCTCCAGCACTCCTGGAATTTTCAGTTTCGGCAGCAGTTCAGCTGTGTCCTCTTCAGGCACTACCGCTCCTACAGTTTTCAGTTTTGGCAGCAGTTCCACACCTTCCTCCTCCAGCAATACCACTCAAGCAGTGTTTAGTTTTGGCGGCAACTCTGCAGCGTCCTCCAGCAACAGCACTCCAGCACTGTTTGGGTTTGGTGGTGGTTCTGGATCTTCCTCTTCGAGCTCCACAACCACCACTACGTCTAGTGTGTTTGGTTTGGGTGGCAATTCTGGTGCTTTCTCTTCAGGAAGCAGTGCTAGTCCTGGTGGTGTATTCAGTTTTGCTGCCACTTCTGCAAATAATCCAACTTCTACTGGAACATTCAATTTTGGTGCCACCTCTCCATCTGCAGCATCATTTGGTTCTTCCCCATCATCTATCAGCTTCACAACCTTTGGTGCCTCGTCATCTACTTTTTCTACACCTAAGACTGTACCAAGTCTTTTTGGATCATCCCCTGCATCGGCTGCCTCAGGTAGTCTCCCTGTGTTTGGATTTGGAGCGGCTTCTTCTGCTACCCCTTCACAGTCTGTATTTGGAAATTCCACCCCCTCTTTCACAGCTTCTCCCAATGATCAAATGACGATGGAGGACACCATGGCTGAGGATCATTTGCAATCAGGGTCCACACCGGCACCAGTTTCGGTATTTGGTCAACCTCCCTCTAATTCTCCTGTCCCCATTAGTCCATTTGTGTTTGGCACACCCAATCCGTCTCCCAACCCTTTTCAGTTTGGGGGTCTGCAGAATCAAGGAGCTCCAACACAGAATCCACCCCCCTTCCAGGCATCAGGGAGCTTAGAGTTCAACGGTGGTGGTGGCAGCTTCTCATTAGGCAGCAGTGGACCTTCTGACAAATCTGGTCGTAGGATAGTGAAAGTTAACAGGAGCAAGAACAGAAAGAAGTGAAAATGAGCAGTAATGATAAAAGTCCTCCAAGACTATGATTGCTTTTGTCGACAAGAGTTTCAATCGAATCGTTGTCAGGTATCTATCCTTGTAACTCTCTATTTTTTTGTTTAAATAGCAAAAGCAGCAGTATGTAGGTGTAGTAGATGTAACCATTTTTGCGTTAAATGCCATTTTGTGAACAATACACAAGAGGAAAGGCTGTTGTATGAGTTGGTTGTAATACATTTGGATTCTCTCATGTCAAATGTGTACCCATTTCAGTCTTTGCTACTATATCATTACATGTAAGCATAAAATAAAGAAGTATATTGCTTTGTTTGTTTCTTTGTTTTTTTGCTCCCCCCTTGAGCTTGTCCACCACTATTAAACCCGATGCTGATTTGGATTCTCTGGGCGTCTGATGAGTGATATGATTGTAGGTGTCATTGTCAGTTTTGGTCCTGACCGGTCTTTGGAAAATATGGAGGCCCAGGACCTCTATTTCCAGTTCGGGTTGGTCCCGGTCTCATTTTTTTTGTATACTTTTAAACCCTCTATTCCTTTCACCTTTCTCTGCTCCTTTCAAGCTTTTAAATGAACTTAAATTCTTATAAAATGCTTTCAAATAGTTTCAAACTTTCAAAAACTTTCAAACTTATAAAATGCAAAAAAAGAATAAAAACAAGGACTGGAATTATGGGTGGACTCGGCCCGGTTCGGGCCCGGTTTGGGACTGGGCCCGGCCGGGCCTCGGTTCAGGAATGGGAGGCCCAGAACCGGCCCGGGTAACCCTGGGTCCGGGCCGGGCCGCTTTTTTTTTTGGCTTTTACCAATTAACCCCCAACCCTCCCCTCTCACCCCCAAACCACCTCAAATGGCCCAAAATACCCAGCCCAACCCAAAAGCTTAAAAAAAAAAAAAAAAATTACTTTGGCCCGGACTGGGCCCGAACCGGCCGGGCCGGTTCACCAATCCTAGGGCCCGAGCCCGAACCGCATTCCTACCGGACCGGGTCGACCCGAACCGCCCCCGGACTGGTTCCCGGGTCAAACAGTAACCGGGCCGGCCGGTTCAAACAGTAACCGGGCCGGTTCCGGGCCGGGCCGCCAGGCCTGAGTCCACCCTAACTGGAATTGTTCCTGTTCCCTATATACTATATGCATGGATGAAAATCCTAGGTAAAAGTGGTTTGTTGGCATTGTCATTTGACTCATTTCAACTTATTTTAATCTTCCAAACCGTATCAACCACTGTTGTAAGTTCATTTTGATGCGAGGAATACATGAGCCCTAAAACTTTCTTTAAAAATTGGCAAAAAACTTGAGAAAGTGCAAAATGAAGCGCGTGACTTGTTTAGTTGTTTAGAGACAGATGTGGTAAAAATAATGTACTACGAAGTCTATGAAACACCAAAAGTCCAAAAAATGAACAATTTGATTTGAAATGAATTTCAGTATATTACGGAGTAACCTCTACCAAATATTTCAAAGTTACGTGTTTTAAAGTACGCTTATCCTCTACTCATGGACCCGGGCTGGGCCTAGGCTCGGTCGGGCCTCGGGTTTTTTGGAGAAGGCCCGGGACTGGCCCGGGACTGGCCCAGGTAGCCACAGGGTCTGGTCCGGGTCCGGGCCAGGCCGTGCCGGGCCTCGGGTCAATTTTTTTCCTTTTCCTAATTAACCCCCCACCCCCAACCCCCCAAACCACCCCAAATAGCCCAAAATACCAACCCAGCCAAAAATACGCTAAAAAGATATATTTAACGTGTATATATCTGCTACAAAATCAGGAGTGCTTTACTATTGAATATAACTATATAAGGAATCAAGGATGTTTTTTACATGGATTGAAATTTTCTGGTCTCGTCTTAAATGTCTGTTATCTGTATATTTTATAATTATCCAGTTCTGATCTAATTTGGTCTGGTCTTGGGACTGCAAACAACCCGAATAAAAACATCTTCATTCATAGTAGCCTACTATGATACTATCCTTACCCCGGATTGCTTCAAAAGGGAAAGTGAAGAGGTGAGCAGGTTAGGAGAGGCAGGACTTTGACAAAGCCCTCTTCTAAAGGAACGGTTTATTTCAGAAGTCATCTACCTTCCCTTTCTCCAATCAAATACACAGTTTCCTCTCCGTAGCTTCAAAATCTTCCAACCAAGTAGAGTTCTCACTTCTCAGTTTTTTCATGCGGATCAAACAAAATATTGTAATAAACAATAAAAATGATGAAATAATTATACCGACAATTCATAAGCAGGGGCGAAGCCAGGAGGTGAGGATAGGGGGGCAAAATGCTATTACATAATAAACTCCTTCTCTTTAAGTTTATTATTACCTCAATTTTTCTTATAATTCTTTTATATTAGACACTTTAAAACTAATATCTTCAATACTGCTCCATAATATATTATCATAATCTAGTATTCCGTATAGTATAACTACTTCTCCAAAGTATAGTATTATAGATTTAATATTTTCCAAATAATTACTCCTAAAGAATATAGTGCTTTTATAGATATGATATTTCAATGAAGTATTGAAAAATTATAAGTGTACTATAAACTATAAACATATATATTTTGAGAGAAAACTTCATGTCAGGCCGGCCTGACGGGCTGCCCCATCCGGCCGAGCCCGTTTGGGCACCTTCCCGGTGGAATTTTTTGATGAAATTTTTTGAGCATGTTTCTCATCAAGTCTAGTTTGTCCATACCAAATTTCAGCTCAAAATTCGATCGGGAAGGTCGTCAAATGATTTTTGCAAGTTAACTGGTCCGGAATATGTATTTTCCGGACCAGTTAACTTGCAAAAATCATTTGACGACCTTCCCGATCGAATTTTGAGCTGAAATTTGGTATGGACAAACTAGACTTGACGAGGAACATGCTCAAAAAGTTTCATCAAAAAATTCCACCGGGAAGGTGCCCAAACGGGCTCGGCCGGACGGGGCAGCCCGTCAGGCCGGCCTGACATGAAGAGCACTCTATATTTTGAACTACTACACTATTATAGAAACACAAAATTGGGAGGGAGGGGGGCAAAAAAAAAATTACAAGCCAATAACTAAAAAATATCAAAATCATGGGAGGGGCAAAGGCCCCCCTTGGTTTACACATAGCCCCGTCCCTGTTCATAAGTGTTTGGTACCTGAACTTTTTCATGGACTATTAGAGCATGCACCATATAATAACTTGTCTATTTGGGGTACTTCTTGGTGAGATTTTCTTATGAAATTTTGTGAGAATGGTTGTCACGAAGTGTAAATTATGTTCACAAAATTCCATCTTAGAATTTAATCTGGAAGACGGTGAAATAAATTATTACTCCGTAAAATATACTGTGTTTTTCATAAACATTTTGGCACGGTTTTTCAATAATTTATTTAACTCACTTCACAATTGAATTTTAAGCGGAAATTTATTTAACTCACTTCACTTCACTATGAACATGTTCACAAAATTTCATAAAACAATTTCACCAGGAAAAATCTTAAATAGACAAGTTCAGATGGGGCTCCTCGTCAGGACTACCTGACATGATTATTAAGTTTGACGGGCACATATTATGATAAAGTAAGAACTATGTGATCGATATTTGTGTAAAAGAGAGAGGAATGACAAGAACTATAAATTAGTTGATTAAAATAGAAAGTGACAAAATTTTTGGGATATCCCAAAAAGAAAGATGACAAAACTTCAAGGGACAGATGGAGTTATATACTCCCTCCATCCCCCTAAGTTTGGGACAGAGGGGTGTGGTGTGATTTTTAAGAAAAAGTGGAATTGTGTGGTTGGTATTGAATTGATAAAGTGTAAATAAAGTAAGAATGAATTCTAACCACTCAAATGTTACCAAACATGGTATGGGACAAACTTAGTGGGACGGACGAAAAAAGTAAAACGGGACAAACTTAAGGGGACGGAGGGAGTATTACATAGAAGGTAATGAATAAAAAATTGTGGTTCTATACGAAAAATCCAACGTTAAGAGTTGGTGATAAAAGAAAAACATGTCATTTGTTTTAAAATGATGTTTGTACCCTCTTACACCCACTTTTGTACCCACCTAATGTTCTAAAAGGCGCTAGGTGCTAGTCGGGCGTCAGCCTAGCGCCTAGACGGAGACTAGTCGGAAACAAAAAATTGCATATTTATCTATGTTTTTGCATAAATATGATAAATAATATTGTATTTGTGTGTGTATAAAATACACATACATTAACAAACATGAATGATAGAATTATCACATTTAACCGTACATAGTACGTGATATAATTTCATTATGTTATAAATATAAATAATAATAATATTTAGGTATATATACAAACATATATAGTTTTTATCTTAATTTACAATTTCATTTCTTTATATCCGTGGCTGAAGTTAATTTACTTATATAGATTAAAAAATAAAAATATAAAGTAAAGTAATGTTCAACGAAACTAGACGGCCTAGGCGGCTGATTATGCGCTCTGGGCGGGCAATTAGGCGCCATAGCGGGCGACTTATTCACCTAGAAGGCAAATCAATTAGTCGGGGCGCCTAGACGAAAATCGGGGCGCCTGGCCACCGCCTAGCGCCTAGGCGCGGACTAGTCGACGCCTAGAACGATTTTTAGAATAGAGTACTCACCTATGTTTGTGAAGTGTTTTTTTTTGTCTGTGAACTCCGGTTCATAGACAATATTTTGCACAAACAAAATATTGTCTGTCAAGCGGGTTCACAAAAAAAAACACTTCATAAACATGGTGGGTATAAGAGTGAGTACATGAAGCATTGCTGTTTATTTTATACACACGATAGAAAAGTTAGACACAAAATGAGATGTAAGGAGTATATATATACATATATATATATATACACACACTAGTATATACACACACAATATACTATATATATATATACTCCATCCGATTCAAAAACAAGTTCCAATTCGGTTTACGATGCTTGACTGACGATAAAACAACTAGATCCCTGTTCACACACGGATTATTTTTAATAAATAAAATTTACATATTAAGAAACTAAATTAAAATGCTACAAAGCCTGATCAAGAAAATTTCAATTTAATAAAAATTTGATATATATAATAAAAGATTAGGTGTGACTTAAGTTGACTAATGAATAATGAAGTGGAACTTGTTTTTGAATCGGAGGGAGTATGTATATATATGTATATGTATACTAGTATACTCCATACGATAGGATAAGATAAAGAACAAAAATCTGGGTTTTTATACAAAAAATACAACGTTTAAAGTTGCTGATAAAATTACTCCATAACTATTAAAAGAGGCCATCTTTTCAGTATGCAAAATAAAACTATGATCTATTCAATTCCGTCCAATTTGATTTTACTTACTCTCTTTGGGCCCCACTAGAGAGTATGAATAATAAAAAAAGAAAAAATTATGTTGTTGAGTTTTGTATATAGAAAAGAAAATAATAGAAATTACAAATTAGTTGACTAAAATGAATAGTGACAAATTTGTAAGGAACGTAGAGTATCTTCGAAAGAAGTCCCCACTTTTCTTATTTGGATGTCCCTAATTTAAGTTCCCAATCCCATAAATGGAAAATTATCTATATCAAAACAGTGCCAAACAGTGTCAAAACACTGTCAAAACAATAAAATTTACCACTGGTAAGTTTACTTGCATAAAAGTGTATAAAAGTCAAATGAGGAACTTCTTTCGAGACAGAGGGAATATATAAAAAGATGTTATTGTAAAAAGATCACTGTGTTTTCTATACACCAATAAATTTGCTCATGCCACCAAACCTATTGTGTCTTGCATAGTTGATAGTTGTATCTCATACAAAAGCTACATCTATATATTTTGAAAACAAAAAAAAAGAATTTATCAAAACAGCAACGATAGATATAAGTAAGAGTAGCATAAACTGACATATTATATTAAATCAAAATTCTCGGTGTGTAACTAAGAAAACAATACAATCGAGCAACAAACAAAAGCCCTAACCTCCTTCTAACCAACATTATTCATAAGTCTGCCAGCCCCCTCACACCTTGATCAGATATAGAGTAGTCCACTTTAAAAAGAGCGAGACTAATCGCTGAACATGTGAGAGATTCGAGACCATTAACGGTTGAGTCAGACTGATTACCTCTAATGCAAACAAAAACCTACCAATTAGAATATACGAAACAACGCACCTACCACCATTATTGTTTAACTAAATAACAACAAAATAAAAAATAGAAATTAGAAAATAGCACCTTGTACTTCCTGTACAAGCAAATCTTCTGTGGCCGCGATTCAGGAGGAGGACCAATCAACACCACTCCTTGCTCTTCCTTCCACACTTGTACCCGGTATTCTCTATTCCCCTCATTAATCTACCCATCGCTAGGTGATCTCCGCCCATGGCTAGGTGAGTCACCCTTTTCACCGGGACCCAAATCGCTCGTAATCCTCCTTGATCAAACACCTCTGGTACTCCCTTGCCAACACCAATAGAACCAAAATTGCCAAGACAAACAACGGACAATCAAACCTCAACATTGTTGCTCCGCTGGAACGCACAAATAGCATCCCTGAGATGAATCTTCTGCCTTCTTCAAGGCCAAATCGACGCAGCTCTAACGCAGCCCGGTTCCCGGATCATCCTCTGCCTACCGCTGGATTGGAACAGGCTAAGAGTAGATCCCTCACCACCGTTCGAGATCTAGCGCCACCTATGAGACAGTAAACCCAGCGATTGTGGGAAACCGCCGGCCCTTGAATTCGTTATATACGCCTAAAAAAATACAGTAAACTGTAAATAATAAAATGCGGAGTAACAAATAGTCCGTTTGTTGCAAAAAGCAAATCTTTTAAAAACGAGGGAGCTAATCTCTATGTACATATACTGGCGGCGGCGGCGGCGGGCGCTTCGCTATCCAGTGGACGGGAACACGGCCAGCGCCCGGTGGTGGCGGAGACTTTGGACTGACCCTCCAATTATCGGCACCACACAACCGAAACTGGACTAAGAGTAGTGACGTAACGATGATGATGAGTAGTAACCTCCGGTAGATCTGTGGAAAGGAAGACGGTGATGATGCAGATCTTTTCATTTTAGCAGAAGAAGAGCTCGACGGCGGCGATCCAACCACCTCTTTATATATGTTTGCCGGCACAGAGCTCGCTCAAATGTTAGATCGGGTGAAAATGAAATTGAAGTCAATTGGTTGTAGTGTACGTAGTATATACTATATTGAATGTTACTACTCCCTAATACTCCCTCCGTCCCAGAGAGAAGTTCCCAATTTTCTTATTTGGATGTCCCAAAAGAAACTTTCCATTTCCCTAAATGGAAAGTTATCCTACATTAAAACAGTGCTAAACAGTGCCAAACAGTGCCAAACAGTGTCGAAACAGTGCCAAACAGTGTCGAAACAGTGCAAGACAGTAAAGTTTACCCCTCAGTGACTTTATTTCCTAAAAATGTGTGAAAGTCAACCCGGGAACTTCTCCCTGGGACGGAGGGAGTAAATGAATACTCCCTCCATGTTAAAAACCTTTCTCAATTTCATTTTCAATTTATATCAAATTAAGTCTCATTCCTTTTCTGAAAAAATGTAAATTCACTAAAAGAAACTAAGAGCCTCTCTAATGGTAAAATGTGCACAGTGCACATGTGACATGAGAAACAACCACATAAATATTAACAAATAAAATATATCTCTCCTTATTTGAATGATTTTATACAATTTTGGTATGTTTTTTCCTGCAATGCCAACTGCAATGTCAATATCTAGACGGTCTCCTTGACATTGTGTAGAAAAATTTACCAAAAATGTAGAAAATCATTCAAATAAGGAGAGAAAGAATTTATTTATTAATATTTATGTAGTTATCTCTTATGCCACATGTGCACCGTGCACATTCTACCATTGGAGATGCTCTAAAGTACGAGTACATTTTAATAATGTATTTCCTCCGTATTACGTTTATCTATTTTACTTTTATTTTTAGGACGTATCAAATTAATTGTGTATCAAATTAATTGTTCTATTTACCATTTTGAAAAGAAACTCATCCAAAAAGCATCTACAATACCGCTATAATAACATTACACTACCCAAAACATCTTACTTTTTTATACTTTGTAACTTATACAATAATTACTGAAATTACGTGCATAAGCAAAGTATTAGTACATAGGATTTAACAAACATATGGCACACTAGGGTTGCTGACGGCCGCCTAGGGTAGTCTTTTGTTTTCCGCCGATGCCTTCCAAGGTACGGCGTCCGGTGTGTTTCTGGCGGTGCCTTCCAAGGTACGGCGTCCAACGTTCTTCCTTTGGTGCAACAGGTTCCTTTGTCGCGACTCTCGGTCGCAGGGCTTGGGCATCTTCTAGGGTCGAGAAAGAGGGGTGAGAAAAGACGGCCTATTGTGGTGCTTGGGTCCGGCGTTGTCCCTCTCCGTAAGGGTTGGACATTGAGATCGAAGGAGGACGATTGCAGATGGAGATGGCTGGCACGGGTAAGCAGGGGATCGGCGATCGATGTGTCGCAGATGAGGAGAACCGAGGAGCGCAAGGTACGGACAACGTGGCGAAACTGATCGGTCTCCCCCTGATCGGTGCATCAATAATTGTTGCGACGGTCAGGCCTCCTCCAGAACCGCCAAGGGTTGATCGACATGCTTTGGAGTTTGCTTATGATTTACCTTTTCTGCACTTTAATTTCCAAGTTAAGACGTTTGTGTTTTGTTGTTATTTTATTTTATGCTGTAAGACTCTTGCATTAGGTTTGGGGGATGGAAAGTCTGCGGTAACCGTCATTGGCTTTAAGTTGCCCAATTTTGGTCTAGCGAGTTATACTGCTTTTTTTTACAGGTGGTTAACTTCCAGTCTCGGCCACGGGCAGATGGTTACATGTGGTTCTTTTCTGCTTTTGTACTCTTGCTGAATGCTATTTCTATGAATTAAGCCTTCTTCGAGCAAAAAAAAGTATTAGTAAATAGTATAACTATAATACTCTTACTTTTTTTGTAATGTGTACAGTAAATTATAACTTTATTATAACGTTATTTTAAACTACGTGAAAATACAAATGAGACAAGTTATTTTAATACGTTGGAGGTTGGTGGGCGAATGGTGGACATAATTACTCAAATAATGTGACTGTTTTTGGCGTTTGGCAGCCAAAACGCTGGAAAACACGGTGTTTGCTTTGTAAAATAATTGACGTTTTGGCCAAAACGCTAGTTTCCAAATGGAGCTAATATTCCTTTAGTACTTGGTCTTTTTTTTGTCGCAGACAATATCGATGTGTACAACTTGTCGTGCACACAAAGTATTTTTATAGCTACTGTATGTATATGTCCATAAAATTTGTACAATGTTTATAAATTAATAAAGTAAAACATGTGGTTGAGTCACCGTGATTACATCCTCCTATGTGTCCTGTTGGGTCAGAGCGTGGAGGCTCCGGAGGTGGGAGATTCCACCTTTTTTGGATTAGTGATTCCACAAATGGAGTCATATGGGGCATTCATATGGGGCATCATCATTTTTAGGTTTGGGAAAATGCTTAGTGTCTACAAATTGTACACAAAACCCCCTAGTTGTCTGTGTACACAAACAATTCGTTTAAAAATGGGCAATACTTCATGTCAAATTGTAATGTACATATTTTGTGTACAACTTGGTACACCAAAATGGTCCTTTTGGTCTGTCTCAACCGTTTCTTTTTTATGTTCGTTGTACTTTTTACATCAAAAGATCCAGGCTTGTGCCCCCAGTTGTAGTGACAATGAGTCAATGACACCCTTCTTTTCTGTTTCTATTTAAATTAAACTTCTCGGGTTGAATAGCATGCCTTTTAGGAAAATATACTACGTTCTTTTTCTTTGACTTCCTGGTTGAATGGCACATGTACTACCTAAACCAAAGTTTAACTATAGAGTTCATTATTTTGACATTGTTTAACATTGTTTAATACTTTTTATATTGTACTATCATTATTTCAGAATAACAGAGTTAATTGATAGAAATTTGTTCATCAAGTAAGGAAAGATTTTTTTTAGAGGCATCCATAACACGAAGTTAAAAATTTATTCAAGGGTTGAGAGAATATTTGTAGAGAAAAGGTAAGAAAACACGCCAAATCAAAAATTACGTACCCAACAACCCATACATATTCAATAAAAAAGAAAAATCTTTAATTCAAGAACGGGGGGAGCGAGTGACGAGCTATCCTCCAGTGGGTGGGAGCCCGGCCAACCGGTGGCGGCGGCGACGGCGGAAGTTCCCGAGGTATATTATTGGCCCAGCAAAACTGAAAATCGACTAACAGTAGTAACGCAACGATGATGAGCAGTAACCTCCAGCAGATCCGTGGAGAGGACGAGGATGTAGTTGTGGATCTTCTTTTCATTTCCGCACAACAAAAGCGTAACCCAAACACCTCTTTATACGAATATTATATTATGATGAAGCTCTCAAATGTTGAATCTGATGAAATTGAACTCTATCGACCGACAGCTATATATACATACGAAGTATATTCAATGATAACAAGTCAAAGGAAGTTACGTAGAATAAACATTATTAGCATATATTTTGAAAGAGATGATCATAAGTTCGAAACTAATGCTAAATTAAGAATATTGACATGTAAAGAACACATGATATAAGTCTATAAATAATGTGTTAGAAAGTACAACAAATTAAAGCAATTGCTCGATGCAAAATGCGTTTTATTTCCAAAATAAGAACGAATGAATCTTACATATTGAGAGAAAAACATTGAGACTCTTATTTGAGGGAAGAAATATTCAATGTTTTACATCAATTTGCTCCTATCATTATTATAACTATACTTAAATGTTTCAGTCATAAATACTATTGAAATTTCCAGCAAAACGAAATAAATTTGACAACCATAATCCATGCACATAGTCCATCGTACAACATGGATAAAAGTAATATAGGGGTGTTTGAATTTGATTTTTAAAACTGTTTCTGCTTCTTCAGAGAGCAGAAGTAGAAGTTGAAGTGTTTGGGTGAAAGTGCAGAAGTACTTTTAGTTCTCTAATTTACTCCTAAAGCAGTTTTTTTAGAAGTTGGGGGAGAATAGCTTCTGAAAACTGATTCTGATTTTGCTTCTGTTTAAAAAAAAAAACAGAAGCGGAACCAATTCCAAACATCCCAATACATTGGAATTTGTGCATAGAATTTTGTCCGCCTCATATATTTTTTTTATTTAATTTTGAATAGTATTGCTGATCGAAACATATCGATCATTTACATATAATTAATTTAATTTAATAGTGAGGATTTTTAAGTATTAACTTCATGCTCCCAAAAGTTTAAAAATCCTGTACAATTCATATATGAATTAATTCCACTTTTGGTCCTGTGAGTTTTATGTCCTTTCCACATTTAGTCCACATCTTTCACTTTGTCCGTTTTTGGTACTTGACTAATGTTTCTTGACCATTTTTTGTCCTTTTCCGGCGATTTTAACCACCGTAATAGTTGCCGGAAGGACCATATGTGGGCGAAAACACAATAGTCATATACAAAAAGTGGTCAAAGTCAAAGACGTGAATTAATTGTGGAATTGATACGATACTTAAGGACTAAAAGTGGAATTTAATCTTCATATATTGAATTGTCGTCGTCTTTGTGAACGTAACATCATCCGATAATACTCCCTCCGTTCTTTATTATTAGTCTTCCTAGGCTTTGGCACGGGTTTTAAGAGGAAAATAGTAGGGGTAGGTAAAAGGTGTAATGAGTAGTGGGTAAATGAAAAAGTAGGAAAGAGAAAGGGGTAATGGTAATAAAAGTTGGGGTATAAAGGTATATTTAGAGTAAAAACTTTTCTTAAATGAAAAGGAGGACAGATAAAAAAAAACGTCCCAAAAAGGAAAGAAGGACTAATAAAAAAGAACGGAGGTAGTACTTGCTAGCCTCCCCCCGCCTTTAGAAATTATTTCTACATATACCCATATATGATTCGTAATATATACTTCGTATATAAGAAAATGATACTTGTAATACATGATTACATTTCATACTACAATTTGGGGTTGCCTCCAAAATTATTTAATGGTTTTTTGGAATGTTCTCATCATTTAAACTCGTCAATTATAGACTTATAGTCCGTTTGACTTATACATACCACTTCAAGTCAATTTGTGCAAACCACTTGTTCAATTCAAACTGATGGATGACACAGATATATATAGGTGTCTCATAAATATCGAGTATTAATACTCAAATAGAACTCTAGTTATTACAATAGTTGAACTGTTGAAAGGTTCTTATACCAAAATGACACGATTATTTAGACAACAATCAAATTAGGTATTTCGTGTTTTTGAGAAATAATTATAGTAGATATATAATATAATGAGGTTAGTGTTAATAGGCGATAGACGTGATGTTATAAATATATTCTTTTTAATATTTAATGATTAAATTTTCATTTAAGATTGTTAATTGTTTCATAAAATATAAATGAGAACTTTTACATGGGAGGTCCAAAAAAGGAAAGTAAAAAACTTTTCTCTGAGATGTAGAGCTAAATATACATTGAGCTACTATTTTAGTTATTTAGCTACTACTCCATATATCTAAATATATAGAACTTGCTCGATTATCTCAAAAAAATACTTCATGTATCTATATACTACTACGTATGTATTACAGAGTACTTCGTATATAATTACAAGTCATATTGAAGGTAAGTAGCCAAGTAGGTAACATTTGCATGCCCATATAGTTCAAAAAGTGAAATTTCACATTTCAGACGTTAAGTATCTTTTTATTTGAAACACACTTATATGCATACAAGATTACAAAAAGTAATTAAGGATGTTTTTACTTGGACTGTAATGTGTTGATATAGTATGGTTTGATTTGATTTAGTCTGGTCTAGTCTCTTTGTATTTTTATAACTATTCAAATTTAGTCTGATCTGTTCTGGTCTGGTGTAGGACAGATTACCGTCCAAGTAAAAACATTCTAAAATGACAAAACTTTAAGAACGGGAGCGAGTCATTAGCTATATGCCTATATATATACTGGTGGCGGTGGCGGTGGCGGGTGATTGACTATCCGCCTCCAATGGACGGGAGTACGGCTAGCGCCCGGCGGTGGCGGAGACTTTGGACTGATCCTCCGACCGTGCGGAGCAGCTGGCGGGGGAGGGTAGTTATTGGCACCACACAACTGAAAATGGAGTAAAAATTGTGACGTAAGGATGGTGATGAGTAGTAACTTCCGGCAAATCGGAGGAGAGGACGACGAAGATGATGGTAAGGGTCTTCTTTTCATTTTAGCAGCGCAACGGCGGCGATCCAACCACCTCTTTATATGTATATGGCCAGCCGGCCGTCACAGACCGAGCTTGCTTAAATGATACGGAGTAAGATAGAACGGATGAAATGGAACTCTATCATATCGACCGAGTCTATTCAATGATTATAAATACAAGTCTTGGGGAAGTTGCGTTGGAGGTTGGTGGTATAAATGAATACTCCCTCCGTAACATAAAGATCTTCCCATTTTGACTTTTCACGGTCTTCTAAGTTGAATTTTGACTGCAAATATCTACATATCTATATTTATAAAATTCATAATAAATTAACATTCAAATAATATGTTTTACAATGAGTTATATAAAATAAATTTTTAATCATAACATAATGTGAGTTTTGAATAATTAATGGTCAAAGTTCATAAAGTTTGACCCCAAAGAGTCAAACTGGGAAGATTCTAGCGTTACGGAGGTAGTATTTCTTTTTGGTGGTATAAATGAATATTAAGCTATAGCATATACAAAGTTTATATTGTTATTATATTATTATTATATTGCAACATACATTGACCTTAAATGGGCCCCGTTTAAAACTTTGACACTCTCATACGTAATACTCCCTCCGTTCTTTTTTATTAGTCTCCTTAGGCTTTGGCACGGGTTTTAAGAGTAAAGTAGTAGGGGTAGTGTAAAAAGGTGTAATGAGTAGTGGGTAAATGAAAAAGTAGGAAAGAGAAAGGGGTAATGGTAATAAAAGTGGGGGTATAAAGGTATATTTAAAGTAAAAACTTTCCTTAAATGGAAAGGAGGACAGATAAAAAAAAACGTCCCAAAAAAGAAAGAAGGACTAATAATAAAGAACGGAGGGAGTAGCATAGAAGGTTCGGTAGGTTCTCCTGGACAGGGCCTCCTATTTATGGGCACCAATTTTAAAAAATAATTAGTACGGAGTATTATATAGTAATGTTATCTCCCGTATAATAATAGTACTCCCTCCGTCCCAGGGAGAAGTTCCCAACAATTTCCTTATTTGGATGTCCCAAAAGAAACTTCCCATTTCCCTAAATGGAAAGTTATCCTACATTAAAACAGTGCTAAACAGTGCCAAACAGTGCCAAACAGTGTCGAAACAGTGCCAAACAGTGTCGAAACAGTGCAAAACAGTAAAATTTACCCCTCAGTAACTTTATTTCCTAAAAATGTGTGAAAGTCAACCCGGGAACTTCTCCCTGGGACGGAGGGAGTAATAAGTAAATTACGATTACTAAAGGAACAAAAATACAATAATATCATTTTTTTCGTTGGTGTTTTAAATTCTCTTTTACTCAAATTATTTGAGTGATGGGTTGCGTTGCTTTAACTCAAGTATTAAGTGACTTTTAGAAATATTTTTATTATATTATTTAATGAGTATTGAATTGATTTGAGTATAAGTATTTAGATTGGAATTTTTTTAAAATTAATGTGAGGCATCAATTTTACATTTGGAATCGGGACTTCCAAATTAATTATGTACTGATTTCTCATTCGACAATTAACCTGACATACCTTAATTCGGGCATAATAATGCAAGTTATTAAGAATATAACCCCGATCGAATATAATGAGCCTAATTCTAAATCTAATTTTCATAATCCAATATCTAAAGGCCAACTTTCGGAATTAGTAAAAACCCATGGACCTATTTCACTCGGAGTCTTGCTTGGTGTACTCCATTTTAGGGTACTCCAATTTGTACATCACCAGTTGTGTTGTTCACAGAAGCCCAAACATTAAAATTAATTGTTCTATTTTAATGAATTGATTTTGTGAACCATATATATGGTAGGTATAAATGGGGTACCCAAAATGGACAGCTCTAATATTTTTCTTCACTCCCATCAATCGGTCATTAAGAATTCATAATCAACTCCTTGTATAGTACGTAGTACTCCGTACTTGCCAACTCCCACCATCTTTCATGACAACATTTTCTACACATAGCTCATTCAGATTTCTTCGATCATATGTATACAAAAGTAACAAAACACGTACTCCGTATATTTCTAATACATTAACTTTCGACCCGAATTGAAGGGTTAAAAATCGTGAATAGTATTCAGAGTTTTATCTCGTTCTAGCTTGAATTTTGCTCAATTTTTTGTTTGTTTCGAATTTACCCATGATTTATAGTGGTCCATTTAGAGCTGGTTCAACATATATTTATATACTTGTATATCCCATTTCAAGTTGTGTAGACCGATTTAGACGGTTGGAATCCGGCCTTGAAGTAGTTTGCCTCAAATTTGCCCACTATCATTTTCTACGTATAAAAATATCATTGGGTATGAGTGTTTATCTTAAAATTCTAAGTGAAGCAGCTGACCAATTAGTGAAATCTATTGAAAATTTGTATTCAAAATACATTTTATTAATGAAATAAAGAAAATGTCATAACCATCCGCCCCATAAAACTCTCCCATTGATAACATAGACTTGATCACTAACGGGTTTTGTGAAGGACTTTTGTGGTTACGGGGCGATGGGAGATGGAAACTAATGGGGTTTGTCATGGACTTGTGGTGACGAGGCTCTATTGATTATGGTTGCGAGATTATTGCAATTAATTAGTGATTAATTAGCGGCGGAGTCACTAGCTATCGTCAAAATGTGTCAATAAGTTAGTAATTATTGATGAACTCAATGTTGGGCTAAGTAATTATTTAGTCATTGTGAGATTTATGTTAGTCATGTTGTGGTCACTAATGTACTGTCCGCAACGGATGTGCATGCAGCGGCGGAGCTTGTGGCGACAGTAGAGGTGCATGCGGTGGCAGCGTTGATGATATTATTGGTGTTGATTATATTCACCTACGGTCATTGGGTGAGTGGAAGGCATTGATTAATTATTAAGTATAAAGATGAAGTATTACACTAATAAATTTAATATTATTGGCGCTATATATAAGAAAGGGTTGGCGGGAGGTGGAAGTGGAATCGGCCAATCGGGTGCTCTAGAGGTTGTTCAATCAGTCCACTAGGAGGAGAACACCTATCATGTGAGAATTTAGAGAAAAGGGTCCAATAAGACCTTTTACTATTACAAAATCGTCACATAAGACCATGCACTTAAAAAAGTGTCATATAAATACGTCTACTTATAAAAAGCTATTGGATGACTTCTAACGACATATTGACAACCTCGTAATCTCGGTTTAGCATACATCCCGCTATCTTTTAAAATAGATTATAAAGCTGACATGAAATATTTGGTCAGGATAGGATTAAATACAAGAAAAAAATAATGACATAAAAGCTAAAATCTGGATTAGGAGGTTTTCAACAGGTAGTTTTGATTCATCCGATTGCTTTTTATAAGTAGACGTATTTATATAACACATTATTGAGTACATGGTCTTATGTGACGATTCTGTAATAGTAGAACGCCTTATTTAATCTTTTTTCTAGGATTTAATGATAGATGTTATTTAACATTTACTAAACGAAAATGGATTTTTTTCTCTTTCATATGGTAAACTATCTGCCAATCGTTTCGCTCATGTACTTGTAAGGGAAAAACGATTTACTATCTTGAATAGAATGGCAAACGATTTATCGTAAAAAAGCAATACTACGTATAGTACGTATTGAGGATGGTGTAATTATATTGAACTTGAATTCCTTGGCCGGCTTTATTTGAACTTTAGCGCTTCAACCTGGGAAGGGGCTTTTGATCTATTAGACTAGACTTCTACTTGAGAGAGGACCAATCATTTATGGACTTATCAGCTAAGCAAACCATTTTACTAGATCTAGCCTAGAAGTCATCCCATTAGAAAACAAACTCTACAATCGAATGAATATTCTAAATTTGTTCTCAAAACAAAAACTCCAGCAAAAAAGTTTGACTAGTCTTTAAGAAGCCAAACTTTGAGAGTGCTTATACCGTACATCCGGTTGTATGGTGCAAACTGTACAACCGGTGACAATTTTGTAAATTTAGTGAAGATCACAGTTTCTGCTTGATGAACATTAGTGTAATGTTAATGAGCAGTAGTCCAATTTTAATGAGTACTAATAGTCTAATAATGAGCACTCTGTCATTACGCGAAAGCTAATATCACAAATAAAAAACGGTGGCATTTTTGTAATTTCAGTGAAAATCGCGATTTTCATTAGATGAGCATTAATACACTTTTAATGAGCATCAGACGTATTCTACGGAGTATTAAGAGTCGAACAATGAATATTGTGATATCAACTTCATATATTGTAATTCACAATCTTTTTCTTATTTTTTTCTTTTATAAAAACTCATTAAATTGTACGTATCTATAATAAACTCCTATGAACTTCAATATGTGAATCTAATGTAATATAATACTTTTGAAATATGCATTGAGAGAACATTTTAAAATGAGCATAATATGAGTACTGTCTGAGCATGCGTAACTTACAAAAAGAGCATTAATATGAAGATCATAATTTTTTTAGTTGAGTATTAAGGCATTTGCATTGAGTATCAAATGCCCTTTGTTAAGTCTAATATTACACTAATATCAAATGAGCTTACTCAAATTACGAATGAGTATCAAAAAAATCTAAAGGCTCATTCAAAATCCCTTTTGTGTTAAATATTAAATGAGCATACATAGCTTACGAAATGAGCAGTGAAAAATTTTAAATGAGCATTACACCAATACGCATGGATATCACATTTTGAAATAAGGATTACACAAATCTAAATGAGCATACCTAACTTATGAAATGAACATTGAAGAATTCAAAACACTCATTTAATTTTTTTTTATCTAGCTCATTTAAGATTTCTGGAATGATCAAATATTAATTCGTGTATGCTCATATAGAGTATAATTTAATATTAAGATCTCAATATAAAGACAAAATCATCCCAATCTCAATTTGTGTATAAATCTAAAGACGTGGATGAGGGTCCAGGAGTAGCACTTGGTGAAAGTTTTGCTTGGTTATCTTCAACGAGGATATTGCAGAGGATGTCAATAGGTTATGTAATGATTTTGACTTCAACGAGGACATCCTGATTCCTTGGGGTTATTTGTTCTTCTACGGATAATACAAATTTGTAGCGGCATAAAAAAGAAATCTTCAACCCTTGTCTTGGAGAACGGGAAAGTCGGAGTTGAGCGAACTAATCGTCTGTCTGCATGGCAGCTGAAGTCGGTGCTGGTGCATCCAGCGTGATAACATCGATCCCAATTTTCCCTGCGATTCATATATATCCGAGTATCAGTTAAAAGCCTTAAAATTCCAATATATTACAAAAATACCCGACTGTACCATGCTCTAGGTGCAGCCGGTTGTAGGATATATTTTACCAAACTTTGAAGTTTGAACTTGGCTCATCTTATTTTAGGGACATCAAATGATACGGAGTAGAAAAATAGCATATGTCTAGAGAAAATTAGTGAAACGGGTCATCCTAAAGTACGTGTAGAAATTCATTGTGTAATCTTGGGTTGTGGACGCATCCATACATTTTGATATGATAATGAAACGAAGCATATTTTTAGCCGAATTTAATTTTCTAATTTAGTCTCATCTCTCTCTGAACAGATTTGGTCTGATAGATGATTGTTCAGTCATTCTATGTACTTATATTTAGTGGCGGACTCGGGTCGGGCCGCCCGGTCCGTGAACCGGCCCAGCCCGTTACTGTGCGGGCACGGACCGACCCGGTTCATGTGGCCTGGTATCGGGCTTTGACCTGAACCGGAGGAAATAGAGGGGCCAGTACGGTCTAGGCAAAAGGTGAACCGGCCCGGCAGGGCCCGGTTCGGGCCAAATGGCTAGTTTTTTTTTTAATTTTTTTTTGCCAAACAGGGCACTAGCCGTTGCTAAATGGTCCCAAACGGCTATATAGCCGTTGGGTGTGTATTGGGGGGGGGGGAGGTCCCGGGCGTTTGGGGTGGGGGTGGGGGTAAAAAAAACCCTATGAATACTCCTATTTTTATACATTTTTCTACACCTCTTCTCCAACTCTTTCTATTCTCTAATATTCTATTATTCTTAATCATCTCCAATTCTCCAATTCTCCATCTTCATCTTCTCAAATTCTCTTATTCTCCATTCTATTTTACTATTTAAGAATTATACAATTATTATATCTACTTATATATATTACCTCCGTCCCACTAAGATTGGGACAAGAGAAGGTGACACGATTATTAAGAAAAGTGAGTTTGTGTGGTTGATATTAAATTGATAAAGTAAGAATAAAATAAGAATGGTTTAGAGCCACACAAACTTTACCAAATTTGGTATGAGACAATCTTAGTGTGACTTCCCGAAATGGTAAAATGGAACAATCTTAGCGGGACGGAGGGAGTATTAATTATCTACTTATAAATACATATATTATATAACTTATATTTATTATCTACTTAATCTCTACTTATTATCTACTTAATATCTACTTAATACATACATATTACATCTACTTAATATATACTTTATATATTAAAGTATTAAATATAAGTGTATTACTCATCTTATAGTAATATACTTATATATTATATACTATAAACATTATATTATATATTAGTTATGCAATTATTATATCTACTAATAAACTTCGAATTATCTACTTATATATACTTAATATCTACTTATTATATACTTGTTATTTACTACTCGGTAATATATTACTTATATTACATCTAATTAATATATTAATTATATATATATATATATAAAGTGTACTGTGTACTACTCATATTATATACTTATATCTACTTATTACATACTTGTTATTTAATACTCATACTTATAATTGTCTACTATACACAATATATTATATATTAGTTACACTTTAATTAATATTAGTTAAATACATTCTATTACTCCCATTAATTAGTATACACATTCAAACATTTGTTTTATTAGTTACTTTTTTTAAACAAAAAGTAATTAGGTATAGTATGGTTTGATCTGATTTAGTCTGGTCTAGTCTCTTTGTATTTTTATAACTATCCAAATTTTGTCTGATCTGTTCTGGTATAGGACAGAATACCGTCCAAGTAAAAACATCCTAAAATGACAAAACTTTAAGAACGGGAGCGAGTCATTAGCTATATGCCGGCCTATATATAAGTAATTGTCTAAGATAGGAGTAAAACATAGAGAAAATTCCAAAATAGGAGTTCTAATGTTTTGTTCTCTAAATAGGAGTTTATGTTACCAATATACCCCTGATATAATTAAATAAGCTAGATCCGTTTCTCCCAGCGGCCGTCTCTTTTTCCCGTCCAGATCTGCGCATCTCTCCCTTCCTCTTACGATCTGCGCATCTCGCCGGATTTTCTTGCCGCCATGGCCTTCTCTTGGTTGTTCCAGGTAATTTATCCTCCTTCTTCCTCTCTTTCTCCTTCATCTCCTTCTTCTCCCTCTTCTCCTTCTCATCCTCTTCCCCTAATTTCTAATTTCTTTAGTCGGCTTAGTGGCTCTCCTCCCGGAGTGTTCTGAATCGGCAATAAATAGTTAAGAGGGAAGCGAGAAAGTGGTATCTATCCCACTTGTTCTATTTTAATTTTTTGTTTTTGCATTTTTGTATTTTCCAATTTCTTCATTTTTTTATTCTGAATTAATTTCTTATTGATTGGATCGATTCTGTGAAATTCGAAGATTATTATTAATGTTCAGTTTCATATTTTATACTATTGTATTGGATACTCATTAATTAATTTGGATCTATTTATTTCTATTGAGTTTGAAAGTGGAATTATTAATATTTTATATTTTGTAAATAATTTTGATTACAACAATGAACTGAAAATGACATTTTTTGCATTACTTTTATCAAGATGGCAATATTAATCGGGAAAATTTTTAGAATATGACTAAAACATGTCTACTTTCTCAAAGTACGACTAGAAGTTAGAATTTCCGGTTATATGACTAGGTATGTATGTATGCTAGTACGGTGCAGTTATAATATAAAATTAGAAGACAAAATTGCCCTCCTCAATTTGTCGTAAGTGCAGAGTACAAACTCAAATGGAAATTAAAATTGAAACGGAAATGCTGCGATTTCTTAGGGACGGAGTGCATAGCATTAATACTCTAGAGAGCAAGAAGGAAACAACTTCCTTGTACAAAGAAAGACGGCCGAATTCTGTGAGTAGGGTTTGAAGTAAAGCAGCGGGCGATGACGAAGATGGCTAAATTGGCGCCGGTGAATGACTACGGCATTCAAACGGAGGCAGTGACTGCAAAGGGCGGCACCAATTCTACTTCCGACGCAAATTTAATCACACTCAACGGCGTGGTAATTCTTAAATGTTTATCGAATTACGTTTTCTTTTCTTTGATGTTGTTGAAATTGAAATTCGGGTGTGTGAAATTTGGTGGGCATTATGGTGTGGAATGAAAAGGATTAGCGCATTTGTGTTGTTGTTTGGAGTAGGGAACGAAGTAGACAAATTGTGAAATCAAGGGCAAGGGCATTAATTAAGGAATGGGGATTGGGCATTAAGGGTAGAGTATGTTCTACATCATAGTGGCTAGGGCAATGTTGATTGGGGTTAATTGAGGTGAAGTGATATGTTTAGGCATTAATACATGGAGTACAATAGTAATGCCCGATAGAAGAGGTAGTAATGTGCTGATTTTTGTTGTTGTTGCTGTTGTTGTTGTGTGTTTAGTTGAGGACAATGTACAGACATTAATGGGTACATGAGAAACATAGGGAAAGGGCATTACTTTGTAATTGAATAAAGCAGAGGGAGAGTAGTAGGCATTAATTTTATGATATGGAGTACATGATAATGGCTAGGGCAGTGTGTTTTGGGCTTATTTTACTTTAAGTGAAATTTAAGGCATGAGAAATGGAGTAAAGGTGAACTTATTGAATGTGCATGAGTAACTCTAACCTCTTTGAATGTGCAGGAGTATGGGAGATATTCTCGTGTTGATGCAGTGGCTTTAACAAAAAAAGAAGGTGAAGATTAACTGTTACTGCAATCCACATGAGGCATTAAAGACCCTTAAAGAAAATTTAAGTGATACAGATAGTCCAAAGTTTAGGAAGAGCGTGTTTGGGTATTTTCTAGGCATATGAAATACACAATGGGTGAATGGGCAGTTGCTAATACGCCTCATGGCTAATTATGTGGAGCGGCTGAACCCAAGTAATACAAAAAGCAAAATTGAATTCATAATAGGGAAGAATGTGGTGTGTATGAACAAGGCAGATTTGGCACTAATTACAGGGCTTTCATTTGGCACAAAGAAACCTCTGCAAACCAACATAAATGGGGAAATATGGAGTAGGTACTTCCCTGGTCAAAGTAGAGTTGAGCGCGGTGAGATTAAGAGCATCTTCAGAGCATTAGGTTGTAGACTACTGGGAAGTATCCATTAGACGCGGTTAAACTTGGGTTGTTGTATATTTTAAGGAGCTATGTATTAGGTAACCAACCATCCACCAAGTTTCCATCAGAGTACATTAATTTGGTAGATAATTTAAAAGATATCAATGTAATCCATGAGGGGAATTGTTTGGGCAAATCTCTTAGATAGCGTTTAAAAAGAGTGTGCAAGTATAGTGGAATCCTTGAAGGATTCAACTTTTTCTACTGAAATCGTATTTTAAAAAGGACCCTTTGCGCATAAAAAGAAACTGCCCAACAATAGTATGAAGGCTATGGTGGAAAAAGATGGCGGCAAATTAAGCTGTGAATTGAAGGCAGTAAGTTTGGAACACACACGTGATTCTATTTTCACAATAAATCATGGTCCTTAAATGTAATCACTATTAGCAGAGTGATGAGTGCTAACATTGGTTGTATATTGAGTTGTGCTTTTGATTTTCAAACTATGACAGTGCAGTAATAAAAGTCAGCATTGCGGTAAACATAAAGGCAGTAAATGCAAAGACAGTAAGTAGAAAACAGTGTAATAACAGACAAAAAATCATTAAAAAATGGAGAAAAAATACTAATCCAAAAAAATCACAAAAAAAAAATTATATTTGGTGTATTCTACATGTGATCAGTAAATTAAATACGTCATATGCAGTAAAGAAAAAATTACAAGTAAATGCATAGGAAGACAGCAACTTCGTTTCAGGGCATGAACTACATTGGCAGTAAGAATATGGCAATACAGGGCACACATTAAATAATAGACAATAAATTATACAGGCAGTAAATGGAATTAACAGTAAACGAAATAGGTAGTAAAGGAAAAAATGGAAGTAAATGCATACGAAGACAATAATTACGTTCAGGTCATTAAATGCATGGACAATAACTACATTGGAATACATGGCAACGACACTTCATAATATGTTGTTAATGACATAGGCAATGAGTTTATCATGCCCTGACATAGGCAGTAAGTTTATCATTGGGAAGCGTGGTATTTTGATCCGCTTCACCGATAAAATGATTCCAGTCTGTTTCTTCATAGAGATTGTTGGCTTCGCGTTGAAGATCATCATCTACGATTTCCACACACAAAGGCATTCACATTGGGTCGTTCTGCATGCTCTTCAATTGCAAATAAAATTGTAATGTGTCATTGTGTTGTCATCACACACCATGACGAGAGGGCAAGAAGTGAACACTTATGAAATCACAATATTCTTCCCTACGTATTTTCCCCCATAACAGAAAACAAACCCGAACAACGAAAAGAGAAAATAGAATTTGCCGGTATAGTAATGCCAGAGACGTGAAGACTAGAAAATAGAGTATTTGTTACCCATTTTCCGTCGAACCTAACCAATATCCACAATTCCGGTGAATTTTCTGGACTGGACTCCATGGCTACGCGTAGAAAGGTATTGAACGGTTATCGTGACTTTGGAGACGGGGAGAGACCTAATACGTAAAACATGGGAGCAGTTACCATACATAAAAATATTCCTTAATTATAGGAATAAAATTTAATAAGAAGTCATGCATGTATGCCGTTTCCTTTCACAATGGATATGACTGCCACAAAAATAGGGTAAATAACTCTTTCCCATAATTAAAACTGAGGGCATGCCTGGAAATTCAAAAACAAAATGCACCATGCACAACATACGGATGGTAGCCTAGGGAAAAAAACTGACCGAGTCATAGATTGGGAAAGAGGTTGTGTTTTAGTAATATTCCTGATAATTTTCTCATATTAATCACATGTTTGAGAATGTGAAAGTGTTTTTTGTCAAATAGTGTCATGTTCATGGCAATAATTTTGTCCATTAAAAAGATGGCAATAAAAGATAAAAAAGATGACAATATTACTCTTATAATTCCTGTTTTATTGATTTGAAAAGGATTTTTTGCCACATAATGCCATTTTGGAATGCATAATTTCGTCTAAAAATGGCAATAAAACATTAATATTGCATTGTTAATGTAAAGATGACATTATTATTCATTTTTTGTATGTTTTTTTTTTAAGCTGCCATTAAACCAGGAGTCCCATTAGGCTAAAGGCCAGACAAAGTGGAGATGCTCGTGGTGCTTGAAGACACTGCCTCATCACCAGAGTAAATTGACGGAGGAAGTTATCGTTAGAGGGCTGCGGCAGATACATCAGTCATTGCCGGAGAAGGCTGAGACACCGGATGGAAGCGGCGACGGCGGCGGATGAGACGCCGGATGGTGGTAGAGGTGGCTGTGACGTCAGAGGGCGGCGACGGCGGCTGTAACGCCGGAGGGTGGCGGTGGCAGAAGTGCCGGAGGGCGGCGTAGGCTGAGATGCTGAAGAGAGGCGCTGGAGGGTGACTGTGTCGTACCTGCTAGGGTTTTGAAATTATTTTATTCTATTTTTCATTAAGGGTATTTTGGTCAAACTACACACTTTTTACTTCTATCAAACGTGGAGCTCCTATTTTGGAACTTTTTCAATGTTTTGCTCCTACTCAAGGAATTATCTCGCCTATATATATACTGGTGGTGGTGGCGGTGGCGGGTGATTGACTATCCGCCTCCAATGGACGGGAGTATGGCTAGCGCCCGGCGGTGGCGGAGACTTTGGACTGATCCTCCGACCGTGCGGAGCAGCTGGCGGGGGAGGGTAGTTATTGGCACCACACAACTGAAAATGGAGTAAACATTGTGACGTAAGGATGGTGATGAGTAGTAACTTCCGGCAAATCGGAGGAGAGGACGACGAAGATGATGGTAAGGGTCTTCTTTTCATTTTAGCAGCGCAACGGCGGCGATCCAACCACCTCTTTATATGTATATGGCCGGCCGGCCGTCACAGACCGAGCTTGCTTAAATGATAAGATAGAACGGATGAAATAGAACTCTATCATATCGACCGAGTCTATTCAATGATTATAAATACTCGTACAAGTCTTGGGGAAGTTGCGTTGGAGGTTGGAGGTTGGTGGTATAAATGAATATTTTATTTTTGGTGGTATAAATGAATAATACTAGCTATATCATATACAAAGTTTATATTGTTATTAGGGAAATTTGCACCTCTAAATTTTGCTTGTATGATACACTTTCTTATGTAGGCAAATAAAACAATGCCACATGGACATTAAATCCATATATATTTTAATTATTTTCCATGTGGTACAATATTATTGCCCCCTATGGTACAATCAAATTAAGGGGTGCACTATAGAACTCCCCTAGTTATTATATTACTACCTCCGTCCCAGGGACAAGTTCCCACTTTCCTTTTTTGGCAGTCCCAACAAAAAGTTCTCATTTCCTTAAATGGAAAGTTATCTTGCATCAAAACAGTACCAAATAGTGCAAAACAATGTCAAACAGTGTAGAAACAGTGACAAACAGTGTCGAAACAGTGCCAAACACAGTAAAATTTACCCCCCAGTAACTTTATTTCCTTAATATGTGTGAAAGTCAACCCGAGAACATCTCCCTGGGACGGAGGGAGTATATTGCAACCGACATTGACCTTAAATGGACCCCATTTAAAAACTTTGACACTCTTATACGTTTGTCCAAAAGGTTGAATCCACAACCCCAAACCCCCACGTCCCGACCCGACAGAGCACATGCTGAGAGATTGTAAATCATGGTGACTAAATCAATTCTAACATTGATAGACCTTATACTCATGCGCATCAGAGGCCCAGCCCAACACATATGAGCTGTGACTTCCACACAATCGCTGTGAGTTTCAATCCTTGAATTGGTCATTTGTGCAACTTTCCCACCGCTTTATCAGTTGAGCTACTCGTGCGAGTTTTTCCCTCTTATACGTAATAGCATAGAAGGTTCGGTAGGTTCTCCTGGACAGGGCCTCCGATTTATGGGCACCAATTTTAAAAAATAATTAGTACGGAGTATTATATAGTAATGTTATCTCCCGTATAATAATAATAGTAATAAGTAAATTACGATTACTAAAGGAACAAAAATACAATAATATCATTTTTTTCGTTGGTGTTTTAAATTCTCTATTACTCAAATTATTTGAGTGATGGGTTGCGTTGCTTTAACTCAAGTATTAAGTGACTTTTAGAAATATTTTTATTATATTATTTAATGAGTATTGAATTGGTTTGAGTATAAGTATTTAGATTGGAAATTTTTTAAAATTAATGTGAGGCATCAATTTTACATCTGGAATCGGGACTTCCAAATTAATTATGTACTGATTTCTCATTCGACAATTAACCTGACATACCTTAATTCGGGCATAATGCAAGTTATTAAGAATATAACCCCGGTCGAATATAATGAGCCTAATTCTAAATCTAATTTTCATAATCCAATATCTAAAGGCCAACTTTCGGAATTAGTAAAAACCCATGGACCTATTTCACTCGTGAGTCTTGCTTGGTGTACTCCATTTTAGGGTACTCCAATTTGTACATCACCAGTTGTGTTCTTCACAGAAGCCCAAACATTAAAATTAATTGTTCTATTTTAATGAATTGATTTTGTGAACCACATATATATGGTAGGTATAAATGGGGTACCCAAAATGGACAGCTCTAATATTTTTCTTC
Source organism: Cuscuta epithymum (assembly GCA_945859915.1). Classification (NCBI taxonomy): domain Eukaryota; kingdom Viridiplantae; phylum Streptophyta; class Magnoliopsida; order Solanales; family Convolvulaceae; genus Cuscuta; species Cuscuta epithymum. The sequence goes on along the minus strand of CAMAPF010001115.1, from coordinate 69,121 downwards.
ACTCCCAGCAATCGGTCATTAAGAATTCATCATCATAACTCCTTGTATAGTACGTAGTACTCCGTACTTGCCAACTCCCACCATCTTTCATGACAACATTTTCTACACATAGCTCATTCAGATTTCTTCGATCATATGTATACAAAAGTAACAAAACACGTACTCCGTATATTTCTAATACATTAACTTTCGACCCGAATTGAAGTGTTAAAAATCGTGAATAGTATTCAGAGTTTTATCTCGTTCTAGCTTGAATTTTGCTCAATTTTTTGTTTGTTTCGAATTTACCCGTGATTTATAGTGGTCCATTTAGAGCTGGTTCAACATATATTTATATACTTGTATATCCCATTTCAAGTTGTGTAGACCGATTTAGACGGTTGGAATCCTTGAAGCTAGTAGTTTGCCTCAAATTTGCCCACTATCATTTACTACGTATAAAAATATCATTGGGTATGAGTGTTTATCTTAAAATTCTAAGTGAAGCAGCTAACCAATTAGTGAAATCTATTCAAAACCATCCGCCCCATAAAACTCTCCCATTGATAACATAGACTTGATCACTAACGGGTTTTGTGAAGGACTTTTGTGGTTACGGGGCGATGGGAGATGGAAACTAATGGGGTTTGTCATGGACTTGTGGTGACGAGGCTCTATTGATTATGGTTGCGAGATTATTGCAATTAGTGATTAATTACCGGCGGAGTCACTAGCTATCGTCAAAATGTGTTAATAAGTTAGTAATTATTGATGAACTCAATGTTGGGCTAAGTAATTATTTAGGTGCTGTTCTGTTCGTCTTATTCTTATTACTTATTGCTTATTCTTATTTTATTCAGATCAGATCAAATCAGATCAGAAAAATTCAGATCAGATCAGATCAGATCAGAAAGATTCAGATCAGATCAGATCAGATCAGAAAGATTCAGATCAGATCAGACCAGATCAGAAACATTCAGATCAGATCAGATCAGAAAAGTTCAAACATGATTTATCACTTTTATTATTATATTAATTATTATTATTAATATTGTTATTACTATTATGATTATTATTATTATATAATTATTATTAATATATTAATAATAATATGATAAAGAAATAAGATATTAATAATAGTTATAATATTTTAATATAATAATAGTAATATAAATGCAATTATTAAGAAGACTATTATTATTAATATTATTATTATTATTATTATCATTATTATTATTATTATTATTATTACAATATAATAATAATATGATTAATATTATTATAATATTATATTATAATTATATGTAATTATAATTATAATTACAATCATAATTCTAATAATTATAAGTATAATCAATTGTAATTATTATAATTATATCTATAATTAATTATAATTATAATAATTATAATTATAATTACCATCATAATTATAATTATGATTATAATTATAATTATAATATAATATTATAATAATATAATACTAATAATAATAATAATCGTATTATTATTAATATAATGTAATAATAATATTAATATAATAATATCGTTATGATAATATTAATTGTATTTATAGTACTATTATTATATTATAATATTATAATTAATGTTAATATAATTATAATTATTATTATTTATAATTATAATAATTATAATTATATTATTATATTATAATATTATAATAAATTTTAATATAATTATAATTATTATTAATTATAATTATAATAATTATAATTATACTTATAATTATATTATAATTATAATTTATTATTATAATTATTATTTTTATTATAATAATTATTATTATTATTATTATTACTATTGTAATTATTTTACGGAGTAATTATAATAATATTGATAACTATAGTTACAATTATAGAGATAAATATTGTAATTATAATTACAATTATAATTATATAAGTAATTATAATTAAAAATATAATTACAGTTATAATTATATCTATATTTATAATTAGTGTAATAGGTATAAATTTTTTTATTTTAAATTTAATTTTAGTTTTTATTATTATTATTATTATTATTATTATTATTATTATTATTATTATTATTATTATTATAGTTACGATTATAATTATAATTTTATTTAAATTATATTTGTAATTGCAATTATAATAATTATAATTATAATTATAATCATAATTATAATCATAGAAACATTCAAATCAGATCAGATCAGAAAGCTTCAGATCAGATCAGAAGGATTCAGATCAGATCAGAAACATTCAGATCATATCAGACCAGATCAGAAACATTCAGATCAGATCAGAAAGATTCAGATCAGATCAGATCAGATCAGAAAAATTCAGATCAGATCAGATCAGAACTTAAAAAATTCAGATCAGAAACATTCAGATCAGGCGAAGAGAACAGCTTCTTAGTCATTGTGAGATTTATGTTAGTCATGTTGTGGTCACTAATGTACTGTCCGCAACGGATGTGCATGCAGCGGCGGAGCTTGTGGCGACAGTAGAGGTGCATGCGGTGGCAGCGTTGATGATATTATTGGTGTTGATTATATTCACCTACGGTCATTGGGTGAGTGGAAGGCATTGATTAATTATTAAGTATAAAGATGAAGTATTACACTAATAAATTTAATATTATTGGCGCTATATATAAGAAAGGGTTGGCAGGAGGTGGAAGTGGAATCGGGTGCTCTAGAGGTTGTTCAATCAGTCCACAAGGAGGAGAACACCTATCATGTGAGAATTTAGAGAAAAGGGTCCAATAAGGCCTTTTACTATTACAAAATCGTCACATAAGATCATGTACTTAATAAAGTGTCATATAAATACGTCTACTTATAAAAAGCTATTGGATGACTTCTAACGACATATTGACAACCTCGTAATCTCGGTTTAGCATACATCCCGCTATCTTTTAAAATGGATTATAAAGCTGACATGAAATATTTGGTCAGGATAGGATTAAATACAGGAAAAAAATAATGACATAAAATCTAAAATCTGGATTAGGAGGTTTTCAACAGGTAGTTTTGATTCATCCGATTGCTTTTTATAAGTAGACGTATTTATATAACACTTTATTGAGTACATGGTCTTATGTGACGATTCTGTAATAGTAGAACGCCTTATTTAATCTTTTTTCTAGGATTTAATGATAGATGTTATTTAACATTTACTAAACGAAAATGGATTTTTTTCTCTTTCATATGGTAAACTATCTGCCAATCGTTTCGCTCATGTACTTGTAAGGGAAAAACGATTTACTATCTTGAATAGAATGGCAAACGATTTATCGTAAAAAAGCAATACTACATATTGAGGATGGTGTAATTATATTGAACTTGAATTCCTTGGCCGGCTTTATTTGAACTTTAGCGCTTCAACCTGGGAAGGGGCTTTTGATCTATTAGACTAGACTTCTACTTGAGAGAGGACCAATCATTTATGGACTTATCAGCTAAGCAAACCATTTTACTAGATCTAGCCTAGAAGTCATCCCATTAGAAAACAAACTCTACAATCGAATGAATATTCTAAATTTGTTCTCAAAACAAAAACTCCAGCAAAAAAGTTTGACTAATCTTTACGAAGCCAAACTTAGAAGTTTGAACTTGGCTCATCTTATTTTAGGGACATCAAATGATACGGAGTAGAAAATTAGCATATGTCTAGAGAAAATTAGTGAAACGGGTCATCCTAAAGTACGTGTAGAAATTCATTGTGTAATCTTGGGTTGTGGACGCATCCATACATTTTGATATGATAATGAAACGAAGGATATTTTTACTTTTTAGCCGAATTTAATTTTCTAATTTAGTCTCATCTCTGAACATATTTGGTCTGATAGATGATTGTTTAGTTGTTCTATGTACGGAGTATATATTTAGTGGTGGACTCGGGTCGGGCCGCCCGGCCCGGCCCGCTACTGTGCGGGCCCGGACCGGCCCGGACCGGCCCGGTTCATGTGGCCTGGTACCGGGCTTTGACCTGAACCAGAGGAAATAGCGGGGCCGGTACGGTCTAGGCAAAAGTTGAACCGGTCCGGCCGGGCCCGGGCCCAGTTCGGTCCAAACGGCTAGTTTTTTTAATTTTGTTTGGCCAAACAGGGCACAAGCCGTTGCTAAACGGTCCCAAACGGCTATATAGCCGTTGGATGGGTCTTCTCTTCTCCAACTCTTCCTACTCTCTAATATTCTATTATTCTTAATAATCTCCAATTCTCCATTTCTCTATCTTCATCTTCTCTTATTCTCCATTCTATATTACTATTTAATAATTATACAATTATTATATCTACTTATATACATAGTATTAAATATCTACTTATAAATACATATATTATATTACTTATATTTATTATCTACTTAATCTCTACTCATTATCTACTTAATATCTACTTAATACATACATATTACATCTACTTAATATATACTTTATATATTAAAGTATTAAATATAAGTGTATTACTCATCTTATAGTAATATACTTATATATTAGATACTATAAACATTATATTATATATTAGTTGTGCAATTATTATATCTACTAATATACTTCGAATTATCTACTTATATATACTTAATATCTACTTATGATATACTTGTTATTTACTATTCCGTAATATATTACTTATATTACATCTAATTAATATATTAATTATATATATAAGTGTACTACTCATATTATATACTTAATATCTACTTATTACATACTTGTTATTTAAATACTCATACTTATAATTGTCTACTGTACACAATATGTTATATATTAGTTACACTTTAATTAATATTAGTTAAATACATTCTATTACTCCCATTAATTAGTATACACATTCAAACATTTGTTTTATTAGTTACATTTTTTAACATTATTAGTTGATTACTTAATTGTTACATTTTTTTTATTAAAGTAGTACATTAGTTTATTACAAATTTTAATTAATTGTTACCTTTGTGACTACTTTACAAAACTAGTTAATTGTTACATTATAGTAGTTTCAATTTTTATTTCAAAGAAAATAAGTAGTTCAAATTATTTTTTTAAAGTACTTCACATTTTATTAAAGTAGTTTTCACTAAATTAAAGTACTTGGAAATTTGCTATAATTAATATAATAATCGCATTCTAGTTAAATTCACATTTTAATTAAAGTAGTTCACATTTCACTCGAATTGTTTTTATAAAAAATATTAGTTAGAATTTTATTTCATTAAACTACACTTGTTAGATTGAAGTATTAATTAAAATAGTTTGAATAAGTTGCATTACTTTTTTACTCATATTAATATATTTGTTCCAATTTAATATTTGTTACATTTTTTTTAAAGATTAATCGTGGTAGAAGTTCGGTTGATATGGGAAACCTCCAACGCAACCGAAAGAATGAGATCCGAAGGAATATTCCTAGTACACGCAAAGGTAGAGGACATATCGGGTCTTCTTCTCAAAGCCGAAATGATTTTGAAACGGATTACCAACGGAGAGATGAGAATGCGATGTCCGACATGCAACTACAACAAGAATTGGACCGACATAATAACCGCTTTGTCCAACAACAAGACATCCCGACGGCCATTGACGAAGAAGAGCTCGAGGATGACGATGTGAACGAACTTCAACCGGAGACGGCCGAGGACGAGGGTGACGGCACCCACAACGACGACGAGCCCGCCTCTTCCCAACCCGGTAAGAAAAAAAAGTAAATCTGAACTTATGGAAAATAATTTTGATAAGTGGAAGGACGCGGAACCGGGAAATGGGACGCAACTTGCAAGTGGTGCCACAAAGATTATATCTTGGGGATTTCCGGCGGATACGGATCCGCCGGAAGGCATCTTAGGGACAAACACATCGTGGAGTATGTAAAATTAGACAAAGGAAAGGGGAAGCAAACTCAAATATCAAGGTTTGCAAATAACCAACCTTTTGGTAATTTCTCATACAATGATGCACAAAATTTGAGTGGTATGTCTAACTTAATTGTTGAAGAAAATTTGCCTTATTTGTTTGCTGAAAGTCTTGCTTTAAGAGATTATGCTCAAAGAGTTTAAATCCTCAATTTAGAAGTTATAGTCGCAAAACGGTTAAGAAAAAAATTATAAGGCTTTATGGTGCGGAAAAGACAAGGTTACAAAATTTTTCGCAAACTTTGATGAGCGTGTTACTATTTGTTGTGACATATGGGAGGATACACTTATCATCATTTACATTATTTGGGTCTGACTTCACATTATATTGATGATGATTGGGAAATGCATAAACGTGTTCTTGCTTTTCGTGAATTTAATGATCGTCACACCGCAGATAATATTTATATTCTGATTGAGCGTATTTTAATTGAATATAATTTGGTTGATAAGGTGTTTGCTATGGATTTTGATAATGCTACTAATAATACTGTTGCTATGCCTAGATTGCGTGAATTATGTGGTGCTACTACTTTGATGGGTAGATTTTTCATCAGCGATGTGCATGCCATATTCTCAATTTATGTGTGCAAGACGGTCTAGCCGCATTAGGAAATGCTATGGAGATAGTCAAGGGGGGTATTAGACGTATTTGGGCTAGTGGTCAACTAAGATTACAATGGGAAAATTATTTGACAGAAAGAGGTGTGAGATATGTTGCTTTTCCTAAGGATTTGACTATTCGCTGGAATAGTACTTATAAGTTAATTAAAGTTCTTATTAGATACTCCGTATAAAGATCATTTTCATTCTTTTTTAAAACAACATGCTAACTATATTATAAACCCGGCTGACATTGACACTTGCGAAAAAATTGTGAATGTTTTGATATTTTTTTTAAATGCAACTGAAACTTTTAGTCATGTTTATAAACCTACGTCAAACCAATTTATTCGTGAAGCTGATAATCTCGCCAGTGCTTTTAATGAATTTTCGAACGCCGCTTACATGAGTTGTTTTTGTAAGACACGTTTTTAAAATATTATGCACATATTCCGCATATTTATGGTATTGCATTTATTCTTGATCCTCGTTATAGACATGCTAATTTGCAAGAATGTTTGAAGTTCTATTATCTTGCTTTTTTGGTGAATATTCAATGTATGACGATAACCTCATAGATCCTTTACAAGAATACAATGAGGTTAATACTTTACTTTATGCCTTATTTAATGAGTTTCATGAACAATACGGCAACGCGCCCCCTCCCCCGACACGAACATCTTCATCTAAAGGAAAATCAATTTTTAAATCTGCATTTGGCAATCTTTTGAAAAAAACAAAAACAACTCCCGATAGTGAACAAAGCACAGTTAATGAGATTGCTTTGTATTTAACATATGATGTTGATTTTGAAGAAAATGATGACTTTGACGTTCTAAAGTGGTGGAAGGCAAAAGAAAGAATGTTCCTGATTTTAGCACGGATGGCTAAGCAAGTGCTATCAATGCCGGTTTCAACAGTCGCCGTAGAACAAAAATTTAGTTCGGCCGGCAACGTCTTAACGGATTCTAGAACGAGATTGAGCGCAAACTCTCTTGAGACGCTTGTATGCTGCCACGATTGGTTGAATGCCGCACGTAGAACTCAAGAAATTAGCATCACCCCCTCCCAACACTTTATGGATGAATCAAGAACCGAGGGTGGTTCTACCTATGCCGGAGATTCCGATTGACTAGTATTTTACAATTTATTATAAAATGTATTTCATGTTTGATTTTTCCTCAATTGTAATTTGTAAACATATAGTTCATATTTCAAATAAAATACGTTCATTTTTTTATATGTAGCACTTCTTAAATTAATTAATTGGTTACAACATATTTTAATGTATTTCATATTGTAATTTATTTCTCAATTCTCAAATGTAGTTCCTATTTCAAATAAATGCACTTGAAATTTGTTTTAAATATGCAACACTTGTATAAATTAGTAGAAAAAAATAAAATATATATTGAACTGACCCCGGCCCGGAGGGTGGCCCGACCCGTGATCTGGGCGGGTGGCCCGGCCCGAATCGGCACCGGTCATAAGACGGGTAGGTCTCGGGCTTAGTTCCAGAACTCCGAGGCCCGACCGGGCCTAGGCCCGACCCGTGCCCGGTCCATGACTATATATATTATCATTCCCGAAGTTTGATCTTGTCCGTTTAAGTCTGATAGGTTTGTGACCTAGACTAGTCCAATTACAAAGATCCTAATTGCAACTCCTCCGCTATATTTAAAGACAAATAATATTGAGTACTACATAGTTTTTTGACTTTTTTCCTTTTCATGATCAATATAAACTATAAATGTATAATATACGTGGTATAAGATCTCCCCTCCATTTCAAAATGAAAGAGAATTACATTTTTGATGTTTGGCCTATGATAAAGAAAACTTCTTCCTGAATTAGTTTTAGAAATTAAAATATACATATAAAAAATTAAATGAAAAGATTATCAAATTGTAAAATTTGAATTTAAATATTAAAAAATTAGTAAAATTTTTATTTTCTTAAAAAATGTATCAAATTAAAAGAGGATATAAAAAAGTTGAAATGGAGTATTATTTCAATTTTCAAGTGAGTGATAGTATTATACATAGGGAAAAACTAATAAATGAGGGCATTGAGCCATTGAGGTATGTATTTAAGTGCGAGTTTGGGCCGTTGGTTAGTACATGCCCACCTCCATTTGGGCCGGAGTTTAGGATGGTGAGATGGGATAATTTGTGGTTCAAAGTCTTGCTCTTTGTTCTTATTCCTTTATTTGCCTAATGCCTATTGCCTAATCTCACAATCCTTTGAACTGTTTGAAGTATTTTCTTCTTAATTAGAATTTTGTGATTATATTACTATCTTCCCTCAGTGGAGGGAAAGAAAAGGAAGGATATGTGAATGAAATTCTATATCTTGTTTGGGACATGGAAATTTGTAATGAGGAAGATCATGGAGAACATATGTATGTGCTTTCTTTTCCCCATTATTGGAGTGCCTTGTTAAATTTCAGACCGGAACTATACGTATGGAAGTACGGGGCTTGATCTACAACCGCGAAATAGGAATCAAATTTTACCCAGAAAATCAGGTTCTACTGAAATGGTGGAAATAACATGAATAGATTTTGCCTAATAAGCCATTACTACTATGTTTGGAGGGTTTGGGAAGGCTTAAAAACCCCTTTAAGTATATAGCCATTCCTTCCAATATAGCAACTACGGAGTACCAAATAGAAAGAAGAGGGTCATAAATCTCCCTTACCACAAAAACCCAACTCCTCAACATAGTCTTAGGATTAAGAGAACCTTTAGCCCTCTCTATTATTGATGCTCCAACTTCAGTTCAAGGGCTTAACAAAAGTTAAGTTTTCCTTTCATAAGTGGTGATCTTGATTCCTGTATTGCGGGTTATATATCCCTATTCTTATTGGATGGAAATCTTGAAGCAATGAAGTTCTAATTCTGGACCGGCTGATTCTGTTACTAAAAATGATTTACCCGTAATCATATCAAACTATCCGAGTATACATTGTTCTGGTTATGGACTAATTCCGATTTGGTATTGAAATAACGAGCCAAAGTTCATACATGTACAGTTGTACCAGACCAGTCTGAGTCTGGTTCAGTTCAACTTTCAAACCGGGTTGATGTTTATCCTGATTTGGAACTCCTTCCTATCATAATAGATTTGCTTGGTTTGAAGATAAAAAACAAGGGAATGTACTTTTGAAATAAACTAAAACAAGAAAGTCTGTATAACAAACATAAACTTTTTCTCTTCAATGGACATGATATTTGGCAAAATTTGAAAAGATTGTAACTAGCACCAACATAATACTCCTGCAAAAACCTTGCATAGGATTTTAGGAGATCATATGGTACATGGAGACCACATAATTTATACAAAACAAACCTTTATTTATACATATGCATATAAAGAGTCCTTTCATTGCGCTTAATATGTTACATCCTCCTAAGGGTTCTCATTGGATGATATATGAGGAGAAAGCCCTTCTGAACTACTTGGGATTCTCTCTATCATTCTTCATCTTCTTTCTTCTTCTGCATATCACCATTGACCACAGAAAGGATTGGCTAGAGGTTGGTTGGTCTTTGTACAGATGTTTTTATACCATTCAACTGTCTGAGGCTATATCTGATCTCCCATTACCCCTCCATTCATCACCCATGGGTGCCCTGCATTTCCAGAAATTATTAGTACATGTCACAGGAGAAAATTAGTTGAAAATACTCTCTAATGAGCAATCTGCTCCAAATAAGTCAAACTACAAGTTATTTCAAAATAAACTTAATTATTCCAAGAAGTTTCCCAAAATTAATGTTGACAATTATCATTCCAAACAAGTCAAAGGGTGTTTTGGAAGAGTTGACCTAATAATTGGGATTGCTTAGAAATTACTCATACTCCAGATTATTTTGAAATTATTGAGGAACATAATAAAAGACCAGCTGACATATTTTGTTATCACTTTTTGTCCAGTAGCTTATTCTCAATGTAGGAAATGAATACAGACGTATTCCACTCAATTCAAACAACTTAGATGAAGCAATAAGAATTAAGGATCTCTTTGATAGGCAAAGATTATTCATCACTGATAAACTTACTCCTATTTGGTAAGAATATTTTAAATATTTAATCAAATTAAATTTACTAAAAAAGTCCTAAGCTCTATTCTAAGAACATCAATATTCAAGAATTTCAAGTTATAATTTGAGTCCCTCTCACTCACCTTTGTCCAATTTACTACTATTCATGTGCTCATTTCGATTCCTTTTTGTTGTATGAACTTTAATAGGAGTATAAAATTTTCATGATATCTGGGAATCCAACTTATGTTCCCCAATAGATCTTTTAGTATAATTTTTAAGTATATAAACTTTAAATATTTAAACTAATATACTAGTACATATTAAGTTAACTTCAACAGTTCTTAAACATAATCAAAATGTTGAATGACAGGGAGGAAATATATTTTGAAAACTTTAGCAATAAAATAAAGTTCTCTGTCCACAAAAATCACAAAAGAAAAGAAAACCATAGACTCGATCAAGATGGATTCTTTAGCCAAGATTAAGGTAAGCTAATGTCCAAAGAAAGGCGTGGAATCTAATAATTCCAGAAAAATTTGAAACAGTGAAAGGAAAAAAAGTTCAATTTTTTTTTGTTGAAGAAACTTACTTAACACTTGTTCTGCAGACAGGCGTCTAGAAGCATCCTTGCACATCATCTTTCTGAGCAGATCTTTAACTTCCGGCGAAACAGACCGGAAGATCCTGGGCGGAAATCTCAAATTCGCCCTCAACACCGCCTCAAACGTCTCAGCCGGAGTGTCTCCGTAAAACGGCGGCGCTCCGGCCAGCATTATGTACAGAATCACCGCCGCACTCCAGACATCAACCTTCTCGTTGTAATCCCGGCCCATCAAGACCTCCGGCGCCACGTAGTACGGCGTCCCCACCACCCCCGTCATCATCCTGTCCTCGTACCCTCCGAACCACTCCGCCGATCCGAAATCGGCGAGCTTCAAGTTCCCCTGCGAATCGAACAGAACATTGTCCGGCTTCACATCCCGGTGGGCAATCCCGGAGCGGTGGCAATGGGCAATCGCGGTCATCAGCTGCCGGAAAATCCCAGCCGCCTCCGGCTCCGACAGAGGCCCGCGGGACACCAGCCGCTCGTAAAGATCCCCGCCGGAGCAGAGCTCGGTGACGACGTGGAGGAAATTGTCGTCCTCGTAGGCGTCGAGGAGACGGAGAATGTTGGGGGCCCCGGAGAGGAGGTGGAGAATCTTGGGCTCCTTCTCTAAGCACTCCCGATCGGTGGTGTCGAGGAGGAGATTCTTCTGAATGGTTTTGCAGGCGTAAGATTCACCGGAGAGTGGAGAAAAGCAGCGGTAGACGGTGCCGAATTTCCCACGGCCGATTTCTTCGCACAGCTGGTACTTGAGCCTGAAACTTTCGCACATGGTTGGGCAGAATTTTTTGGGTTTAGTTTGGGGAAGGGGTTGAGGTTTTATTTATAGAGACGGAGTTCAGGGTATGAGGAATAAGGTATCCATGGGAATATTCGGATGCTAGTAATGGGTTAATTTATGAGATTACATTAAAGTATGAAAGTTGAATACGCTCTCGAATTAACTTAAAAAATGGTAATACTCATATATAGGAGATTTTGTTCGGCCTTCGTCAATTAAGGAGGTTCCCGATGGAATTTTTTGATGAAATTTTTTGAGCCTATTCATCATTAAGTGTAGTTTACATATACCAAAATTTCAAATAAAAATTCAACTGGGAAGACAGTCAAATGATTTTCGAATATGTACTGCGTTGTTTAATTGTGCAGTTATTTACAAAAATTCATTTGACTGCCTTCACGGTTGAATTTTTAGCTGAAATTTGGTATGAGTAAACTAGACTTAATGAATAAGATGCTCAAACAATTTGATCTAAAAAATTCACTGGGAACCCCCCAATTGGGCGACGGCCGAAACCTCCTATATAAGTGGTAAATTGTACTCCCTCCGTCCCAGGGAGAAGTTCCCACTTTCCTTTTTTGGTAGTCCCAACAAAAAGTTCCCATTTCCCTAAATGGAAAGTTATCCTACATCAAAACAGTGTCAAACAGTGCAAAACAGTGCCAAACAGTGTCTAAACAGTGCCAAACAGTGTTGAAACAGTGCCAAACAGTAAAATTTACCCCTCAGTAACTTTATTTCCTAAATATGTGTGAAAGTCAACCCAGGAACTTCTCCCTGGGACGGAGGGAGTACTTTTTAAGCTAGTTCTATGGTTTATTTAACCTTTTAGCCTAGATTAAATTAAACATAAATATGTTCATATTTAAATAAATCTGTCTTACTCCGTATATCATATCAAATTAAAAATTTAAACAGAGTGAGTACTGAGTAGGGTCTAGAAATTTAACCACAATAAATAATACGAGTACAACGAAAGTTAAACTGAATAAGTGAATAACTGATCATCCTCTATTATCTTTGTTTCATATCGCATCTGTTCTAAATTAAGAGCATGTTTGATAATATCAAAATTGGCTGAATTGAATGATCCTGCTGGAATTTTTATAGTTTTGATTGAAGTGGTTGGATTGGCTGATTTATAAAAAAATAACATTTTATTTTTTTATTAATTAAATAAAGAAAAACATATATGAAAAAATGGCTAAAAATCTTGTACAAAAACTTCATCCAATACATTAAACAAAATAACTTCAACCTTATTTTTCTTATTATTACACAATTCAGCACGCAAAATCAAAAGTTACGTGTTTGATGAAAAGTTGGCTAATAAATCTAACAAGTAAAAAAACAGAGTTACCGAAAATTCTCTAAATTTCCCATTTGTCTATTTTGACATTCCAATTAAAAGCTCTTTTTCTATTTCAAAAACAAATTTTATTTTTCAAAGACAATTTAGTAGTTAAATATTAATAAAAGTCCACTTAAAACGCACAATTATCATCGCCGATCGCATTATATTATATACGCATCAACACTACTTCTCAAAATATACTCAAAAACCTTATTTAATTATAATCTAATTAACTGTTTCACTTTTCAATGAAAAGTTTAAACTGAACCATAGTGAAGGAGGCTAACATCTCTCTAGGGTTGCGTCTCGCACCGCATAGGATTTTGTCAGCCTTCAGTTTTGCCGAAGGGTGAGTTTTGGATTGGCTGAATAGGGCGGCGTTTTAGGATTAAGGCAAGATCGTGTGGATTGGCTTATTAGGGCGGTCGTTTGGTTGTTTATTAAAAGCTTTCGAGTGCTTAGCAGGCAGCTTTATTTATGATCGCAGCGGCTTCGTCTGCAGACGGGTGTTCGACGTCGGGCTTCGGGGCAGAGCAGGGGAGAACGAGCTTCAGTGTGTCGGGACGGCGTTGGGGCGAAGCACATAGAATTGGTGGAGGGAGAACGTTGTAGATAGATACAAACAAATGGCGATCGAAGCAGAAGAGGAGGACCTGGATCTTGATGAGTTTGAAGCGGAGGAGAATCCGATCTAGAAGAGCTCACTAGGCTTTCCGGTGGTTGGTCAAGTTTTGACAGATAGGAAATTCCAGTTTCCAGCACTTAAAGATCTGGTGCTCTCGCTATGGCGTTTGATATGATGAGTGTGCTTGAAGGAGGGCCATGGCAATTTGAGCGTAGTCTCCTGATGTTAAAAGAAGTTAAGCCCGATGATATTCCACACAAAATTGTTTTAACTGAGGCTAAGTTTTGGGTCCAAATTCACAATGTTCTATATAGCCTCGTTAATCTAGGTACTGCAAGGCGGGTGGGTAATTTTATTTGGGAATTTATAAAATATGATGACAGTCAGAAAAGCGAGAAGTTGGAGTCATATATGAGGGTTAAGGTTTTAATGAAGGTCGATAAATCTCTGAAAAAGGGGACTAATCTGAAAAAAGAAGGATTTTTTTTGGGTATATTTCAAATATGAGAGATTACCCAATTTCTGGTTCATATGTGGATTTATCGGACATTCAGATAAGTTTTGTCCTCTAAATTATGAAGAAGATTTAGTGTTAGGAAAAAGATTTGGAGTCCATCTTAGGGCAGGAAGTGTGGTGAAGACCAGCCCTACAGGAGGTGGTAAGTGGCTCCTAGAGGGTTCATCGAGCCCTGGGAGGAAGCGTGGAAACACAGGGTTTCACAGGTCGGAGGAAAAAACGGGGGAAGGTGAGAAAGAGGTAATGTCAGATTCAGCTTAGAGCTTTACCAAAGGGCAGGGAAACAAAGGAAGAATCTTCGGGGGAGCAGAAGCGAAGGAGAATCTAGGAAACACAGGAAGGAATCAAGCAGTGGGGAGAGGACATGGCTTTGGATGGGACAAAAAACGGGGAGGGAACGGGCTTTGCTCTTTGGGCCCGCCGAAGCTGGTGCAATCTGGAGGGAGGCAGCAAGTTCGAGTGTTCGTGCGGCTCTCCAGACTCGGATAGAGAATTTACTTTATCTGTTTTGTTGTTTATTTTAGTGAGTTGTTTTTCTGTTATGCACTCTTTTTTATTTTTGCTATTTCTGTTTGTAAAACGTTGGGTTTGGATGTGGGTGATGAGAGGATTGCGATAACCGTCTTTGGCTCTTTTGTACCCATTAATGGATCAGCGAATTATATTGCTTCGTTGGAGGTGATTAATTCCGAGTCTAGTTCGTGGGACGACGGTTGTCATGAATCTTTTTGTCGGATTACCCATAATCTCAATTATGTGTTATCAATTTAAGCCTATTTCTTCCCAAAAAATGAAAACTTTAAACTGAGGTAGAGATAGTACTTCGCATCAAATTATTCATTTATTAATACTAAAATTATTTTATATCGTATTAGGTACTCCCTAATACCATTCTTATTTAATTTGTATCATTCAAATTTAATACTAAAGTCACATCATTTTGCAACAATTTGATTTTCATATTTTTAGCATATAATTGTAGTCATTAATATATCTAATTGGCATGCACTGAAAATTTATAAAACTTATATTTCGAAAGCTTACAATGAATCAAATTCATAAAAAATTCATAATATGATTATTTTGGACATTAATAGTTAAAATTAATAGAAGTAGAATAATATCTAAATTGTGAAAATAAATTCTTGGAAATAATGAATAATGGAGAGAGTATATATGCGGATGGAATTGAAATATAGTCGAAGAGTGAGAAATTTGAATAGAGTGGGATTTATTTACTTTAATGGGAAGCCACCGTCCAAAATCGCCAAATTTAGAAAGTTAATTAACCTTTTGAGCGGAAATATATATCATGCACACATATACGAGACCGTTTGGAACACTTTTTTTGATTTATGAGGCTTATTAACCAACTTTTTCATCAAACACGTAACTTTTTGTTTTCGCGCGCTGAATTGTGTAGTAAGCAGAAAAAGTAAGGTTGAAGTTACTTTTGTGGCTGTATTGGCTAAAGTTACTGTAATGTACATTTGTGTTTTTAAAACCGCCACTTACCCGATGCAGCAAATTGGTGTTTTTCCACTAGTATGTTTTCTTTAAAAGTACATTTCATTCGTGAATATTTTTTTGAGTTTTTTTTCAAATTAATGTTAATTAATTAATTAATTACGAAAATAATGTTGGAAAAAAAGTATTTACCAATATACTGCTGGGCCTTAACCACAGTCAGGGATAAGTCGCCCAACCGTTGGGCGATTTATAAGTCGCCAAACCGTTTTGGCGACTTATAAGTCGCCCAACCGTTGGGCGACTTACCCCTGAAATAAGGTTGAAGGCGAGCAGCTACTGCCAGCCACGCACGATCGTGCCCAGCCTGGGACGCACGATCGTGCCTAGGTCCGAAAACAGCATTTCGGCAGATTTTTCGTCCCAATTCAACCCGGACTCATCTGTTTGCTATAAATAAGGTCTCTCTTCTCCTGTTTAAGTGTTACGAGCCAGATACAACACATTATAAAACACATTATAAAACATACAACACACGTGTTCTCAATCACATACATAACACCTCCTCTCATCAACATAAAAAACACCTTGAAAATACCCTTTACAAATCAAATACAAAATCTTACATTCATAACCGGTATAACACAGTACAATTATCCAATATTCATAACAAGTAATCATCTAATATTCAGACTCGAACACATCAAGACAACATACAAGACTTTACAAGAGAAAATACGTCAAATGTTGTAAATTGTTCCTACAACATCTACTGCATAAGAAAAACTACAATACAAAAGACAGACTATAAGTTCCCATCGTCAGCTTCGTCATGGAGATGTTGCTGCTCATGTCTACGCCTACGCCGTTGTCGTGGTTGAAGAACCACTCTCTCATGCTGCGTCTGGGATGATGAAGCCGCTGCTGCACTAGACGTGGATGGCATCTCCTGAGATGGGGGCATGTGTATAAGATGGCCGTAGTCGACTCGCCCCAACACATCTGAACACAAGGACGCAATGCCTGTGAGAGCCTGTCCATACAAGTCCACATCAGGACTATCAGTCACTGTGACAGTAGCCCGCTGATGTATGCGCTGCAAAGCTCGTGTCTGAAATATGAAACACAATTACATTTACATTGAAATATATACAAATATTACATAAATAAAATGACTTACTTTAGTAATTAGTAATATACTCACCGTAAGATGCAAAGCTAAGGAACTAGGCTGATAATGATGAGTAGGGAGTCTGAACGAAGGAGACACAAACGAACGAGTGATGCTGTAATACCATCCCATGTAGTCTCCTGAAACAGATGGCACATATGTCGGTGTCCCGGCCACAACTAGCTCAACTCTCCTTTCCCACATAGTCACATATCGGACATGTGTGAGTGCCCAATCCTCTGTATGCTTCCCACGCCTATCCAGCCTATGCAGCTCAACATAAGTATCGATAGGCCCTGGAACCACCTGCTCAAACCCAAACTGTCGCAAGACTCTATCAGGCAAATGAAGCTCAACAATGTCAAAACATATCAACGGCACACGTGCTCGCCATATGTGAGTATGCTCTCGTCCAGCTGGGGGCAACTCTGCTAACATCTCAGGTGTAAACGGCATCCATGTAATCTGTTTCATAAAGATACAAAATTAGGAGATTTTCTTTACATTTTATAGTTAATGTTATACTACCCACACCATACCTGGTCCTCAGACATCCGATCAAATGCATCCCTGTACACACCGAGCCCAGTAGCGGATGACATGCGAGATAGACCAGCATATAGCCATCTAACCATTCATGTAACAGTATCATTAATATGGATATTATTAATGTATTTACACAGAACATACACTGACATTAATACAAACGATTGAAAACATACTGACGGCCTAGAGGGTCCTCGCCCCGTACATGATGAGGTCCTAGAATACGTGGAGGCTCATCAGGCAGTGGCTGTCCATCAATGCCATGATATCCGACTATAATGGGACGGCCAATGTGGATATACTCCCATGACCAAATCTGGAGGAGTAGCAAAACCCCCCCAAGCTCTGTGCTCCCTCTCTGGCAGCCGCGACAAAGCTGTGTGTACAGGTAAGCCAGGGTGGCACTACCCCAGCTGAACTGTGCTGCTACATCAAACCTCTCTAGCAAAGGCAAGTGCAACACCTGAACCTCATTTCCGCTCTTGTCAGCGAAAATGGAGGCTCCCATCATCATCATCAATATATAAGCCCGAGCGTGCTGCTGGATCATCACCTCATCAGCGTCGGGAGGAAGCACCTGGAAGTGCTCCCTCAACCATGGCATCCTCAGAGATGACCCCTGAAGGTCAGTCCTAAGAACGGGGCGGATACCTAACAACCGCTCACACTCATCCACCCACTGTCGACAAGCTGTGCCTGTAACAGCTCTCCCATGAACCTCTAACCTGGTAAGTACAGCAACATCTCCCAATGTCACTGTTACCTCACCAACTGGGAGGTGAAATGAGTGTGTCTCCTGCCTCCAACGCTCAAGTAGAGCAGTGAGAAGCGCTCTATCTAGAGGCACAGTAGCCACTAATCTGTGAAGAGTATAAAAACCTGCAGCACCAACATACGCTAGTACCCTGTCGTCGACGTGCAAATGCGACAAACCCCGCAGGTGCTCGCGGCACCTATCCACCGTTGTGCAAATACCTACCATCTTCTTGTATAACCATGTCCAGTACAGGAGCCTTTGAGGAGTTCCCTGCATTCCCCCCTGCATTGAGATCATGCGTAGATATGACAGCATTTGATGTTGATTGAGTACCATAAGCGCCACATGATTCCTCAATGTATATCTCAAGCGTCGACATATCCTCCATCTGAGTTATGCCCCACATATTTGTTATAGCTAGCTCATCAATGAGGGGCATAAGCATGAACTTTCCCCCGTTCATGGGAAATTTCATTTTCAACCGCAAAGAACGGCTAGGATGAATCATTGTGGCTGCATGTATTTTTTGAAGGATCTCCAGCATGCATGCGCCACGAGAAACCATGACAAAGCTGGTTCTACCACCTTCATGGCATATTTGCCCAGCATCCTCATAATAGTTCCCTCCCCAATGACATATGATTGGGAAGCTTGAGAAATCCATATTCTAATAACAATTCGTTGTCCAACATTCATGAGTAGGCATCAATATACACACTTTATACACATTCAAATTTTCAATAGAAATAACTACCAAAATTGAAACATATCCAAAAGTCAAAATTCACAAACAATTCACATTTCAATATGAAACTACCAAAATTTTGATATCTACATTCACATCTACCTTTCAATACCCAAATTTAGCAACATTCAAGTCTACCAAAATGCCCAAATGTCAACATACACATTAAAATTTACAATCAATTTAAAATCAAATTTTAACATTTCATACATATCCACATTTCACAACAACTTAATTCACAATCAATTCATAATCCAAAAAATCGAAAATTTTAAGATTCAAAACCCTAAGTTAAAAATGAGATGAAATGGAGTTTGATTTACCTACAAGAAAGAAGAAGAAAGAGTGTTGCAGAAGAAGATGAAGGTTTGCCGGAGTGTGGAGGCCGGAGATGGAGCTTCGCCGGAGTTGGAAATGAGCTCGGCGGTCTTCGTCGGTCGTGTTCGTCGTTCGCTGGGCGTTGGGGGGATTTGGGGATAGTTTACGCAGTGTTCTATTTTTGGGGCGAGACCGGATTTTTACTTAAGGGTAAGTCGCCCAACCGTTGGGCGACTTATAAGTCGCCAAACGGTTTGGCGACTTATAAGTCGCCCAACCGTTGGGCGACTTACCCCGACCATGGTTAATCCAGCAGTATTTTGATAAATACTTTTAACCAGACCCTATTTTCGTAATTAATTAATTAATTAACATTAATACGGAAAAAATCTCTATTTTTTTATATACGACAGTGTATGAACATCCGGTAAAGTATATAGTGAAGCCGTGAAGTAAGAATTCGCCTGATGCTGTTGCCAATTTCAAAATTTGACTTAATTTTACTTTTATGATAAGGTAAACAAAGTTTATAGTATAAATTGTACAATTAAAAAAGTAATTGTAAAAATATTACTCCGTAATTAATGATCTTGGCAAAGTCAGCAAAAAAACTGAAATTGAGTGGGAACCTTATTTTTTGTGTCCATGTTCTTTTTTACTATTTTCACTATATAAAATTAATAGGGAAAATGGAAACTAATAATCCAACCTTTTAGCGGTCTTCTTTCAATAATCCCACCTTTTGATTATTCATGAATAATCCAACCTTTGCACCTCATCTTCATTCATTGGTCCCTAGTCGGTTAATGATCTACTATTCCAAGTTATTTTCTTATCTTTGCAAAATATTATCTTTGTGAAAGATGAGATTTATGGTATAATGATTTGCAAAGATAAGAAAATAGCTTGGAATAGCAGGTCATCAACCTGTCAGGGACCAGTGAATGAAGATGAGGTGCAAAGGTTGGATTATTCATGAATAACCAAAAGGTTGGATTATTGTAAGAAGACCGTTAAAAGGTTGGATTATTAGTTTCCATTTTCCCAAATTAATAAGAATATGAATCATCTTACATTGTTAATTTTATCTGAAAAGATCGATATAGTAACTAATCGAAACTGGATTATTATAAAGTATTACTATTGATTGATGAAATGTTCGGATGTAATGTAATTTTATACTCCATAATTACACATTTTACACTCAGGTGGAGTATAATTCAAACACATTTTACATAAGTAATCCTCAATCAACTCCATAATTAAATGGTAATCTTCAATATAAAGTGCTTCATATAAGTACAAAGTAAATCAAATCGGACATATCTATATGCTTTCTACGACCTATGTTAAACTTTTTTAAAGTAATGTTTCTTCTTTAATTCCTAATATGTTCGAGACCGCTGTTTGCTTGATTGAGACTAGCTAGTATTTTACATTTGAGATTTCTAAGTTTTTGTACTATTATATTATTATTATTATACTATAAAGTTGACATGTGCAAAAGTCTAAATTCGTAATTGTATAAGTAACATAAATGATTAAATGTCTTAGTTTATTATAGGAGTCACAATTGCACAAACAATTAGTTGTTGATCAAGAGCTAGTCGAGACAGAGAAAATTATTAAGAATAAATTGAAAATGTTCATTAATAGGGAGTATAAATTTGTAAATAAACTATTTTACTCCTAACGAATCAGCTAAATAATCTCCCTTCCTCAAGACTATTTTTGAAGATTTTATCGATCTAAAAAACTGAAAGGTAGGTTAATAATTGATACATATATTATGATTTAGACTCCATATTAATAATGAACATACAGAGTATTTTTCAAGCCTCCTATCGATTTGACAGTTATAAAATAGTTTTCAAAGTTTAATAGTTGATAATGTTCTAGCTTAACTTGTTGAATTATAAAAAAAATTAAAAATATATTTTATTAATAATATAATGAAAACATTATATGAAAAAACAGTTAAATGGATTATCTATAGTAAATTCAGCCAAAAAATGAACTTTAATAAATTCAGTCAGAAAAATAAATTCAACAAATTCAGTCATAAAAGTAACTTGAACAGCGATTTTAGAGCCTCACTTTACTTGGTTTATTTCACCACCTAAGTGTATTTCGAACGTACTGAAAAGTGTCCAGCACGTGCAAAGATCAGTGAACCGAGTTGCTCATGTTTTGGCTAGGAAAGCGGTTTCAGAGCCCGACTTTACTTGGTTTATTTCACCACCTGAGTGTATCTTGAACTTACTGAAAAGTGATTATTAATGAATATGTTATTTGATTTAAAAAAAAGTAACTTAAATTTTAGTTATTTTGATTATTATACTCCCTCCGTTCCATTTAAAGGTTCACGTACACTATTCTCCGGTCAACGCGCATTGTTCTTAATCTTTTACTTTATATATCGAAAGTTTATGAAATTTAAATTATTTTTTGCAGGTTTTGTAGCGGTTTTAATGTAGTTTCTAAATATTTAAATTTTATTTTTACTAAAAAAATTCTATTAATGACAGAGATCAGTTAAATTTTATTTAAATCGTGTGATAAGTCAAAAACAAGACTCAACAAACGACTCACACATACCTTCCATCTTTTATAACTTTAACAACTTTTTGAATTGATTTTCTAACACATTATGCAACTTTCTTTTGAAGTCAATATATGATTCTTATCATTTTATCTCCTTTTGGTAAATATAAACAACATTATTTTTATTTAATTATGTTCTCTTTAAATTCAATAACATTACAAGAGAGTAAAGGAAAATTCAATGAAATTATAGGAGAGAAAGAGTGAATCGTGATTTTAAAAGTCATTTTCCCAGAAAAACATAATCCCTAAGTTTAGTCATTTTCCCACAAAAATTCAACTTTTTTGTACTGTCCTATTTTATGGGTTGTTTGTTTGTCCTTTCGTTTAATTTAGAAGGCCGACTTCAGTTACGGTTGGGTGATGAGGTGTCTCGACAAGACTTGAAGAAAACGAAAGAGAAACAACTATTGGACCATAGAGTATGCCATAACGTACTATTTCGGCCCTACCATTAACGATAGTAGTTACTCCGTACTACCTCCGTAACGTATATCTTCCCACTTTTCTTTTTTGGACGTAACACTAATATCTCTCATTTCTAAATCTTCACATCATACTCTCAATAATTTTAAAAATAATACACTATTACACCTACTTTTTTTAGATTTATCCTTCATTTCATCACATTATTTCACTATCTTCCCATCATACCCCTAATAATACATATCTCCTTTCACTATTCTTAATCTACCTACTTTTCAAATGGGAACATCCCAATGTTACGGAGGTAGTATAATGTTTGACTCTAGATTCTTTTCGGTTCCACCCCTCTCACCTTTTTGGTAATACTCCACTGTCTCGCTATGATTGTCTCATTTTACCATTTCGGTCCGTCCCACTAAGATTGTCACATACCTTATTTGGTAAAATTTATGTCGTTCTAAATTATTCTCACTTTATTCTTACTTTATCAATTCAATATCAACCACATAAACTCACTTTTATTAATAATCGTGTCACCTTCTCTTGTCCCAAACTTAGGGGGACAGAGGTAGTACCAAAATATCAAAATCTGTTGAATCGGCTCATTTTGTTGAAATTTATAAAATTTTGACTGAAATGACTGAATTGTCAGATTCTGTTGATTTATAAAAAAAAAATATATTGCAAATATACTTTATTAATAAAACAAAGAAAAATTATATGTAAAAATAGTTAAAATTATCATCTATAATAACTTTAACCAATACAACCATAAAAGTAATTTCAACCTTAAATTTTCGTATTATTACACAATTCAGCGTACAAAATCAAATGTTAAGTGCTTGATGAGCCTTATAAGCAGAAAAACATAGTCACCAAAGGAATATAAGAAGGTTGTGTCGCTATTTTTGGGAAGAATGTTTTATATACTAGTACTAAATAATCATAATTCAAGCTAGACACAAAAAGACAAAAATTCCCTTTTCAACCGCGTGCCCTCGAATCAGAATCAGGGTCTATTACCTACGAAAAGCAATGTCACTTGCTGATCATATAATGAGTTTAACTGCGCTAATGACAGATGTAATAGACCTTTCATCACTCAATCTAGACTCTAGAGTTCTGCTGGTAGAAATAAAAAAAAAAATTAAGATCGAATCGGAAAATAGAAAACAAGAGGAAAATATAAAAATAATTAAAGTAAATCCAAACTTCAAACAACATCTTCCAAACTATAACCATTATGAGCAATATTGCATCTTCTTTCTCTCCTTTGTCCTTATTTATAACATTCTCTGCTGTTGAGCAATCAATACTGTAGAAGAAGTCATCGTGTAGTCAAGTGCCGCACTGGTTAACCAATGACTCAATGACTTCTTCTTGCCGTGTTAAACAATCGAAGACACACTCCTCCAAAGCGAGAAGCCACGAACCACCGGTACTACAAGCCTTGCCCGGCTGAAAAGCCACTGCCGCGCAGAGAAGGTTTATTGATATGATCTAAAACAGATCCAAAGTCTTATGATCTAAAACCGTGCAACAGGGCTGTTCCGCTAGCCGGAAAAACTCCCCTTAGAAGAATAGGGAGAGACTGCTCGATAACCCTAGAAAGGTTTTTGGTAGTCGTCTCTATTAAAATCTGTGAATTTAGGTGATAACCCTAGAAAGGTTTTTGGTAGTCGTCTCTATTAAAATCTGTGAATTTAGGTTATGGATAGAGTAGGAATGAATTGAGAATAATTTATGACGAAATAATAAACTTTATTAGATTTGGTATGGAACAATGTTAGTAAAACTGATCATAAAAATGAAATAATTTTAACCGGAGAGATAAACTAATACTCCCTCTGTCCCTGAATTTACTTCCAATTGCGGGTTACGAAGTTTGACCAACGACAAAGTTAAATGATCTTTGTGAAAACTCAGATTATTTTTTGTAAATAAAACTTATATATTCAGAAACTACATTAAAACCGCTGCAAAGCCTGCAAAAAAATTCAATTTTCATAAATTTTGATATATAAAGTTAGAGTTTAAGAGTGATTTAGATTGACTCTCGAAAAACAAAATGGAAGTATTGGCTGCATTTGTTTATCGGCGGATCCGCCAAAAAAACGGAGGGTTGACTATTTCAGCGTTTTGGACGGTCAAAACCGCTGATTGTTTTTCGTTTGGTAAACGGAGGCTTCCCATAGCGTGTTGGATGAAACCGCCGAAAACCAAAACGCTGGGAATCGGAGCGTTTAGGTTTCGGCGGTTTGAAATAATTTTGATTTCACGCCATTGCCCTCTCACAGTCTCACCGACTTATCTTCCAGTTTTTTATTTTTCGTTTCAGCTGCGTGAAGCATCATTCATGGCTTCCTCTCCTCTGATTTCTCTCTTCAGTAACACGATTTCCCTCGTATGTGTTAATCCTCTCCTCTAGACCAGTCCATTTGGGTCATGCTTTGGTTTGTATGGGTATAGTATTACCGCATTACTTGACAGAAGTGTTGTTTGGTAGAGAAGCCTCTGAAAATTATCTTAAACACTTATTGCAGACAATTATTTGTATGGATTAAACACTTTCCTTGAACACTGATTTTCAATCCCTTTTTGTTTTTAAATAATTTATCTTTTTTGTATGATTGGCTGAGTTTTAACCAGCTTTGAACATGTTAGTGCGGTTATATGATTGCCTACTTGAACTGTGTAGTATGATGCTTGACTGAGCCATTCAAAATGCCTATAGAATTGATATAAAATTAAAATGTACAATTTTTTTTAAATTAAAGGAATGAAAACACATTCTTCCTGGAATATAGCTTTGGTACACAGGGAAGTGTATAGTGTGTTGGATAGGAAGCTACGAATAAAGCAGAGGGAAGCAGACTGATAGAGCTATATGAAGTAGCAAAGATCTTTTTTAAAACCTAAGAACATGATTTAACCAATTTGTTTATCTAAATTCTAAACTGTTTGTAGAAGAAGTGATAAGCGATGGGGTTTTGATTTACCTAATAAGGATAATTTCAAACTATGTTCTTTGTGTAGTCAATGTGTTTGTAACTAATCTTTCTGTTTGTAATGTTATAGGACCTCAAAAAACAGTCTAAAAACAAAGTGTACACCTTTTTTAAAGTTGGATTTTTTTTAAAGGATAACCACATTCACTCTGAACCTGCAAGCATTACTTTGGACATTCAAGATTTTTTTTCTTAACATAATGGTTTTTTTCTTAACATAATGGATGGTAGCAATTTCAGGTCTTTCAGTTAGACGTTCAGTTTTACATTTGTATGCTTTTTCTGTTCTGATGATTCAGTATCCTACACCTATTTAAAAGGTCCATTTTTGTCTTTTTACGTACTACCCGCTATAAACAAACAGTTAAGTTACCAAACATCTTTTTGCAACCCGCCAAACTAACCCGCTGGTCAAATCCGCTAATTCAATCCGCTATTTACAACCCGCTAACCGAATCTGCTAACCGCTAAACGCTGACCGCTAAGTGCCAAACATCCCCATTTTGAGGGACAGAGCGAGTAAGCAAATTGATTTGTTTCGTGTCCATATGTTGGAGGCCGGTTGCCCACTTTTGATCGAGTGGTCGGTTGTCGGCAGGGATTAGGGACTTGGAATTATACACAATAAATTACTTTGAGATAGTGATATTTAATGTTTTAGATTTAAGAATAAATTACTTCTATTGGATTTTGAGATATTGATTGTTAATTCTTTAGATTTGGGACTTACTATACCGTAACCTGGTGTCCTGGAGTGGCTATTTGCAGTTCCATTACTCGATTAGTCACGGTACCACCTGATTAGTTAGAGACTCAGAGCTACCTTAATCAATTAGTTACAATTATTCGTTTCGATCAGTGTTTCTTGACTTGATCGGTTACAATTCTTTGCATCCAATCTATTGTTTTATATAGTAAAACACAGTTATGAATCGCTGACGTATCAATCTATTATTGGACAACTAGAAGTGTTTAATATCATTATTTTAAGAACATTTAATTAATTTCAATTAATAAATATTTTAGGCTATTAGCTCGGCATCTATATGAGGCTGATTGTAGAAACACGTACAAATAGGACTCTTATTTAATTGGATATAGATATTCTTTTTGGTAAAGGAACAGGACATATATATACGCTGAGTACAACCAGGAGATTAATATCATTGATACATCATGTGTTTGATAAAATAATTCAGTCTGATAGGACTTTAATTTGGATCGGAGATCCATTTTAGGAAACTAATTTCAAATACATTTAGGTCCCTTTTGGTAACATTGAAACGAATTAATTCGACGATGTTTTCTTTTGGACTGAAATTTGTTGGTCTGGTCTGGTCTGGTCTGTTTGAGACTGGTCGGGTCTGGTCTGGTAAACGTCTGGTCTTTGTGTATTTTATAACTACGGAAGTCTGGTCTGGTCTGGTCTGTTTAAGTCTGGTCTGGTTTGGGACTGAAAACAGTCCAAAGGAAAACATCCTAAATCTGCTGAAATTTATGAAATACCGAATGAAATGGTTGAATCTTGTGAATTATTTTGTCAATAAAATTAAGAAAACATTAAATTAAAAATAGCTAAAAACCATAATCTACGGTAAAGTCGACTAATTCGGTCAGAAAAGTAATATCAACTTTACTTGTTTTGATTGTTACACAATTCAACACGTGAGTCAAAAGTCATATGTATTTGGTAAAAAAGTTGACTGATAAGAACAAAAATAGAGATTATCAAACGGGTTCTTAATATCATCCCACTACAAAATAAATACAATCGATGTAAATTAACTAATAAAAAAATTGCTAATAAAGTTAAAACGCCCCCCAAATTAAAATTTTACACCAAAAAAAACTATTCATAAATTTTGAATGAAAATATACAAAGTATTTCAATTTTAATTCAAGAAAATGTGAGTCTAATTGGCAGAGGTATTATATCATCAATTTCCATATAATTTTTAAGTATATAGATGTTTATTAAAGTTTTTAATCTGAAATTAACAAAAACAAAACCAATAAATTCATAACCCCGTTTCATTAATGTCTGAAATCTAATACTAACTTTATTAATATAGTTGTTAAATTTAAATGATTTATCCACATATATTTTTAAATAAATTGTCTAATAAACATTCTCTAATAAAGTTAAAACTCATATTCCTATATATTTTTATCCGTATAATTACGCAAGTAGGTTTCCTAACTTTGATAAGTGTTTATTAAAGTTAATATATTTATTTGTATAATTGTATAGTAATTTAGACTGCCTACTAAATGTTATTCAAAACCTTTAATTAACTTTAAAAATATTTAAATAAAACGTCATACATATACAATTTATTAATGTCGCTTTATAAATGAGGGTGAAAATCGGCCTTAAAATATATACACCGATTTTGTTCAATATTAAAATTGTTAATTAAGAGTTTTGAGTAGAAATGTGTTGAACGTTTTGTTCAATGGAGGAGAATGATGCAATACAACAACAAATATTGGGATATAGGAGAAGTCTTTCAAAATGTATAATTTTTATTTTAAAGAAATTTATAATATTTTCATTCTCCTCCAATTTTATTTGCATAGTATGACCCTTTTCAAGTAATGTGTTCATTAACAGAAAATAATAATAACAATATTAATAAGAATAAGTCTAAAATCAAAATAATAATAAATCATACGGAGTATATAAATTAATTTTTGAAAATCATATTTCTAAACAAAATATTAGTAAAGATATTCATTTTTAACGTAGCATTACAAATTCTATTTACAAGGTATGTAAATAATTTATAGTCTCAATCTATTGATAAATTGTCACTTTAATTTGTATTAACATGATATTATACTGGGGCATGTCCCCGGGTGTTACACTAGTCATTTACAAATACACGGTTTTATAGTGATCACCACTGACCACCGCATTCGAACACCATCGCCGAATGTCGCCGCCAAACTATGACCACCGCCATGCGCTGGCAATCACCATCATTGCCACGTAATGGCTCTCCTCTCTCCACCATTTTTCAGTTTTTATTTTGCATTTTTAATTTAATGAAGCAAAAATATATTTAAGCATTAATAATTTTATATTTGTTCTTAAAATCATATATTTGTATTACAAATTAAATATAATACTCATTATTTTGCATAAAATATAAACGCATACTCATCAAATTCTATTTTATCTTTTTTTCTTATCAATATTTTATTTATATTCATTTTTGTTTTATTGTAATAGAGATTTCAAAGTAGCTTGAGTAATGCTACATTGGATATTAATACAAAGTATATGATTTTTTTTAAATCAGTGAAGTTTTATAAATGATATCTACTATCATCTGAATGGATGAGATGTTAAATTATCATAGAAGAAATATGATGAAGTTTATATTTACTTTTATTTGAATAAATAAAAGTTTCATAATTTAGTATATGTCTCTTTCGTTCAAGTTATAAGACATACTATTTATAAAATTGGCTAAAGTAAAATATTTATCATATACTTTGTATTAACATTTAATGTAGTATTATAAAAACACTTTGGCATCTCTATTACAATGAAAAAGAAAGTAAATGTAAATAAAATATTGATAAGGAATAAAAGAAAAAAGAGAATTCAATGAGTATGTGTTCAAATATCCCTATTAAACTTAATGAAAGTATTGAATATTAAATTAAATTTATAGTACAAATAAGATTAATCTAAAATATAATATTATTAATGTTTATAGATATTTTTGCGTCATTATATTTAAAATTTAAAAAATATTAACGGAAAATTTAACATCATTAGTTCCCTTTTTGTGAAACAGTTAACTAGTTTGTGTTATTATTTTCAATGGGAATTATTTTTATTAAATAAGCAAAAAGTAGATTTTTTTAAGAAACCTTACTATTGTACGGAGTATTAATTTAAATCACGTTCAGCCAGAGATAATATATCTTCTTGTAGATTAGTTACAAATATTTGTTCAGTTCCATTATTAGGAAACGTTCTAGCTATCATAAGCACAACTGCATTGCCATTCCTCTTTGCATGAGAAAATTTAAGCTTTACAAATTTAGCCAAAATAAAACATCTCAAAAAATTACAAAAAATCTTTTCAATTTGTGAGCAGTTAGACAAATCGTGTTTTATCTACGAAAATGTTATTCACACACAAAAGAAAAAACTTGTCATAGACATAGACTGATAGACATGTGTACGTAGCATAAGATAATATGTATAAAAATTGTATATTATTTTTTTAGGGAAAATGGAAACTAATAATCCAACCTTTTAACGGTCTTCTTACAATAGTCCCACCTTTTGATTATTCATAAATAATCCAACATTTGCACCTCATCTTCAATCACTGGTCCCTGACCGGTTGATGACCTACCATTCCAAGTTATTTTCTTATCTTTGCAAACCATTATACCATAAATCTCACCTTTCACAAAGATAATATTTTGCAAAGATAAGAAAATAACTTGGAATAACAGGTCATCAACCGGTCAGGGACCAGTGAATGAAGATGAGGTGCAAAGGTTGGATTATTCATAAATAATCAAAAGGTGGGACTATTGTAAGAAGACCGCTAAAAGGTTGGATTATTAGTTTCCATTTTCCCATTTTTTATGGAGACTAAAGTCTAAAGAAAGCCTTATGTAATTATGCATTCGTGGCGTCGAGCACATGGATGCATCATGATGTTGGAACTAAGGAGCTATGGGAGCGGTTGCAAACTTGCATTGCTGTCTTTGACTTTCTAGCTGTGTTTTGTCTATTCGTTCCTTATTTGTTTGGAGGACAGGAGGAATATCCATTGTTCTCTTTAAATTTGGAAAGTCAAAAAAGAAACCTTCTTAAATTCCACGTTTTTCTTTTTCCACTTTGACTCCAATTGCATCCATTCCAATCTTTATAAATGTTCTCTCCATATTGTTTAGTTACATAACATAAAAGTTGTTACAATATATTATACTACCTCCGTCCCGCAATTAACTTGAGCTACACACATATTTAGGAAATAAATTTGACTTTATTGTGGAGTGCACTGTTTTGCATTGTTTAAACACTGTTTGGACACTGTTTAGCACTGTTGGACACTGTTTTGATGTAGAGAATTTGTCAAATAAGGAAAGTTTTGAAGTGTGAAGTTAATTTTGGGATAACCCAAAAAGGAAAGTGAGAAGTTGTTTACGGGACGGATGGAGTATATAGTTTCTATGTTAGCTTAATTAGTACAATGAACGAGGGGCAGGTACATACATGAGGGAGTAAATTTTAATATCCCAATCTATACTCTCGTTGAGCAAAAATGTATTTTGAATGAGTATAATGAATACACTTATTTTAAGCGAAAGTTGTCAGATTTTTGGAGTAATTCAAACCCTTTAGAGCATCTATAATGCAACACACATGTCAAAAAAGTCATAACAGATAAATAGAATATCGTTCATATTTTTTCACGGTGCAATACACATTGAGTTGTTTTTTTGTTCATAGTATCAAACACACCGTCTAGATCTAGACATTCTACTTAACATTGTAAATAAAAAATAACTAAAATTTATTACACCGTGGAAATGAAGAGACAAACTTCCTATTACTTCATTCTTTTATGTTTGTATTTCTCCTACCACATGTGTATCGTTCACACATTTACATTGGAGATACAAATGTGTAGTAATAAATGAACTAGTAAACATTTATATTTATATAAATTTTACATTGCGGCGAAAGGGTCAGGTTTTTGCAGTAGTTTTTGAGTTGTTGATTACGTAGTATTTTTTTAATTTGTATAAATTTTTGTTTTTAGTAGTATAGAAAACTGACATTGAAGTATTTTTAGTATATCATTTAGAGTGATTGGTTGCCGTTAATTAAACAAACTAGTTTTTATTGGGCGATGGGTTAATGCCCAATGTGACTATTGAACCTTCATATATCTTTTTTTTGAATTAGTGAACCCTCTCCAAAGTTTGGTTCATTGTTAAACCCAAATTCCATTCCAAGGATAAACTTGTGGAAAAGTTTTATGGATATATATAGAAGTATGTTTAAAACTTGAAATTGCAGTTCATAGTTAAAGTTGTGGTGAGGTCTCTTGGCCGACAAGCTACTTGTCAAGTCATTTAGGTATCTTTGGATCAGGATGCTTCTTATTTCACCAGTGTCCTGTTTAATTAGCAGATAGCAACCATGGTCCATGCATCAATATGAAACTATCCACTCATCAATGTTTAACTTCATATGGACAATTCTTTTAAGAGAGAATTCCCGATATGGGAGTAAAACATAGAAAGTATGCCAAAATAGGAGTCCTATGAGTTACTTATGTTTTACGCGGAAGTTTTAAAGAAACTGACCATAACACCCTTAATGAAAGCAAGCTGCAGGTTTTATAACACACGTAAGTTTTTAACCATTAGTAAAATAAAAGAAATAGAACACACGCTCCACCACCATATCTCCGGCACCACTTGAAGTTGCTGTTCGAGTGTCATGAGACAACTTAAATGATAAGAAGCTTTTATATTTGATTTTTGTTTCCACTTTATTCCTTCTTTCGAGATATGCTTTCAGCTTTTTTCTCTTTCAATTTTATTTCATCTTTCGTTCCTTGACATTTTATTTATATTTTACAATACATATTGCAATTTTTTACATTTGATTTCAATCAATATTTTTGTCATTTTGAGATTATTTTTTGGTTTGAATATGGAATTGTCAAATCGCTATTTTAAAATAATTTTTACACCACTAAGATAAAAATTATTTTTTTGGGTAAACAAAAATAAATATACTAAGATAAAAAAAAATTACTCCTTTACAAATTTTGGTCTTCAAAATTTTAAAGTTGGCAATTTGTTTGACTCTTTGATGCATATTGTCATAAATTCTTACTAATATTATTGTCTTATTGCCATGTTTAATATGAGCGATAATGCCATTTTTAAGAGTATTATTGCCATCTTTAGGAGTATTATTGCCATTTCTAACACGAGTAGTACGAAGTAATGGTCATCTTTTAGGATATTATTGCCATCCTTGTTATATTGCCATTATACTTATAATAATGGCAATTTCATATTGCTAAATACAAAATATTGCCATTTTCATACAAGTGTCATAAACACATGTCATTTTGAAATAACAGTATTTATCCAATTCACGATTATTTAATCAATGATGTTTTTTAGAAAATAAAGAATTGGATTTAATTAAAAAGTTTGATTTAAAAAATTCCTAACACCAGTTATTCAAGCCTGGCAATTTCGGATCTATGTTTTCCGATTTTAAATAGAAAAAAAATTAAAAAAAAAAAAGAAGAAAATAGAGGAGGAAGAAGGAGGCCAGAGCAGGAGGAAAAGAAGATGGAGATTAAGAGTCAAAACCTGTTATCTATTTGACAATAAAAAATCGACGAACAGAGAAGGTGGTGGAGGAGGCAAAACCATCAAAGTGAGGTGGCGGCGGTGTAGTAGAAATTGGGCAGCGAAGACCAAGATGGTTGAGAGGAGATTTAAATTAGAGAAGATAGACGTAAGGATTAGGAGAATTGGAGAATTGAAGAAAGATAATAAATGGAGAAGGAGGGGGTGGGAGTTGAGATGCGTGACAAAGATGGGAGGAGGGTGAGTGGGATGTGATGCCTGACAGAAAGTAAAAAGAAGAAGAGATGTGTGGAAATAAAAACTAGGAGGAACGAGAGGGGAGAGGGAGGGAGGAAGAAAGAGGAGAGAATTAGAAAAAAGGGGAGGAGATATGCTTGCGTGAGACTGCTACGAATTAGAGAAAGAAAATAAAGCAGTGAGGGGCATTTAAGGAAAAAGGAAAAAAAGAACGAGCTAGCGCTAGACATGAGCTCCTATTTGGGGAAATAAACTTAGCAACTCCTATTATTGAATTTTTAATATGTTTAACTCCCATTAAGGGTAATTTCTTTTCTTTTAACATATATAGACAATTATTTTGTTGAGAAAGTGTTACTTTTCTTGTTTAATTAATACTACGTAAATAGGGGTAAACTTAATTTTACAAAGACTTGAGTATCAACTATTAACTAATTCTTCAAATAAACAAATGTCTTAGTTGTTGTGACGCCTCTAACATAATACAATCTTAGTTACCTCTATTTAAAATTATCTCAGATTTGATTTTATCTATTGTTAATTATTAGAGCTAGGGCTGGACTCGGTTCGGGCCTTGAACCGGCCGGGCCTCGGTTCACCAAAAGGAGGGCCCGGGCCCGAACCGGCAGGTGACCGGTTCCGGGCCAGACCAGGCCGGTTCACCCGTCCCATTTTTTTTTTTTTTTATTTTTGGCTTCTCTTATTTAACCCCCTACCCCTCCCCCTCAACCCCAAACCACCCCAAACCACCTCAAATAGCCCAAAATACCTAATCCAACCCAAAAATTAAAAAAATTTCAAAAAAAAATTAAAAAAAAAAATTATTCCGGCCCGGACCGGGCCCGAACCGGCCGGGCCGGTTCACCAAATAGAGGGCCCGGGCCCGGAACCGGTATCCACCGGGCCGGTTCGACCCGAACCGCCGGTGGACCGGGCCACCGGGCCGGGCCGGTTCACACAGTAACCGGGCCGGGCCGGTTCCGGTTCGGGCCGCCCGGCCCGAGTCCAGCACTAATTAGAGCCCTAGTTATCAGTGGCAGAGCCAGAAAACTATGGTTAAGGGGGTCGGTCCTAGAAAATTTTAAATTGCAGTGGCCAAAGTTTAAAATATCTAACATATTTTCTATAGATTAAACGTATTTATACATAATACGGAGTATATACTTAAGAATTTTTTTCTTGCAGAGGCCGAGCCCCCCTCCAGCCCCTCCCTATCTCCACCCCCGCTAGTTATTATCAATCTTTTAAAAACAGTACTCTTTGTTCTAATTCAACTACTCAAACATAACTTAGTATTACGTCCGTCCCAAATTGATTTGCAAATTTGACTTTTCTTGATCAAACAGTTTCATTTTATTTGCTTAATTAGGTTGTCAATTTTTAATTATATTCTAATTTGAAATTTGCAACTTTGAAGAGAATTTAATGTAATTTCTGAATATGTAAATTTTAATTATTAAAAATTGTGTTAATTATTAATAAGGATGTTTGACTTTTATTATTGGTTGACCAAAAAATGTTGACTTTGCAAAACAATGTTGACTTGACAAGTTATGCACGTATGGCCTGTTTTTATCTACTTAACAACAAGCCTACGCTCAAAATTGAATGAAAACTTAAGTGATATCATTAAATTGGAGATAATATACATAACAGACGAGGACGACACGGCTAATATGTCCTCAATATAAATAGTCCCTTTGAGATAGACTCTCGATCTACTAAGGGTCTGTTTGCAACCGATTCTGCTTTAAAAAAAGTGTTCTTTTTAATGAAATGAAGAGAAATGATTAAATAAAAGCTGATAGTGTTCGAGAAAAAGTGATTTTGAAAAGTAAAAGTTGGTAGTGTTTGGTAAAATAAGTGTTTTTTTAAGCCAAAAGTTAAGAAGTGCTTTTTTTAAAGTATTTGCAAACCAACCCTAAACGTGTTAGAGAGCGGAGACATGAGTCAGGAGGTAAACTGCGGATGTGGCTGGGTTAGGTTTGGCCTCTATGATAGATATGGCAATGACGTTATTTTAATACCTAAACTTTTTAATACCTAAACTTTTTATTAAAAAATATCGTTACACCATCATTAATTAATTCACAGTTCATCACTATTAATCACTCTCTCATGCAATTGCTTTAATCTGATTTTCACCCTCATTTATAAAGCGACATTAATAAATTGTTTATGTATGACGTTTTATTTAAATATTTTTAAAGTTAATTAAAGGTTTTGAATAACATTTAGTAGGCAGTCTAAATTACGATACAATTATACAAATAAATATATTAACTTTAATAAACACTTATCAAAGTTAGGAAACCTACTTGCGTAATTATACGGATAAAAATATATAGGAATATGAGTTTTAACTTTATTAGAGAATATTTATTAGACAATTTATTTAAAAATATATGTGGATAAATCATTTAAATTTAACAACTATATTAATAAAGTTAGTATTAGATTTCAGACATTAATGAAACGGGGTTATGAATTTATTGGTTTTGTTTTTGTTAATTTCAGATTAAAAACTTTAATAAACATCTATATACTTAAAAATTATATGGAAATTGATGATATAATACCTCTGCCAATTAGACTCACATTTTCTTGAATTAAAATTGAAATACTTTGTATATTTTCATTCAAAATTTATGAATAGTTTTTTTTGGTGTAAAATTTTAATTTGGGGGGCGTTTTAACTTTATTAGCAATTTTTTATTAGTTAATTTACATCGATTGTATTTATTTTGTAGTGGGATGATATTAAGAACCCGTTTGATAATCTCTATTTTTATTCTTATCAGTCAACTTTTTTACCAAATACATATGACTTTTGACTCACGTGTTGAATTGTGTAACAATCAAAATAAGTAAAGTTGATATTACTTTTCTGACCGAATTAGTCGACTTTACCGTAGACCGAATTAGTCGACTTTACCGTAGATTATGGTTTTTAGCTATTTTTAATTTAATGTTTTCTTAATTTTATTGACAAAATCCTCCATGTATTCAATATGATGTGTTCTCATAATTCACAAGATTCAACCATTTCATTCAGTATTTCATAAATTTCAGCAGATTTAGGATGTTTTCTTTTGGAATGTTTTCAGTCCCAAACCAGACCAGACCAGACCAGACTTAAACAGACCAGACCAGACTTCCGTAGTTAAAATATACACAAAGACCAGACGTTTACCAGACCAGACCAGTTCAGACCAGACCAGACCAGACCAGACCAGACCAGACCAGACCAGACTAGCAAATTTCAGTCCAAAAGAAAACATCCTAGTCGAATTAATTCGTTTCAATGTTACCAAAAGGGACCTAAATGTATTTGAAATTAGTTTCCTAAAATGGATCTCCGATCCAAATTAAAGTCCTATCAGACTGAATTATTTTATCAAGCACATGGGGTGTGTTTGGCAAATGGTTGTTGGCTGTTAGCTATTAGCTGATTAAATTGGTTGATTGATGACAGCAGATTCTGTTAGCTGTTTTGATTAGCTGGGGTATTAGCAGTTTATATAATAGTGTTTGGTTAAATGACTGCTTATAATCGGCTGATAACTTGTTAAATGACTTTTAAGGACATCAATTATTTATTTATTTTTGTTAATGATATTTATCCTAAAACATGGGGTTAATGATATTTTTGCTTTCTCCTGCTTATTTATTTTTGTTAATGATATTTATCCTAAAAATAGCTAAAATAGTCATCTACAGTAACTTCAGCCAATGCAACCAGAAAAGTAACTTCAATCTTACTTTTTCTATTTATTACACAATTCAGCGCGAGAAAGCAAAAATTACATGTTTGGTTAAAAAGTTGGCTTATAAACCTGATATGCCAAAAAATAGTGTTGGCAAACGGCCTCTACATGTACATTGATTGTGATGGATTAACAATGTAATAGTTTCTTTACCCAATATATCATGACTTCAATTATAAAATGACATAAAAATAACGTGCGATTAATATCAAAGAAACCAATTGTGTAAATTTGATTGGAAGAACCAAACCCAATGAAAAAAATGTGTTGTAATAATAAAAACAAAAAGAATAAGAAAGAAGAAAACAATTGTAGGAGGAAATCGAATTTCATATAGTCGATTTACAATAATGAAAAGTCATACAATAAAAAAATGTTGAACAAATTAAATCAAGACAACAATAAATATACTCCGTATAAAATTTTCAAAACCTTAATTACGCGTTTGAAAACGATGTGTTTCAAACAACAACAAAGAAAATGGCTTCTCCTTCAATGGCCTTTTTGCTTCAACATTTTATGTGTTTGTTCGTCGAACAAAATTTAGAATTGTTTACTTATCGGTGGTCTTCGTCAATAGAAATCATTAAAGACTTAACCAAAAAATCAAAAATACGGAAGACAAAGTAAAACTTTAGGCCGTACGTATCATGAATGTGGACATGTGGTTATCGAAAAGTAATGAATGCTACTTTGAATTTCTAGGAATGTTGAGGCAAAATTCCTCAAATAAAGTGTAAGCAGTTTTTAAATTTTCAAAATATACGGATTAATAGTTAATCCATCCCGTAAACAATTTATCACTTTCTTTTTTGTGCAGTCCCGAAATTAATTTCACACTTCAAAACTTTCCTTATTTGGCAAATTATCTACATCAAAACAGTGTCAAACAATGTCTAACAATGTCCAAACAGTATCAAACAGTATTTAAACAGTGCAAAACCGTGCACTCTACAGTAAAGTCAAATTTATTTTCTTAATCTGTGTGAAGTCGAACTGTGAACTTAATTGTGAGACGGATGGAGTATAATTTTTCCTAAAATAGAAGTAATATGACATAATTTAATATTTAATGATTTCTGAATGGAAAAAAGGCAAATACCGTATGACCGGCATACCATGCGAATGGTATGCCGGTCTAAATACGCAACCATTTTAATTAGTAAAAATCAGCCATCCCTTCCGAATTTAATGGCCGTGACCAATTTTTGAGCACCTCCCTGTCGTGAAAAGTTTTAGCTTCATCATCTGAGCACACTGCTGCCTTCATTCCTATGGAGTTCATTGAGTTCAATCCATATGGTTTCATTAAGTTCAGAATTCTCAATTGAATCAAATCCCTAGGCAATTCAACAATCACTTTCCATTGAATCAACGATACAATGAGTGGCCGGACAACTTGAACATACCAAATTTATTGGAGGTTTGACTGCGGATGAAACCCACACCGTCATCGTCCTCCTTGATGTACGCTGGTAAGGGCATGGCCACCTGACATGGGGATGAGGATCCGAATTTAGGGCTCCTAAACCTGGATTAAGTTTCTGCAGGGTCATCCATGGACATCTTGAAAAGCCAATTTGTTTAAGTTCTCTCATTTTTATTTATCTAAGAAAATTTACACTTTTATTAAAACGATTTACATTTGTATTTATCCCAAGTTACATATTTATTAGTTTGAATTACATTTCAACTTTTCTCAGCAAGTTACACCTTGTTTACACGTGATTTACATTTGTCATGCTACGAGTTACACCACAAAACAATGCGAGTTACACAACAAATAAACCCCTGTTATTCAAACAAAAATGAATTTTTTATTAATGGCCCTTATATTAAAAATAAAATATATACACTATTTATGTAAAATAAATGGTCAATTAGGCTCTTTTTTTCATTGTTCAATTTACAATGAAATCAATATTTTATTTCTTATATACACTGTATTTGACAAGTTACATTTCGAACGAACTTCAGTTACATTGATCAATAAAGTGAGTTACATATCTTACACGCGAGTTACATCATTTATGCTACTAGTACAAAAAAAATTACAGAACACGCAATTGTTTTAAACAATTGTGCAAAGCTACGTCGTTTTGAGAGTGGAGCATGATGCTCACCATGCACTGATATACGTGCTGAAAAAAACAGTTTTAGTTTGAAATTTCAAAATCCATTTACTTTTTTTAGTTATTTCTCAATTGTTTAGAATTTGGCCTTTTGGTCATGCAAATCGTTAAAGATTTTAAAATATATACGGAAGACAAAATGTCCAGCAAAACAATGGACCGTACTTTCTTTTAAAAAAAACAATGGACCGTACGTATCACGTATGGAGTTATCGAAAAGACCAAAGGTAATAACTAATGAATTTCTAGAATTGCTGGGAGAAAATTTGAAAATATGAATAAATAAGTTTTTGAAATGTAAAGTAAAACTGTTATATTCTCCCTGCGTAACATAACAATATTTAATGGCTCCTAGATAAAAACATAACAATTTGTTTTACGTTCAAAAGTTGTTTATTCTTATTTAGAATTATCTCTCAATTATTCACTATTTGTCCTCTCCTCTTCGTCAATAAAAATTATTAAAAACCTAATGAAAAGTCTTAAATAGGGAAGACGAAAAGTCTAGTAAAACAATGGACCGTACGTATCATACGGGGTTAACCTCAAGTACGAGTAATTAATGGTTCTTTAAATCCCTGGAAGACCACGCTTTCTCTAACACAATTTTTCTTCAATTTAAAAAGGTAGAATAGTCAATCCCAAAACCCAACAAATTGATTTGATAGAATGAAGAACGATTAAATTATCTCAAATAAATTTTGAGTGAGGTGATTGATGGATACGTATACGTATATCATAGAGTCAATTCCCTAAATAGGACTAAAAAGTGGCAAAATTGCACAAATAGGATTACATTTTTTAAATTCCCTTAATAGGACTATTTATGTGTGTTTGGACAAATATACCCTTGTAACTTGTGAAATGTTTTAATTAATAATAAAATCATAAAAAAATTAATAAAAATCGAAAAAGTACTAAAAATCGTAAAACAATAATAGAAAATTAATAAAAATATTTTTAAAAAAAAATAAAAAAACATTTTTTTAAAAAAATTAAAAAATAAATTAAAAAAATAATAAAATTAAAAAAAAAAACATTACCACCCCTGCCACCCCCAACACCACAATCTCCCATCTCCGGAGAAAAATATGCCAACATTTTAAATAATGCCATAATGATGGCATATTCAATGAAAATGTTGGCATATTGAAGAGTAATTATGCCATCTTTTTGGCATTTTCAGAAAAATATGACATTTTTTTACCAAAAGTGGAAGAAATTTCACCAATCGAAGGTGGTGGTGCTGGGAGGCGGCGGGAGGCGGTGAGAAAGGTATCCATAATTTTTTTCATTTTTTATGAGTTTTTACTATTTTTTATTATTTTTTTAAAAAAATTAAAAAAATAAAAAAATTAATTTTTTATTTTATAAATGTTTTATAAATTTTTTATAATTTTTTTACGTTTTTTAAATATTTTTTATGTTTTTTGTGATTTTATTATGAATTAAAGCATTTCATTATGAATTAATACTCTTAGGGGTATTTAGGGTATAAAATCAATGTTTAGTCCTATTTAGGGAATTTTAAAAATAGTAGTCCTATTTGTGCTTTTTAGGAACTTTTTAGTCCTATTTAGGACAATTTCCGTATATCATACTCCCTCCGTCCCATAATTATCTTCATTCTTTCCTTTTTGGTCCGTCCCAAATTTATCTCCTCTTTCCCTTTTTAGCAAAGAATTTGTGGTTCACAACTATTCTTACACATTTCTCTCTCCTCTGCACAACTCTCCACCACACATTTCCCACTTTCTTAATCTCCGTGCCCAGTCAAAACCGAAGTTAATTCTGGGACGGAGGGAGTACAACCGACTATACGATGAGCATCGTATAGCCGGCCCAGTAAAGACCCAAGGGAAAAATAACAAAATAACTCAGTGGTATTTTTGTAATTAATGTGAAAATCGCGATTTCTGCTAAATGAGCATTAATGTACTGTTAATAAGCAATAGTCCAAGTTTAATGAGTATTAAGAGTCTAATAATGAGCATCGTGTTATTATAAGAAAACAGATATCACAACTAAAAAATGGCGGCACTTTCGTAATTTCAGTGAAAATCGCGAATTTCGTTAGATGATCATTAATACACTTTTAATGAACATCAGACGTATTCTACTGAGCGTTAAGAGTCGAATAATGAGTACTGTGATATGAACTTCATATATTGTAATTCACTTTCTTTTCTTATTTTTTTCTTTTATAAAATCTCATTAAATTATATCTATAATCAACTCATATAAATTTCAATATGCGAATCTAATGTAATGTTATACTTTTGAAATATGCATTGTTGTGACATTTTAAAAATGAGCAATTCAGTACCAAATGAGCATACGTAACATACAAATGAGTATTGATATGAAAAACGTAACTTTTGTTAGTTGAGCATCAAACCTCCTCTATTGATCTGAGTATTAGGAGATATCATGTAATTTAGTGAGCATCAGACATGTTTTGTTGAGCATTGAAAGTCTAACAATGAGTATCGTGATCCGCTTTATATATTCGAATTCACTTTCTTTTTCTTATTTTTCCCTTTTAAGAATACTTGTTAAACATTATCTATAACCAACTCATATGAACTTCAATATGCGAATCTAATGTAATATGCAACTTTTGAAATATGTATTGATATGACATTTTAAAAATGAGCATAACATGAGTACTAATTGAGCTTAAGTTGCTCACAAAATGAGCATTGATATGAAAATCATAAGCTTTTTAGTCGAACTTCAAGACATTTTTTATTGAGCATCAAACATTTTCTATTGAGTATTAGAAACATGCAATTGAGTATTATGGTTTGTGCTCCTATGTCTATAATAAACTGTTACGTGAATGTAATTGAATATGGTTCTTTTGAAATAGGCATTTATATAATATGTTGAAACGAGCATAACACCAGTACAAAATGGGCACACGTTACTTACCAAATGAGCAATGATATAAAAATAATAATCTTTGTTAGTTAGACATCAAGAAATTTTTGCTGAACATCAAAACTTCTTCTATTGAGTATCATAATCTAACTCTTATGTGAATCTAAAATGATACTTTTGATATTTGCATTAATATGACATTTTAAAATGAGCATAAAACTAGTGTCAGATGAACATACATAATTTACAAAATGAGTATCAAAACATTCAAAAACTCGTTTGAATTATCAAATGTGTTCAAATGCACAGACAAATATAGTAGTTTATATTAATAATAATTTATAATCTTTCTTTCTCAAATTACAAATATAATCAGGTTCTTTTATAATGTTTTACCCATGCATATTTATTTTACACTATACTCATTTTAGTATAACACAAAACTCATGTAAGTAATTAACACACAATATTTAAGAACTACGTAGTAATATCTATTTATCTTAAAATTAAAAATAGAAAAATAAAAAATTAATTCCTAAAATATTTTATAATGCACAAATTAAGAAAAATTAAGTTAGAAGATAGATTTTTTTAAAGAAAGTTTGAAGATTGATTGAAAAAAAAACTCGTACATTGTTAATATTTTATATTTAATTTTTATCATAATTGAATAAAAAAATTAAACAAAAAGGTCCGTGAATATAAAGAAAGAAACAAGTAAAAGACTAAAAGGCTGCAACCTAGAAACGTAGTACGTATACAACAAAAGAAAAAAGAAAAAAAAATGGAAAACTGTCAAATAGGTCCTCGAACTTTCATAAAAAGGTCAATTAAGTCCTTCTATATGAGGTTTTGTCCGGCCGTCGCGATTTGGGGAAGTTCTCGGTGGAATTTTTTGATGAAATTTTTTGAG
This sequence comes from Cuscuta epithymum, assembly GCA_945859915.1. Lineage (NCBI taxonomy): Eukaryota > Viridiplantae > Streptophyta > Magnoliopsida > Solanales > Convolvulaceae > Cuscuta > Cuscuta epithymum. Next base: position 26,365 of record CAMAPF010001115.1, on the reverse strand, counting down.
CATCTTATTCACCAAGTCTAGTTTACTCATACCAAATTTCAGCTAAAAATTCAATCGGGAACACATTAAAATTAATTCTTAAAGATAACTGCGCATTTTTGCGTTCTCGAATTAATTTGAATGCGCTCCCGATTAAATTTTTTGATGAAATTTGGTATGAGTAAACTAGACTTGATGTATAAGATGCTCAAAAAAATTTCATCAAAAAATTCCACCGGGAACCGCCCCAAATCGTGACGACCGGACAGAGTCTCCTATAGAAGGACTTAATGACTTTTTTATGAAAATTTGAGGACCTATTTGACAGTTTTCCCTATAAAAAATAGTAAAACAAGGAACAATAGAGCTCGACGGCGGCACAAACGAGAATAAGAGAAAGTGGAGCAACATAACTATTAGTCTTTAACTTGGATTTAATTATAAAAAAATCCGACTATACCATGCTCTAGGTACAACCGATTGTACAATATAAATTACGGTGATTAATGATGAGTTCCACAAAAACATGAAATTCCTTTAGATATGAGTTTTGAAAACGTTACGAAAACAACTACAAATGATGAGAAACGTTACAGAAACGCTTGAAATAGGTACAATATTGGGCTGTGGGACTGCATTTGAGATTCGTTCTGGAAATGGAATTCTAATCGGTCCAGGTGTTGTGTTTCTCGTTGGAAAAGTCAGTTAGCTCGCTACTAAGGGCATCCACATCTATAGATTATTTTTTAGATCATTATAATGATGTGGAAGATTTTTGAGGGATCATGAATGAGGAGTTCCATTTATTTTATGAGATTATTTGATAAAATAATTTGGTATCAAATTCTAAAACTGGATTATTTTGAGATTATTTCCAACTTCTAGACATATACTCATAATTATGGTGATGACTAGCTTTGTAGTTCGTGCATGTTCATGCTCATATCCAAGGTAAATTAAGATCATGAATGAGGAGAAATTTATTGGTTTGGAGGTTATTTGAGATTATCTTATGTGGAGTTGACATGTCAATAATAAGTCATGAAAAACCGTAAAGTTGGAGATCATCAATGTGGATGCTCTTAGGGCATCCACATCCATAGATTATTTTTTAGATTATTTTGATGATGTGGAGGATTTTTTTTGGGATCCTGGATGAGGAGTTGAGATTATTTTATAAGATTATTTGATAAAATAATCTGGTATCAAATTCTAAAGCTGGGTTATTTTGAGATTATTTCCAATTTCTAGGCATATACTCATAATTATGGTGATGACTAGCTTTGTAGTTCGTGCATGCTCATGCTCCTATCCAAGGTAAATGAAGATTATGAATGAGGAGAGATTTATTGGTTTGGAGATTATTTGAGATTATCTTATGTGGAGATCACATGACAATAATAAGCCATGAAAAACCGTAAAGTTGAAGATGATCAATGTGGATGCTATTAAGGAAAATTCCTTTTGTACACACCAACTCACCAAGTTTTACACGTCGGGTTACACCCCGGTCAAATTGTTTGTGTACAGACAATTTGACTAGCTACACAGACAATTTGACTGACGTTTTATGAAGAAAACTAATTTTCATACAAACAAAAATAAAATAAAAAATTGTTTGTATCATAGACACTGAAAAATTCTGGTCTAAAATGTCTGTGATACAGACAACTCTTTATTTTATTGTCTGTAATTCTGTATGGAAATCAATGTTCTTCATAAAACGCCAGTCAAATTGTCTGTGTAGCCGATCAAATTGTCTGTACACAGACAATTTGGCCGACGTGTACACGAAGCGGGACTCTGCTACTAAAGGAGTGTTTACTAACACTTAAAATAAGCCGAAAAAAGTGTTTGCTAATACTTTTATTTAAAAAAACATTTTAAAGCTAAAAGATAGAAGCAACCACACACAGAAGGTCTTCGACAATAAATTCGCTCAATCGCATCGGAGAATGCAGAGTTTTGAGCTTTGGCTTTGGCTTTGGCAACTGCATCGGACCATTGTTCGGCACTCGGCAGACCCAACTATGGATGTAACCGGTTCATGTAAAATCGATTAAAACCAATACAATGTTTGGTTTATTTATTTCATATTTTTGGACTTAAACCTGACCTCATACACAGTGAGGGAGCCACATTAGTTTAAAAGTGCTCACACAAACACCTAAAATTTTGAAAATCATGTTAGTATACATGTATAAGTTTAGTTCAATTTTTTTGAAATTTGAATTGTATAACGTAAATGAGCACTCAAAACTTAAATCATAAATCTGCCACTGTTCACAAAATGGTCATAGAGTTCAGGGACGGATTCAGGATTTCAGGAAGCCCTAAGCTGAAAAGTAAATATACTATACTTAAAATTAGTGGGGTAGGCTAACTATGAAAAAATTAAAAATTTACACTAAAATTTGATTTTTTTTGTCCTGGGCTAAATACATAAATCTTGCCTGATGAAGTTTCAACAAAAAAGTTATCACTATTAAAAACAATGTAATTTTGGCAGCAAGGAAGGAACTTAGGAAAGTGTGAACAAGTGGGAGTCCATTATTTCCCATCACCCACTTAAAATGAGAACAATTTTGTTCACCCTCTTTTGAGAGGGTGATGTTCACCCCACCCCTATTTGCATGTCATGTGGCAAGGCAATACTTTACAATGGCATGACAACCATAGATATAGAGGGGGTTATGTTCACCCTCCTTAGTGGGGTGTACAAAATTGCACTCACTTAAAATGGTGAGAGGACATCAATTTGTTAGCTTCTTTGGTCAAACAACACTTGTCGAGCGAGTTTTGGATCTTGAGCTCCTGACTATGATGATGTTAAGCCATGTGTTGAGAAGTGAGGAGTTGCACATGGCATTTTGGGTTTGGGAAGGGAATGAATGATGATTTGAAAGAGATGTTTTAACCACAAAATTTGAATGGCTTTGAGATTTCAAGCTTATCCACTTCACTGTGTTTCTGTTATCTATAAATGCACAAAAAAATGGGAAAAGCAAAACTTGTCACTGTCTTTTTGTTGGTCTTATGAGAGATCAGCACCACCCTTTGATTCAGGGCTTAATCGCCCAACCTGTTGGCACCACAAATTGGTGCAGCCCCTCATGTCCATCCACCGCTCAGTAGTGGGGCTCTGCACTGCCGTAGTGAACTGTGGGGGGTGCCCCACAGGAATCTACCTTGACTTGGGGACTACAGAGTAATGAGTTAAATAGAGGGTGTCCACTTCCTTATCACCAATTGGTTTTAAGAAAGATATGGCTGCTATTTAACCACAGAACTCTGGAGTTAAGCGAGCCCGGGGTAAGAAAGCCCAGGGATGGGTGACCCACTGGGAAGTTTGTCGACAAGGGGTGAATCGATCCAACAAGTGGTATCAGAGCGAGGTCACAGGTGAATCTCTCGGCTGGTGCTGGGGGGGTGATTGTTGGTCTTATGGGAGATCAGCACCACCCTTTGATTCAGGGCTTAATCGCCCAACCTGTTGGCACCACAAATTGGTGCAGCCCCTCATGTCCATCCACCGCTCAGTAGTGGGGCTCTGCACTGCCGTAGTGAACTGTGGGGGGTGCCCCACAGGAATCTACCTTGACTTGGGGACTACAGAGTAATGAGTTAAATAGAGGGTGTCCACTTCCTTATCACCAATTGGTTTTAAGAAAGATATGGCTGCTATTTAACCACAGAACTCTGGAGTTAAGCGAGCCCGGGGTAAGAAAGCCCAGGGATGGGTGACCCACTGGGAAGTTTGTCGACAAGGGGTGAATCGATCCAACACTTTTGCATCAATACTTTTGATGTTTTGTGGTCGGTTTAGAATCTTATTTGACATATTGTGGTTGGCAAGTTTGAATACCTCACAATATACTACGTATATGAAAGGGAAAGATATTTTGAGCATATATAGTTCTGAGGTTTTTTTTGGGGGGGAAAGTTCTGAGGTTGTTTGGTAACTCTTAGGGTCCGTTTGGTTGGGGGTGATCTCACATGAAGGCCGGAATGTGATGCACGGAATGTTAGATACCCTTGTTTGGTTCATGGGTTTGAAAAAAAATCGGGAAAGTTACATTCCCGGGAATGTAATATGGATGGGAATCTTAAACTCGTCTATGCCTTAGGTTATCTCACATTCCCGGGGTGATCTGATTTTCTTCCGAAAATACCCTCAATTAATGATATCTTTTCATTTAATTTCTTTATATATTCAATTGTTATCAAATTTGATTTATTGTGGCCTTATAAAATTTTTAATGTAGTCTCTAAATATGTAAATTTATTTACTAAAAATAATCTTATTATTGATAGAGATCGGTTAGTTTAATTTCATGGTCTGTCGAACATCGTAAATTGTGTACTACCTTTTAGGTGGGACGGACGGAGTATTGATTATATTTGAATGTCTATTCTCGTTATTTGCATAATTTTTTTCCTTATCATTTTAACTTTTTAAGGTATTAATGTTATAAGAGTTATAGATTATTTAAGTTTTGATTAGTGGATTTCAAAATTTAATAGCAAAGTTGGTCATTTTTCTTCATTTTGAAAACAACTTTTACGATTAACTTGATCATTTTTAAATATTAATTTTTTTTAGATGATAATAAATATATTTATATTACTATTTGAACAAAGTTTTTTTTTCATTTCTGTATTGGATCTACAACTTTTTACAATTAAACATATTTTACTTAAAAATAATTCAATTAGGTTTGATTTTATTTAATATTAAGATATTCATTTTTTCTTTAATTTTAATCACTTTAGATGTATAATGTAATAGATTTATTCCGTTAAGAGAAGATATTTAAAGGGCATAAAAGTAATTCATCAATTTAACATAACCAGCAATCTGACATTCCCTTGATGTTAACCAAACACAAGTGGAAATAAATTGAATACATTCCTGTCAATCTAACATACCCAGCAATCTGACATTCCCATGGTAATCTGACATTCCTTGAACCAAACATACCCTTAAAGTCTTAATCATCATCATATCTTAATTTTGAAACTTGAATCTATTTTAGCAAAAACTTAGATCTAAAAATCTTGAGCAGTTTGAAATCCCATATTTTTCAATTTTAAATGCAATATTGTATCATACGACCTCCGTCTCTTAAAACTTTGCCAAAGTTGATCGACACGAAGAATAATAAAGTAAAAACCGTGTGGTTGAAGTTTGTACAGAGGAGAAAGGAATAACAGAAACCACAAAATAATTGATTAAAAGAGAAAGTGACAAAGTTTTTTGGGACGTTCCAGAAAAGAAAGATGACAAAGTTTTAAGGGACGGAGTGAGTATGAAATATAATAAAAAATTATAAATGTTGGTATGTTTTTTTGTAGATTGGAAGACAAATAAAAAAAGTTATAACCCCTTTAAAAGATTGGAATTTTAATTTGATATGGGCTCGTGCTTTCCTTTCCATATGCTCAACAAGCTACCAAGCGATCTGCTGCCAGCTTTGTCTTCTCTTCAGTGAATAAGGCTAACTGCAACCCTGTTCCGTCAACAAATCAAATTTCCCACTAGTTTATACGTATTCAGTCAGTCAATTCACTTTTCACCACAATTCAGCACCGTCAATATATTTAGTCATCAAAACTTTTCCTAATTAAAACCTTGTTTTTATTATTATACATTATTTTTTCCTCAATTTTTTTTTGCAAATAATTATGATTTTAAAAGTAAAACATTTCGATGTCAAAATAAATAAATTTGAAGTTTAATTTTTTTATAATTTATATGTATTTTCTAAATAAATAACTCGAAGATGTAAAAAAAATCCCATGAAGTCTTAATTTTAGAAATTTAACAAAAATATTGAACATAAAAATCTCCAATTGATAAAAACACATATTTTATTTTTAAAATTCTATATATATATATATATATATATATATAATATTGGTGTCATATGAAAGATAATAACAAATTATGAATATTGATATAATTTATACAAAAAATGGATTACAAGTAAAAAAAGTTATAGTAATCTGTCCGTGTAGTAGCCTTCTTCTCCGTGAATGTGCCTCTCAATTCCCAACCCATTTGTGCTATCTAGCACTATTTGACACCCATATATATACATGGGTTGTAGCAAAAACGAGAGTCAAAACCTCAATATTAGGAGGGTCAAAACCTCAAAAATGAGAGCTTTTCACCCATAGGGTTGTGGGCAGCCTAAGTTTCCACTCCACGGGTGCCCAAACCCACTTTGACACCTTGGTGTATGGCTTTTGTAGGGTGAAAAATTCAAAAATGAGTTTTTCACATAAAGTTGCGGTAATCCTTAAACGACTCAAACTCTATATATATAAGCATGCAAAATTTTATCAAATTATTTACTACTTTTGATATATAGCTATTTTGTTGTCGTCGGAAGCACATGTGCATCAGCAGATCATAGTACAATTGTACAAATATTATACGGAGTACTGAATAAAACGCATGAATTAACTTTTTTTGGCAACCAAAACCCACTCAAATTAATAGAACATATCGTTTGACAATTGACTCACAATACAATCAAGAGGAAAGTAAAACAAATCTCTACAACCTGATATAGAAACAGCAGCCTTTGAAGGATATGCGCCACACGGTCCGCAGATCGTTTCACATGTTTGACCAAAAACGCATGTATTAACTTAATAACATAAATTGCGTACTTTTCATCTTCTTAGTGAGCCATCAGCCATATACTCCTTCTGTCCCGGAAAATTGTTCCCACATTGACTTGGAACGGAGTTTAAGAAAGTTGGAATAAAGTGGAAATGTATTGTTGTGCTTGAGTAAGAAAAAGGTAAATGAATTGTAGCCACAAAAAACTTTCCATAAGGGGAAAGTGGAACAATTTTTTGGGACGGCCCAAAAAGGAAACCGAGAACAATTTTCCAGGACGGAGGGAGTATCAATTATAAAGATAGGGAATTAAGAAATACACAGTACTCCCTCCGTATCTAATTGATCCATTTGCTTTTCACGGAGTGATAATTATTAGACTTTATAAAAGGTAAGAAGTTTTTTGTATTGTAGCGATACTGTAATGGTACTATAGCTTCTTTTTGAGTGAGATTCTTTCCAAAAAAAAGAAATGAGACAATTAATTTGATACATAAAAAATGGAAAGTGTGACAATTAAATAGATAGGGAGGGAATCTATTTTTTCTAAAGAGGAATAACTTATCACATTCCGAAATTATGTTATCATATTTGGTATCATCACACATGACAACACTAATGCCATGAGTGAAAGTATTTTTCAAGCATGCCAGTATGGCACTCTTTTTCAAGCAGTGCTTCTATTTTAGAAATTCATTTTGTTTTCTCTCTTACTTAAGCCTTAAGGCATGCAATTTTTTCATAAAGATTTAAACAGATGATCAACCTATTTTAAATATGAGGAAGTGGTCCAGTCTAGGCACTCTCCCTTACGGGAGGTCTCAGGTTCGAAACTCAATGGAGTGAGTTTCAAATTACTCCAGGCCCTCCAGTTCCCTTCCCCCAAACACCCCTGGAGTAAAAAAGTAAAAGGGATTCTTTTTTCTAGAGTAAATAAAAGGGATTCTTAAGAGTATTAAAATTATTCCTTATATTACACATTGACACACACATGTGTCTATTCGTGTGTTTATGAAAAACACACGCATAATTATGTGAAAATTGGACCAGAGATATGTCATTTCTCTGCGTAAACACACAAAGGGTGAATAGATGTGAATATTTTAATATTTTTCACTACAAGTTTCAATATACGGAGTACCTATTTATTCACTGTTGTATACAATAACATCTAAGCTTTACTCCAATAAAATTTGGGATCTGCTAAAACTATATTGATCTAAAATTTAGAAATTTATTTTTTAGAAGTTGGATTACTTTTTCTTAAATGCTTTTAACGGTAAAGTTATTTCGCTTTCTTAACATGTTTGACATACACAAAGTGGAGCTTCATCAATAAATAAATAGACAACCGCATTCAGCCTTACTCCCAAAAGAAATAGACATGTACGAAGTATAAAAGGTACATGTCCACGTCTCCTTCCTAGGGACAAACAACTACTCACAATTTTCACTTCAACACAACAGAAAAAGAGATTTTCTTCTTTCTTTTTTTTACATTAGCTAAAAATTCAAAGATGATATACAATCTCTGCCATACAGTAGAACACACAACAAACTACACTAAAAAAAGGAAGTTTTATGGGTTAGCTGACATATACATGATTAAAAAGTCAGCACAAGAAACATAAGCTTCTACTACTACTACTACTCCTATGCGTGTCTTTCTCTTCCAGGCCTTTCATGAATGATCTAATTGCCATGTGCTCTGAAGCATATGTCATGAAGGATGCTAGAACAATTCCTGCTCCCACCATCATACCCAACCTGCACAAACATATCATACAGAACTTACACACACACACACACACATTATGCCTTCCCAAGAGATTTCTAGGATTGCTATAAAGACATTCTGTTTTTACAAAAAATGCACTCTCTCTATACATTGTCTTGGTCCCATCCAGGGGCGGATCTAGCATTTGCGTTGAGGGTGGGCCAAATTTTATTTAAATAACGTATATTGAAACAAATGTCAAAATGAAAAAAAGTAGTTAAATAATATCACAGAAATGAAAAAGAAAAAATATATTACAGAACGGACAATTTAATTATTTTAAAAGTCGTAGATAACCCGAACCGAAATTGGCTCAGCTACTGAAATGTTCAATACTAATTTTAAAGTCAATTTCTCGAAAACCAGTTTTCTATTGACTCTATAGTATAGTCTCTTTAAAAAAAAATAAACTAATTAAATATCACTCACCAAGCACAATGAATTGAACTTATTAATTTTTCAAGTCAATATTGAAAAGTTCAATGAATTGAATTAATAAATTTTTAAGACTAATATTCAAATGTCAAATGAATTAAACTAATCTCAAACCAATACTCTAAAGCACAATGAATTGAACTAATTAATTTTTCAGGCCAATATTCAAAAACCCAATGAATTGACCTGATTAATATTTCATATCAATATTCAAAAGTCCAATTTATAAATTGATGAAGATCAAATGTATATAGATATGTGGAATAAAGAGATATTGGAAAGAAAGTTGAAAATTTTAAATACTAATAAAAAAATCAGTACGTGTTGCACTAAAAAATTAAATACCTAGGGTTTGAACTCCAGACCTTATGGTGCACCAAACGCTCAATTCACTTCCATTAGGCCAACGTAACAAGTGTTAAATATTTGACTTTAGCAGTATTATACCATATTAACTGAATCACTATATATAAATAAATACATAATATATATACTAGTAATTTTTAATTTTTTGAGTGTGGGCCTAGGCCCTCCCTGGCCTTAGCCTAGATCCGCCCCTGGTCCCATCTTACCCTTTTCGCCCATTCTCTAAGTTTCTCTCATACCATATTAGAGTGGTTACTATTCATTCTTACTTTAACCACAGTTTATCAATTTAATACTAACCAAATGGGAGCCTTGGCACACAGTCAAAATGTTGCTATATGAATAGGTCACAAGTTCTAGTCTTGAGAGTTACCTCTTGTCAAAAAATTGATGAGAGGTGTTTGCCTCTTGCCTAGTTGTTCAAAGTTTCAAATTACATCCTTTTGCACATATTATTTATATTCCCTCCATCCCAAATTAATTGATGTTTTTGAAAACTTCACACATACTTACAACATTGCAAGACCCCCCTTAAAAGTTTAACATGAAATTTCTTACATCTTTCATGATACAAAAGCATTTAATGTAAGAAGTGTATATCTCATATGGACAAATTTGGTAAGAAAATTATTATGGGGAAAAAGTTGGCTAACACCCCTTTTAATTTTAAGCAAAGGGAATAAACTAAACTAGTGATGAATAAATAAAGAGATAAATGGTCAAGTAGGTCACCTCAAAAACAGTGAAGTGACCCCAAAAAGACAAGGCAGTGATGGGGTTGCAATGGCAAGAAAAGCCATTCCTAAACCATAGTTCCATGCAGCCATGTCACAACATGACTGCTGCCGCTGATGAACTGAAAAAGAACAACAAATAAATCAATAATATATAAATAAAGGTATATAAATGGTACCCACAAATTAGATTTAGACAAAAGTACATGGCTTGGTGAGAGTCTAGTCAGCCAACCAACCTTTTGCTGAATCATATGCCAATGACTCAGATCGAGAACTGCCCACTTGATTTCCCATCAGCTTTCCCCATTGCCGGACTACATTCAAGTAACTTCCAAAGAAGAGGAAGAAAAGCGTGAATGTCCACTCATACATTAGGATGAGACCAGTCCAGGGCATTATTTGGCGGGGGATGATTAGGAGAGAGAGCCCAAGGGACAGCAAAGCAGCACCAAAACAGACAAAGATTGACAACCCACATACATAAGAAGGCACCTTAAACTGTGTACCATCTGTTAACTGCATTTATCACAAGGTCATGTCAGTATGTTCTAAGGTCCCTTTGGTACCAGGAAAATAGCAGGGAAATCTGGAAAGGAAAGTTTCATGAAATTTTGAAAGGAAAGAACTTGGGAGGAAAGACAGGATACCTGAAACTGAATAAATTTAATTTAGTTATTTGTTCAAACTCATTATTTATTTACTTCTAATACATAAATTCTACGAAGCACAAAAATATGAAAAACTATTATCATATTTGATTTTTCTTTTGCATTTACCAAGGTATAAAGTTAACCATAAAAATCTGCTTTACACAACACACTTTTTTTCCTAACATTTTTGGAGAGCCAAACAGACTCTTACTATTTTTTGTCAGAGGGAATGAATTCAAAATGAAAGATGTTTAGCATCCTAAATGCATATGCAAAAATTGTATGTTTGCTCATGAGTGGGTAACTCACTAACTCGGCACTCCAAGAAAACCAACAACTTGCTAAATTTAGTCCAATAGGCATATCAATTAGGGTATGTTTGGATCCTGGAAAATACTATGTAAAGGAAAACAACTCATGAAAGTTTTTTGGGAAAACTGTCAAATAAGCCCTCGTAGTATATTAAAAAAGTCAATTAAACCCTCAAACTAAAACCCACAAACTTTAGAAAAACCATCAAATTTAGAATTTAGACGGTAAATATCATGTTACCCCCGGTCACATGGCTGATGTGGCTATCCATCTGGATTTTTTTTTATTTTGTCTTTTTCTTTCTTTTCTTTCTTTTTTACTTCCACACCATCCCTCTTTCTTCTTGTTTTTTCTTCCTTCTCCACAACCCTCCTGTACCTACATTTCTTCTTTCTTGGATTTTTGCTTTCTTTCTCCCGCCCTCACTTCTCCCCTTTTGTTTAATCTTCTAGCTACCCCGTTGTGGTTCATTATTTTCATTCGTGATTGTTTAAGTTAGAAACTCCGGCGAAGACTCGAAGAGGTGGCTTGGCGGCAGATAAGTTCAGCTTCCTGCGGGCTAATATGACCTCGTTCTTGCCGGTCTTCATCTGCAATGACGGGAATTAGCTCGGGAAGGCGGCCACGGCAGCGAGGACAAGCTCAAAAGTCTGGCGTATGTTTATACACCTCCGGTGATGATGGAGGCTTAGCTTACGAGTTCGAAATTCCAACGTACATCTTCTCCACCACAGGAAAGGAAGGAATCTTGGTCGATGAGCTCGAAATTCCGGCAAACATCTTCTACACATCTGGCACCGCTGTGCTTGGCCATGGATGGCAGCTTGGCCAATGAGCTCAAAATTCCAGTGTCTGTGTTCTACACTTCTACACCTATGACGCCACAGGGCTCGTGCTTGGCCGACTAATTTTCAGACTTTAAAAAATGAAATGAAGAAAGAAAGGGAGAAGAAGAAGCAGGGCGACTGAAATGGAAAAAAAAAAAAGGAAAAATAAAAAGAAAAATAAAAAAATGTTAAAAAAACACGTGGATAGCCACATCAGCATTATAACCGGGTAACTGGATCTTCACCTGCTTAATTCTAATTTGACTTTTTTTCTAAAGTTGGAGGACTTAATGTAGTGTCTTTTAGTTCAAGGGCTTAATTGACTTTTTTCATATACTACGGGGGCCTATTTGACAGTTTTCCGAAGTTTTTTCTTATGTTCTGGTTTTACATTTGAAAACGCAAAAAGGAAATGATATATTCCCTTATTATTATTTGTTTCGAATTCCTTTTTAAATAGTTGATCACTTCCCACATCTGGAAAATATAATTATATCAAGATATATATACTCTTACTTTTCATTTCTTTCTTTTACTTTGTCAACCCTTTTATCTACCTTCTCCTACTATTCACTACCCCCATACTTCCTAAAAACCGTGAAAAGACTAAAGGATCAACCAATAAAATAGTGGGGGTATGATAGTTTGCTTATTTGTTTACTTTTTACTTTTACACATATATAGAATATAGATTTAAGTCTATATAGTATATAGACAGTCGACATTAAAAAATTAACTGAGTACCAACAACTATATCTAAAATAAATTTATTGAATTTTAGCCTACCCTTACTTCCCCCCACGTTTTGTTCCCTTCAAATTTTCTTCTACAATTTCCTTCCTGTTTTCTTTTTCAAGTACTTGTTGGGATCCAATGAGACCCTCAGGTATTTCTCGGGTCTATGTGATTGTAGAAAAAGAGAGAAAAGAGTATAATGTTAATCAATCTTATCATGCTCCCAAGACTTGATAAGAAGATGAACCTGTTGGTTGGAGCTGATGATGGATGGAGGAACTGAAGAATAAGGAAGGATACCTCCTGCTCTGAACTTGTAGTATATATGTTTCATATGATCATAAAGTGAGCGCGTCTGAGGAAAAAAAGTGTTTTTTCATGTAGACAGTTTAATAAGATTGTTGACTGGACATTTTCAAAAGAAGGCATATCACACTTACCTGTAAATATGACCGGTAGAAGCAGAAAAGTACAAGAAATAACGGAAACAGGCAAAGCAATTTGACAAAAAAATCATCTTTAGGATTTTTGCCTCCTTGGGTTCCTGGTAAAGTTTCCTTAAGCTGCACCCTGGCATTCTGCCGCATCAGCGAATTATTAGAGTTAATTGGATTGAACGGGTTGTTAAAAAGCTAAAAGTCATTAAGTCATTTAGTAAATTTTAAAATGTATCAAATATGAAGGACAAGAAAAGGAAAAGTAGCAAGAAGAAACACCTGCCAGACATCAACCGGTTTCACAAGCCAAGATGTCCACCAATCCCATGGTTTGAGTGGCCCAAGTGTGTAATGTATAACACGCAGCTCTTTCTCATCAACCATCCACTGCACATAGCAGTAAAAGTAAAAATATGTCTATGAAAAAATCAGCACACCAAATAATTATATAAAACCAAATGCACATGTAAGACTTCAACTTGTAACAGGCAACAGAAATTAGATCTATAATATCCAGCCTATAAGGCTTACATTGACTAAGAAAAAAAGATTACAGCTACCACAAAGGCAGAGAAAGAAGAAACTTAAAACTAGAGAATACCTTGTTAGCAAGCATGTATAGGCCAACATCTGCATTGTAAAGAGTAGAAAGTCTCTCCATTTTAGGAAGGGGCCTAGATTTTAAAACATCTAGTGGTAAGTTCGGCTCAAACAGATGAGCATTAGGAAACCCAGCATAGTAGGAGTTGAGAAACCCTTGATCACCTGTAAGCATCAAGAAACTCATTAAAAACCAAAAAACGTCCCTAATTGTATCAAAAGTTTGAATGTATAACAAGTATCTTTGCAGTTGCAGCTGATCTTGTCATTTCTTAACATATCTAGTCATTATTTGTTTGACAGGTCAGCATATGCAGCATGCACAAGATCATAACTTTTTGAAAGTGCATGGTCATTAATATGTTACTTTAGTTAATTTGCGAGCTAAATGAGACGTATGAAGAGTGTAAGGTCAAGTGAGAGGTTATTTTGTTGAAAGTTCAGGGTCACTTTTGGGTATATAGAGTTAAATGAATTAACTAAAGGAAAAATTCCCGAAATAGGAGTAAAAAAGTTTGAAAATTCCAAAATAGGACTGCCATGTTTTTATTCGCAAAATAGGAGTAAATACTGCCAAATTTGAAAAATACCGCCGTGTTTAAAGTCTGATATTATCAAAACATGGCAGTAATTACTAATTAGTCCTATTTTGGGAATAACATGAGTACATGACAGTCCTATTTTGGAATATACAAAGGTTTTTAGTCCTATTTAAGGTAATTTCCCTTCACTAAATTGATAGACAGTACAAATTTGATGCCACTGACACATAGTTGGTATGAAGGTACTGATGTTAATGATGATGGAAGTCCATATGTACTGAAAAGGGAAGTAGAGCTAAAGAAGTAAAGGAATGACCAAACTTCATTTCATGATAGCTAAAAGATGACATGTATAATGAAAAGGTAGCATCTCAAAACTATTAGATAACAAGAAACCATCCAAGTATATTGTGTCAAAACTCATAAGATCCAGGAATGCATCAAAATTGAAGAGGAAAAAGATTACAGCGCAATTTAATTGTGTCAATTTGTATATGGGGCATACCTCCAGTGTAAGAATGTAAAGTGGTAACCTTGCTAATCATATCCTTAAAAAGTTCTTCAGATGGCTCAACAACCATGACTCCAGAATTCAGCCTTTCAGAGTGCTTCAAGTTTGCACAAAACTTTTCACACTTAAATAAGTCTTCAATGCTCTTCACAACTATTGTATCAGCATCAAGATACACCACTGCCACAACAGCCAAAAGGGTTAGGTGAAACACAACCCTTCAGTCCACATTTTTCAATGTCCAACCAGAAAAATACTCAGTCCCAGGGTATAATTATGTGTATAAAATGACCACATTACCCTTTCAAAAACAGTATATAAGATTTATCACAACCACTAAGAGAAGGGAAAAGTTGGAAGAAAGTATTTTATTCATCTAAAAAAAATGAAATGTGACGAATATTTTGAAACATATTTTTCTTTCCAAAGTGAGATTTATTTGGAAACAGGTGGAGTATTTCTATACAAATATACATTTTACAATCATCTTTTACATATGCAAATAAATAACCAATAATATAGTGTGTGAAATTATCAAGTTCACAACAATCAACGTCTTGACTTAATAAGAGCTTAGTAGGAAACCAAATAAATTGAATTAGTAGGATATCAAATCACCTTTCTTGTAATTAGTCATATTGAAGATTTTCAGTTTCGTATAGACGCCCCAAAACCTGGTCGGTCTCACTTGATTTGGGTTTGCCAATAAACTAATTTCTTCAACAATCCACCCATCAGCCTGCATAGAAACCACAAAATCATCCTAAACCACTCACCAACAAAAAACAATGCAACTACACAAGTAATTTTGAGGGTGCATGATATGCTGAGTCAACTGCTGCCTCCTACCAGTTTAGTCAAATTGGGATAAAGACATGATTTTTACACATCAACACGATAATCAAATGTCAAGTTAGCAAACCCAATGAGAGACTGAACCAAGTTTAGCTTCTGGTTTAACTGTAATCTTTGCAGTGTTGCAAAATTAACTATCTTGGGCACTTTCTAGTAGTGTTTTGAAATACTACGGAGTAGTAATGTTCTTAACTAATCACTTAACACATTAGAAGATTATCATAGATAATAAATAAATATATGATTCAGAGCATAAAGAATAATAGCAAAGACAGCAGCTTTTTGTTGATTAAACTCAAGAAAAGTACCTGAAGGAGCTGTTTGGCGTAGCTGGAAACACCATCTGAGACCAAAGCAACCATGTCCTTGGTGGTTCCAGTATCCCGGATAGACTTGCCGAGAACTCGAACTCCGAGCAGGAACTCGTCACCGTAGAGGAGCGTCACGTAAGCTTCTTTCGACGATTGAGATCTCTGTGCTCCGGAGGCGCAATTATTACTAAATAATGACAAAATTAGAACCAGCCAAACAACCCCTGACCTCCATCTGGAAGACTTCATGGTGGCTTGGGAGGTTTCCAGAGAAAAATGGGGTTTTGGCCGCCGGAAGGTGAAGAAGATGGAGATCGAATCAAAACTTTTTTAGGGGGTTTTGAGCTGTTTATGATTATTCTTTTCAATGATCACGTGAAAGAGAATATTTGCTCTTCCGGCGGACAATTCGAAATGGAATGAATTTATATTGGGGAGTCATTTCTTCATGGGTTTTTCTGCTGGTCTTTGTTGCCGTCTGGCCTTGCTGTCATCGGGACGGGGTATCGTCAACCTTCGTTCAACTTCTCGTTCATTTAGCCGGACTTCTACCGTGAAGGAAGTCAAGTTGGTAGGCAGTAAAAAAGATGATTGCAATGTTCACTATTAAAATCCTACGATGATTAGGGCCAGGTACTCAGTAGTCAGTACATATAAGTAAAGCTTTTGAATGCATTGATTAATTGATTTGTGAATTTATGAATGGTGGAATTTGTTGAAATTATGAAAAATAGTTAAAATGATTTTAATTTGAGTTAATTAATCGAAAAAATAATTTTAACTTTATTTGTTTAGATCATTAGAAAGTAAGTTGTGTGAAACAAAATAATTATGTGTTCAATGATTTTTTATTCCATTAAAATAAATAAACGGACATCGATACCAAGTGAGGTATAATGTTACTGTGTATGAAATTGGATTGTCATTTGTGATTTGTCAATACTAGTTTCTCACCTGCGCGATGCGCGAGATATAAAAATGTAATAGTGATATGATATTATTTGTAAACATTGCTCGTCGTGTGAAATGTTTGCAAATTGTGTTAGACGTAATGTGCATAATAAATTATAATTAAAGATCCAAAACTCAAATATAGGAAGTAAGGGTGCCTTGGAATAAGAATATAAAAAGAAATGTTATATAGAGTTTCACAATCTACACATTGCGAAAAAACTTCTTTATAAACAACATTGGTGGTATGGTTTTGTTGGTTGGTCATCTTCACCGCATGTTAATATCTTCAAACCCTTAGGATTTGTTACCCTTGACACTGCAACATAGAGTTGACCATGTGTAAACACCGACTTTTTCAATAAAAGGCCGACATGAGTCAAAGATTGTCCATGGCTCTTATTTATAGTCATCACGTAAGAGGTTTGTTGCCCATCTTCATAGCAATTCACTCTTTTCAAACCCTTACTATAACAAAATATCACAATTTATTTTCGAATTATATATCAATATTAATAATGAATAACAATAACAATATATAATAATATGTATACAATTTCGAGCCTGGTCCAAATAACAATTAAAGTTAAACCCAGCCCAACACAAAAAAGAATCTATTGATATAACTAATACCTAATCCGGCCCAACAACTCAACCTAATTGAAATTAAACCTACCCAAAAATCT
Source organism: Cuscuta epithymum (assembly GCA_945859915.1). Classification (NCBI taxonomy): domain Eukaryota; kingdom Viridiplantae; phylum Streptophyta; class Magnoliopsida; order Solanales; family Convolvulaceae; genus Cuscuta; species Cuscuta epithymum. The sequence continues at coordinate 9,023 of CAMAPF010001115.1, read as the reverse complement.
AACCCAGTTGCCTAGCCCGCCCTACCCAGTCAACACTATATTAACCCCTTTACCCAAACCATAACCATATTACCCTTCGGTTATAACCCTTATCCTTCGGCCGCCCCAAGAAACCATCGATTCTTCTGATGGGCTGCTTCGCCGTTAATGCTTCATCTACCTCCCTTTTCTTCAGTATTTTACTTCCAATGTCCTTTGTTTGTATATTTTTATGGCAACCTGACTGATCGGTTCACATCGTTAAGGGGGTAGGCTTTATGTTCGTCTTTCCCACATACACCACTGGTACATCTACTAAGGCTGAGTGATAACTCATAATCTCAGACCTTCGTTGGATTCTTTGTGGTGTTTTTCTCATACTTGACCGCTCTTGATCTTTAACCTAATGCTATGTTTAATTAGGTTTTAGTCTTAACGCATGAATTATTCTAAGTTTTTGGATCTCAGCTGACTTATTTTCGAAATATTTCTTCGATTTGAAGTAGAAATGAAAACGAATATAAGATTTATTCATTTTTCAAACATGTATATTTATTTCTACGCATATTTAAGCTACCATGTTTGGTTACGAATGCCCAGGTCCAGATTTCAAATATATGTGAATCTGTGAATTTGTTGAGATTACGCCCTACATGTGAAAGCTTTTTTGTTATGTTTTTTTAAATGATCTGAGACTTCATTTCGGAATCTGTTTGCGGTTCCAACTTTAATGAAACAGATCTGCACAATTTCAAAACCCTGATTTTTTTATTCTATGTTGTTTTTTGGCTGGTATGTGTTCTGGACAATGTTGAATTTGAAATTGGAGTTTCATATCCTCTTTATGCATATATGTTTCGGAATAGATGGCCGCCATAAAGACTGAGTGATCTTTTTGAAAGGATCTCAGATCTGCAGCCTCATTTCGTCCCTTTTATTGTTATAAGTTCATAGTGGCATTTGACATACATTTATGTTGATAAATTTATACAAACGCTGAGTGATTGTAAGGAAATGATCTCAAAAACCGTTCACTTCGTTGTGTTTGCTGTAATTTTTATTTCTACCATTTCAGATTTATTATTTTTGTCTTGGACTTGCCTAGGCAGAACCTTTACAGATTCATAATTACACTGACTGCTATGAGTTTTCATAAACAACACTCGCATATGGACTGACGGATCTTGAAATTTTTAATTCTCTACTACTAAGCTACAGGGTGTTTGAGTATAATAAAAGATATATAGGGAAAATGGAAACTAATAATCCAACCTTTTAGCGGTCTTCTTTCAATAATCCCACCTTTTGATTATTCATGAATAATCCAACCTTTGCACTTCATCTTCATTCATTGGTCCCTGGTCGGTTAATGACCTACTATTCCAAGTTATTTTCTTATCTTTGCAAAATATTATCTTTGTGAAAGATGAGATTTATGGTATAATGATTTGCAAAGATAAGAAAATAGCTTGGAATAGCAAGTCATCAACCGGTCAGGGACCAGTGAATGAAGATGAGGTGCAAAGATTGGATTATTCATGAATAGCCAAAAGGTTGGATTATTATAAGAAGACCGTTAAAAGGTTGAATTATTAGTTTCCATTTTCCCAAGATATATATGTATACAATTTGTAAATCAACATTGTATTTTTTCAAAGTTGTTTACAAACTGTGAAGTTCATATTATCTGGTCTTACAAAATATGAACTTTCAAAGCCTGTAGCTCGGAAATTATTTTGTGATAATAATGTAACCCAGTTCATACATAGCTATATTATTTCGATCAAACTGAACAACACATTTTTGAATTGAAAACTATCTTTGTTTATCAAGTCTTGAAGACTTCTTTTACGGTTGATTCTTGTGCTTTTGGTGATCTTCTTCATCAAAGAGCTATTATCAAAAGCAAAATCGCATGTTATTAACTTCAACCGGTGGAAGGCTTGAATACTTGTAAACCAAATTTATAATCACTTTTATTTTAAAACATGTAAGATGTTTATTCATTTGCTTACCTTGATTTTATAAACTTTGAGGAAAGTTGGTCATTTTGGTTACTGGTTTTAATGGCCCATCCTGCAGGACTGCCAGATTCCCTGCCAGCCCTAAAGTGGCCTTCGAAACTGTGCGGTCTAGCAGTTTGTTGGCCTGAAAATTTAATCACACCAGATGACAAATATCCTTCATCATGGTCACATGCATTTCATCTTATGACAATCTACTCATGAAATGTGTTTGAGAACCTGAATCAATTTGGTTCCTAGATTTTGTTTATATAGTTTAAGTTTATAGTTTATAGTTTAAGTTTACATTATAACATGTACTAAAAGTTTTGTGAAATGCATATATAAATCAAAACATTCTTCTTCTTTTTCTTCCACAAATGCATAAGCATACAACATTCAGCATTGCACCTGCATAGTACACTAATCATACAACACTAAACACGCCTTAGCATTACATCCGATTTTACACGACACAGAATTTGCAAAAAACAAAACACTTGACATCTTTTACATATCTAGCTTCAAATACGTGCATCATACTACACTAAACACGGCTTAGCATTACATCAGATTTTACTTGGTATGGGAATGTTTAAACAAAACTCACTCAGGGTCTCCTAATGTTAACTCCATCATCCTTTCGGTTCTTCCGCTTAAGATTTGATTTTGAACGCCGCTCTTACATATGACCTTCCCTATGACATCTATAACAAAATTCCAGCATAAGATATTTATTTCTACAAATTAAAACTTAAAAGTTTTTGGTTATTCTCACCAATCAATTTTTTGTGGTTGACGACCCTTTGAGTGTGTAGCATGTCAAATGGCTGGAAGTCGTACACCATCATTGGCAATTCTGTCCTAGTGTCTTCGGTGAACTGTGTTTTGCTGATGAATTGAATCAAATAGGGATGGTCAGTTGTTTTGACAGTTTGGTAGTTGTCCAGGACCAAAAACGTCCTTAGAGCGTGATAGCCGTTATATTTAATTGTGTTTAACATAAGTATTTATAAGTATTTATTGAAGAAAAGAAGAGAAATCGGACAAATACCTTCAGAATGAGAGCTAAGGCATAAAACATTGTGATGAACGGTTTTTTAGATCAAGAGGATGACGTTCTGCCCATAATTTGAGTATAACGTATTGTAGAGAACTCGAAATCACTCGATTCGAATTTCATGTGATTTTTAACTCAATAAGGTACAAATGTTATGCAGACGTCATGGCCAAAATATGAAAGGAACAAGACTCAATCAACCAACAAAGTCAGATGTTGCTGGTGGGATTTCAGGATGCATATCTCTCAGTGTTTTATCCATAACGTTTGATTGGTTGAATAAAATCACGTCATTCAAGTTTTGGTGGATAGAAGACTTCATTATCTACAACTTTGGTGAAGGAATCATGTCCAAATTCATAGCGGAACATTCCCAAAATCCCGGTACAAAAACCGACACTTTTTGATCCATTTCGGAGGAAGAAAGACGAAGTACATTTTTGGGCACTGCAACCGGCGCCGGTCAGCCAAGAACCGGCGCCGGTCGGAAGGTATTTTCGCACTAAACGAGCCTGTTTGCAACCGGGGCCGGTTCTAGACTGACCAGGGCCGGTTGGGACGATTTTCTGCCAAAACACAGCAACGTGCAAGAGGATTTTTTATGGGAAAACTTCACCTTCCTCATCTCTTGATCAAATAGACTCAAAGATGCCATTATTTAGCCTATATAAAGCCCTCAATTCATCAAGCAATAACATTCCATTCCATACTTTAATTCCTAGTTTTCATACTTTGTTTTTGCTATATATTGTTCTTCAAGTTCTTGAGGAGGAAACTTCAACCTCCGAAACCATTGGTGTTTAGGTATTATTTCCTTTGTAATTTCATGTTCCATTACATTTCAATATTGTATGTTGATTAATATGAGCATTAGAGGCTAATTTCTTAGCTAAGGCTAGAGATGAACCTCTATGCACACTAGGTGTTTGATAAAAGTTCTAAACCAATAAATTGTGATTTATCCTTTATATTTTGATTGTTTATGACTATGGTGTACAACATAGAAGTATGTTAAATTTAGTTTATGCTTGCAATTAACGATGAAGTCTAAACTATGAACATTAAAGGATAAACATATATAGTACCGAGAATAGAAATATATCTGGTCTTATATGATACGGGTGTGATGTCTTGATATTCAACGGGGTTTTCGGTAGATGAATGTAAGCCGTAACTAGACTTACACATAAGGAAAACCACGCTCTCGCTGCCTTAACCGGAGTTGAGAATATATTAACGACATCGTATTCATGATTATTGGGGAAGAACTATTATTAAATAACTATTAAAGCATTTAGGTGAATCCCGATTGCCTTAGTATTTATCATTCTTGTTTAAATCAACCTCAAAGAACAACGTTCCTGAAAAACTATACCATTTATAATCTTTTGCATTCAATATTCGACTTTATAATATCAACCATTTCCCTTTGGATCGACCCGGTATTTACCGGTATTTTATTACTACATCGGCACTTGTATACTTGCAAGTTTAGTCCGATCAGAGCATAAAATTTGTTTTCCTTGATCCTTGATCATGGTCTTGTAAGCCTCCAGTTGTGGCCTTTTTATGATAGCGTGAATCCGGTCTCCCTAAATTTCAAAATGTCGACATTGTGAATATTATGATTATGATATTATAATTATAATCGATGAATACGTTGAGATTTTATAGTTGAATCAATTGTACCTGTTCATCATGCAACACCAGCTCGAGTGTCGCCCCTCCTGTTGAGTGAGGAGGCACCTCGTATGCTCTGACTACCCACACCCTCAAGGCCCAAGTGGTCTTGGTATGATCAACATCCTTGATCAGTGACCACATCCCTCTTTGTGTTGAAGAACCTGCCATTACTCACAATTTACTTAGGAATACAAAGAAATACTCAACAATACCAAAGAGATTAGCTTGGTTGTGGTGTGGTTTCTCAAGCCATCGATGGGTATTTATAGTGGGAAAGGGTGGAAGTGGTGTAAAACAAATTGTGTAATAACCAACGGTCAAAGCATATACAATCTCAACTTTCAGATTTTATATTACAACCATTAATTGTTAGGTTGCCATATTCGTGTGTGTGTGTATGTGTGTGTGTGTGTGTGTGTATATATATATATATATATATATATATATATATATATGCATTTTGGAGAGCAAGTACATTACATTTAATGTTGTGTGACTCAAGAAATGCAAAGAGACTAAATGTGTGGCCTCTAGCATTTTGAGTACATTGCTTGCCCTTTTTTATTATTATTGCAGCACTGTTTTCGACAATATTTTATTGAGCCCCTAAACTAATTTGTTGAGCTACTAAAATTGCATTGGACAGTGGGCATGTATTTAAAGTTACTGAGCAAGAAAGGAAAGTTGCTGGATGACCCGGTTTTGAACCCATTTTTTACTGACCCGGCCCGTTACTGCACAGTGTTTGGGTGGGAACACTGTGCAGATTTCATCTTGGCTTTGTATAATAAAAGATATATGCATCATAAGTGAATAGCTTGTAGTTAGTCTCTTGTGTTGTTTTTGAGTGAATGTAAGAATTTGTTAAAAATGTAATCAATTAATCCAAATATGAATATTATGATTTACTAATTATGTCATAACGTAGATTATAGTCGTAAATGATTTTCAAAAGACTGATATTATAATCCTGAAATATTAAAGCACAAGTCAGTTTTCACTCCACCGAAAAAGAAACATGAGAATCCTCACTTTGATCAACTAATTCAAACTCATCCATTTCACCTGTTACTTGAAAAGTGACCTATTGAGTTTTATCTTCCTCTGATAGTACAACATTGGTTGAAGAGGGGACGAATGACTGAGTTAGTGTGTGGAGCCATTTTACCCGATATCGTCATAATTATGGAATGACAGGGTCAAACAACACCTGTCACCCACCAACTCAGAAAGTCAAACACCTGGACAACTATACATACTAATGATGAATACACAAGTTATAGACTTTCTATAATTTTTTTTATCATATTAATTAGAAGAATCAACATGTAATATCTTTTCCATTATAGTGAGATGTCGGAGTGATAAAGTAGAGCAAGAAAGTAATTACTTTTGTATGTACTCAACAACCATTTACAATAGTACCAAGGGAGTATTTATACTGCTCATAAGTAAAATTAACATTAGATGCATTATAATGTGTTAATGTCATATGAGTTTGAGTCATTCAACATATGTAGCAACACTTGACCGTGTTATAAATGTTAGGTGGGTTGCTTCATCCGTTGCGCAAGGTCCGAAAAAGGTGTCCTTGGTTGTTGCTTGAGAGAGCACCTCGGCTGCAAGTCGGTCATGCTCATGAGGAAGCGACGAATGACAACACATGCCTTAACCCATCCCAAATTTGGTAAAACTCTTAAATTTTAAATGTATAAGAAATGTGAATTTTTAAAAATTGATGAATCTTTTAAACAACCTGCCCCACTTCCCTTCCCTAGTTACGACACTAGTGATACTCCTCCCCCATGGGGTGATGTGCGACGAGTTTGGGAATGGAAATGCTAACTAGCTAGTTTGTGGACAATATGTCTTTGACTCTTGCTGTATGGAGTGGTCATAGTCTTGGGTCACGCTGGGTGTGCCCCTCAGTGCGCGTCGGGTGGTCACACCCCCTCCCCACAATAAATGACCTACGGTTGAGGTGTAGATGTTAAATCTTCAATTGAAATAGAGTCTTTCAATGCAAACTTGAGTATGTGGGGTTTAGGGTCTATAGTATACACTCCATCGTTGAAAGTACTTGAGACGAAATGGAGTACATGAGGCCTGCGTGCCTTCTTCGTCAGCCCCCTTAACTACTCTTATTTTCACCATTTTATTTGGTGAGAATGTAGCACCTTTAACATTATAATATGATAAAGTTTGATGTAACTCTTAAAATGTTGATATAAAGTAAAGTTTTATTATATTATCATTAAGTATTTTATACAGTTGCACATATATACTCTTATATAAAAGAGTCTGAAGCGGATCACATAATGCTTAATGGACCTCATTAAGAGGAATATATGTGATGATATGGATGAAGCAGATAATCATGTCGAATTGGCTCCCTCCTCAGAGACTTGGTTGAGGATAAGATTAGCTCAGGGTTGAATGGATGAAATTATTTCCCCCAATGCACACGGCACTCGGATAATGATAATGAGATAACCTTTTTCTAGTTTTAGACTTACAAAATTACATATATTTTTTTATTTTTTTGAGGTTTGTGTTTAAAAATCTTGTAAAATGATAGAGATGTGCTTTTCAAGAGATCTTTTCAACTAGTAAATTAAATCAGTAAACATGACTAGTTTTATTTATTTGAATTGCAATATATGTGTTCATTCCGTGACAAAGTATTGAAATGTATTTCGTGTTGTATTGAAGTGAATACAATGTTTAAAATGCATGTGCATTAGTGTAACATTATTCTTGAAGATGCTAATAGTTGAGTAGACAAAACTAAATATATTAAATCAATTTATAGTGAATATATCATGCGTATGAATGATAGAAGTTAATTTATATTATGCTTAAATGAATATATCATTTAAAGCAAAGGTGCATTAGTATGACAATATAAAAAGAGCATAGTACAACTTTAATTGAGCTTACCATAATTATGAGTATAATGATTTAGCATTATAATCATTATGTTAACACTAAAGAATTATAAATCAGTTTTCTTCATAAAATGTTATGCATTCACTGCTAAAGTTGCTAATAATTGAGTAAATCCACTAGGTATATTAATTTTGTTTATAATAAATATATTGCATGTATTTTACGCTATACTCAAATGAGTATGTTTAAAAGAGGTGAGTTTTGGTATTACATTACTCCCTATGTCTCAAAACTTTATTTGTCATCCTTCCTTTAATGGTTGTCCCAAAAACTTTCGTGCCTGTCAAACATGGCAATGTTTTAAGGGATAAAAGGAGTATAAAATAAGTATCACAAAGGTTTCAAGTGAACACACAATAATAATGAGTATTGTACATGATTATGAGAAATGTGTGTTGGTGCAATATAATATAATAGCAAAATAAAGTTGATATATTTAGAAAAAGCTAAGGGTGATGGGTATTGGAACTCGGGGTATAGATTTTTATAGGGGTGGACAATTCAGTTTACGGTTTGGTTTTTTTCTGTTTCAGTTCGGTTTATTTGGTTTGGAAGAATTTGTACCAAACTAAAACCATTTGTATGTGTTTCGGTTTGGTTTCAGTTCAGTTCGGTTTGAGTTTCGATTTGCCTCGTTCCGGAGAAAGCTTGACATCGCCATTTTGATGTTTGAATTAAATATTGAAACATCATAAATACAAAAATTGTAACATATGAAGTGAGCATTTGCAAAAAAAAGATGTCTTAGGGTCCGTTTGGAGCCTTGAAAATGGGCTGATAAGCCTTAAAATGTAAAAAGAGAGCCAACCACATGTCAATTGGGTTGTTTGGCCTGATTTTCCTCATCATCCAAAAAAAGTAACAATAGAGTTAAATTTTTTTTCCAGCTAAAAGGCATTAATTTACTGTTGAAAATAAAAAATACTTATTATCCCTTCTACTTTATACCCGTAGTACATCTGCTTCAGAAAAGTCAAAAACTACTTCTCCATCAGCTGCATCACAGTTTTCACAGTTTCATCTGCTCGACTACGTAGTTTCATCCTTCATGATTGATGACTTCTCGTTCAGCCTTCTCCATACTCATCTAAAGGTAAGCTTCTTCTTCTTCTTCTTCTTCTTCTTCTTCTTCTTCTTCTTCTTCTTCTTCTTCTTCTTCTTCTTCTTCTTCTTCTTCTTCTTCTTCTTCTTCTTCTTCTTCTTCTTCTTCTCTTCTTCTTCTTCTTCTTCTTCTTCTTCTTCTTCTTCTTCTTCTTCTTCTTCTTCTTCTTCTTCTTCTTCTTCTTCTTCTTCTTCTTCTTCTTCTTCTTCTTCTTCTTCTTCTTCTTCTATCTTTTCTTCTTCTTCTT